>OX422209.1:373185376-373785376 GCA_949130495.1 Sambucus nigra | reverse complement strand
ACGATCGACCTTGCCAAGTAGTAGTGTATCGGGGGGGTTCCTTGTTTGTATTTCGCTTCTCGAGACACCCCACGCACGAATAGTGTTGAGACTGGGGAGAAGTTTAGCCCTTAGTACTTGGTTTGCTTAGGATTTATAGAGTTTGGGGGTGACGGATTAGTTTGGCAGCGTAGGTTGACTAGGATGTTTAGAGGGATACGCTAGGTGTGCAGTATTATAAGAGAGGTGAAGAGTATATCATGGGAGTGCAATAACAATTTAAATATGAGATAAAACATATTTTAAAAATAACGCATTTATGCACTTGAAAAATATTTTCAAAACTCGGGCTCTGACCCATTTCTATATTTTTCTCCTTTCTTGCTATATATTATATATATATATATATATATATATATATATATATATATATATATATATATATATATATATATATATAGGTGTCCAGACATAGGGATGCATGGATGATGATCCTTTCGAGTCAGACGTCTGCTGCAGCAGTTGTAGATGCATGCAGGTTTATTTTAGACGCTTATATCCTTGAAATCTAAATAGGAATTATTGTATAAATATTCGGGTTAAAAGCCCAACTGCATTTATTTATTTTTTCATAGCCTTTTAGTGCGGCATTCGATTTGGTTGTATTATTGTTAAACTGAGTGTTCGATTATTTTATTTCCTTTCAGTTTCATTTATATAAACTGTGTGAATGTTTTATTTGTATAGTTTGTTTAAAAAGATTAGTTCAATAAAATTTTGACGCCAGCCTTATAGGTTATTAGTAATTAATTTGGTTTTCGACAGTGATGCTGAGAATGATCCCTATGCGACTCCGATTTTAATTTGGTACAGGAGTGATCGCTCGGTATTTTATTAGGCGGGGTGTCACAATGTTGTATTTCTACATTTGATCTCGGTGAGTAGGGACGTTTACTGATGTGATTCAGGGTATATTGACTTATTATCGAGCGAAAAGATATAGCTCGTTATTATCTTGGCGCAGAGAAACTAGTGATAGTGAGAGCGTCGTATTTTATGTTGTCTTTCGTAAAATGGGAGTGGACAAGTATACTTTTATGCCAAGAGACGGGGATTTGGGGGTACGTGTTATTGACAGAGGTTCTAACTGATCTCGACGATCGACAATGTTAGGTAGTAGTGTATCGGGGGGGTCCTTATTTGGATTTCGCTTTGCGAGACATCTCACGCATGAAACTTAGCGCAATGTTGGAAGTGGGGAGGAGTTTAGCCATTAGGACATGGGTTTAGTGCCTTGGTTATTATACATATATGTAGTTATAACTGCGAGTTGATAGTTATATTACGATTTAAGGATAGTGGGCCTGGGTAACATTAGTGCAATTATACACGGGTATAGGGTGTATGGGAGCCCTGGGTAGTTGAATTACTTTTAATATTATCAATGATTAGGAGAGGTAGAAATATATGTAGTGATCTTAAGAGTATGAGATTAAGGTAGTGTAGAAAGCTTGAAGTGCGAGTCTTATCCGAATTTTGAGGACGAAATTATTTTGTAAAGGGGGAAGTATGTAATACCCCGTATTTTTTAGGATATAGGATTTAATTAAATTGGTGATTTGGAGTTTATTTAATTAGGAGAATTTATTTAATTGGGGTAATAAGAATTTAAATTAATTTGGTCTATTTAAAAATTCACGCGAGCCGTATTTGAAGAGGAAATAAGATAATTGTATAAAGTGACTCGAATGTGATTAGAGGTCACGGTAGATTCCGAAAGGGTTAAAATTGTCGAAATAGTATACCCGGGGGATCAGTTTCGGTCCCGAGGCAATTTTAGACCAAACTGGCACCGTTTAAGGACATTTCGATCATTTGAGAACTTAGGGTTAGAGGAACTCCAAAAATTGCAATTTATATCTTACCATTAGAGTGGGGGTTTAGGTTTAACACAAAGATTATAGAATAAAGGCCATAGGATAGGAAGAGGATAAGAAAGCCAAAGATTCCTACACCAATTCACATCCGGAACATGACGGAATCAAGATCGAAATGAAGGGAGAATAACCATATCATCATACAAACGAAATCAGGCCCGCTGGACCAAAGGCAAGTGTTTATCTTTCATATTTTTGAAGAGTTACAATACCCATGCAGTGTAGGGCCTTATATTTGATGACTTAAATCGAATCTTGAGGTTTTGATAGGTTAAACACATATTTTGGGGTAGGATTTGCATGCAGTGATATTTCTTTATGTTGGAAATGTGAAATTAGAGGATTATGGATGAATTGTACGAATGAAATATGGGTTCTTGATTAAAAGAGTTTAATAACATGATAAACTAGGGTTTTATGTATTTTTAGAGGATAATTGGTTCTTGGATTGAATTCATGATGAATTAATGTTTATTTTACGTTGGAAATCATCCCTATACACCTATATAATGATTAGTTATGTTGATGTGAAATTTGGTGAAGTTTCATAGAGATTTGAGGAAGATATTAGGGTGAGAAAATGTAAAAATGTAAGGAAGAAGAGACCTGCTACTTTTCGAATTGATTGGGCCCAGAGGCGAATCAATTCGGCCTCTTGGGCGAATCAATTCAGTGTGCCCATAATTGCCAATTTTCCCTATTTAAGCCTTGTGAATGATTATAAGGGGGACTTTTAGTTCATCCTTAAATTATCACGGGGGACATTAGGAATTAGAGTAGGCCTTGGTAGGGTTGAGGAATAGCTATCAATGAGGGAATTAAGGTGAAAATTTATAGGGCTTAAGTAATAACGTAATGAACTCGAAGATATCAGGACGTGTCACGGGGGTTGCGAGCGAACCTAGGATGCAGACCAGTTGGGTATGTGTGATATAACTACTGAATTAAATCAAGGGGTATCTATAGGCACTTTTGGTAGAGAATAATACCCGGGGATATACGATAGTGAGTTAACATTGTGAATTAATGATACGGTGAGTATTCGGGGAATAATTTTATGTGAAAATTATTATTATTATTATTATTATTATTATTATTATTATTATTATTATTATTATTATTATTATTATTATTATTATTATTATTATTATTATTATAGGTTGTATGTGTGCCTATACTGAATATACATATGGATTAGGTGGTGTGTATGCCTATTATGTGCTTTTATGTATGTGAACATACCTACGTTACTTGCTATCACGGAGGTCCCGTGCAGTGGGCAATCCCAATTTGACAATTCTAGTGAGGTCTGAATTTGTTCCCCATAGCATAGTGCTAATAAGGGATAACTATATGAGAGAAATAGTGAAGCCGACAAGTCGTTTGAGTACATTAGGTATGTACGCAGCCCCAAAGACCTAGTGCTATGTTCGCCTCCAATATGTATTGTTTTGATTTATGATTCGAGGAAGACATCCCAAATTAATTGTCCATGATTAAGTACATGAGGTACTTGGACTTGATAGCAAAGTACGCAATTATGCATCACGGTGGCCAATCCGATGGATACTATATATATATATATATATATATATATATATTTGGGTGTTTTATCCTACTTATGTGTGATAACAGTGAGACTAGATAATGTATGTCTAAACAATATTTAATCTACTTATGTGTGATAGTAGGGAGACAGGATAATCTATATCTAAAACAATGCTTAATCTACTTAAGTGTAAATAGTAGAAAAGATAGATATTGAGTATCTAAAGATAAATTAGGTTTGAGAACTTAGCATAATAGTAGTAGTAATAATAATAATAATAATAATAATAATAATAATAATAATAATAATAATAATAATAATAATAATAATAATAATAATAATAATAATAATAATAATAATAATAATAATAATAATAATAATAATAATAATAATAATAATAATAATAATAATAATAATAATAATAATAATAATAATAATAATAATAATAATAATAATAATAACGTAAGAGGAATGTTAATTATTAGTTGTTCAATAATGTACTGTATAGGCGGTACGGGGTAAGTTAATGAGAAATTGAACTAAGGACTTAATGATAATTAAGGGTATACTGTAGCGTAGTATATGGGCGGTACGGGTGAGCTAGACTGGATAAGGATTAGTTAGATGCTTGAGACCTAGTTAGATCGGGTGGCTTGACTAGGTGGGCTTAGTAAAAGACGTTAGGTGCTCACTATAGATGATAGGTGAGGTACTTAAGGGAGTGTACACCACCTAACATGTGTATCTAATAATTGTTTTTAAACTTGTGATAAATACTTGCAAAATATTTTCAAAACTTTTTAGGTGTCCAGCCACAGGGATTCCCATCTTGATGATCTATTCTAGGGATGCGTAGCTGCAACACTTGTGGATGCTTGTAGGGATTGATTCGACTCTTCAGCTGTTCATTCCTAGAGCAGGATATATTATTCAATATTTCATTTGGGCATGTTTCCCTTTAGTTATTTCTTTTATTCGAATTTATCAGACTTTGTACTTGTGGATTCAGTTTGATTTCATTAGATGTTTAGTTGAAATTTGTACTTAGGTTTATTATTATGTTGGAGTTTTTATATTAGATTTGGAGCTGATGGTTTATTCAGCATTTACTCATATTAAATCTTGTGATGTTTTAGAATCTGATACTGTATGTATGGTCTAGTTTTATTTTCGCATTTTGTGATGGTTTAATCAAAAGATAAAATTTGGCACTGACTTTCTTTTGAATACTAGGTGGTTAGTAAATAAAAAAAAATATTTTCGTCGGTGATGCTAAGAATGAGCCAAATGAAATTTATGTTTTAATTTGATTAAAGACAGACCATGCGGTATTTAATTGGACGGGGTGTCACAGTGATCTCTTTATTTGATATTAGGGATAGATTTTAGTTGTCTTGCCCAAATTATTTGGGGGGGGGGGGGGGGGGGCTATTGATAATTAAGGAAAATTTGATAAGAAAAGATAATTGATGCCTAAGATAATAAACAGGTATTGGAGACGGATTGATGTGCAATCATTGTTTGTGTAGGTGTAAATTGATTGGTTACATTGTATGAGTGGGACTTACGCTGTTTTAGCTTGTTTGATGGTTTTATATAGGCGTCAGTAGTATGTGCAGTGTCTAGTGTTAACTGGCCATTACGATGTGTGTGGTACCTAGGTGAACTGGTTATACTTATATGTCTTATGTGATGAACATCATGGTACATGCATGCTAACAATTTGGAACAACAGACTATAGTGATGTGTGTGGATTTGATGTGTTGAGACGTTAGGCGCACCATGACTATGTGCAGGGCCAAAAGAAAGGAAATCTAACTATAATGGTGTTGCTCTGATAATATATTAATAATGAGAAAGATACTGCGTGTAACACCCCGCGGCCTGCCCTATTCAGTTACAGCCATTATAGTCACTTGTTATAACTAGGGAAGATTTGAAATTTATTAATAGGGTAGTCGAACATAGCCGCAACCTTCAAGAGGCTTCAACCTAACTAACAGAGTTGGCAAATAAATCAATTACCAAAGTTTAGTATTGCACAACATAATGATCCATTTAGTAATCATTAATTACATTGAAATTAACATAAAAGTATCGGATACGTGCTTCAACCATAACAATATTTCCTCTCATACAATCCTTTACAATAAAATATTAAAGATGACTAAATGCAACTAAAAGTGAAATTTAAGTGAAACATCTCCAATATTTATCGCTATCTGCAACATCTATATAAATATGCGGCTCCTTTAAAGCTCTATGCAGCTTAAATTGCCTTCGCAGATACTATCATGAGGAAACTAAGAATTTGGAAGTGATGAACTCAAATAGCTCATCAAGGGTTAGATTAAAGTCCTCGGGATGCCTATAAATTTTAGTACTAGAAAATAAAATATATACTAAAATGGCAATGTAAGATAACAGTGCAAATAAGAAAGATATTGCTAAATAAGCAAAGATGAAGGAAATATGATATAATTTTCCATACCCCTCAGACCGTGATGACCTAAGGCTCAATATCCCTTAATTCATCATATAACGATTTCTCTTAAGGCTAAATCTCCTTTGGTTTGCCTCATAGTCTGTGGCCTTTATTTTGTGGTCTTATATCTCTCAATCTCCGCGTCCTTATTCTGGATATCTTATCCCCAGTCATGTCACATGCCGGAACCTCCATTATAACCAAATCCAGGACAGAGGATCCATGGTCTACCACTATCTCCGCACCTTGGTCGAGCTCTATCGCAGTGTAAGCACTATAGTTAGTCTTATGCTCGATCTCCCTATAAAAATCATCTCGACCTCAAACACTAAGCAAGAGGACCTAAAATAGATAATGATACCTTGACCTGGTCACAAAGTGTCGTGAACTCAGAATCGAATCCCATTCTTAAAAGCTCATAGGGACAATATAACATACCTTAACCTCCGCGGCCTCAACAAGGAGTTAAAACTCCATATTTTTCCAACAGCAAGGGTATTTTTGTAAAATGATGGTTTAAATCCCTAAATATCTCATAACTCAATTCTTCATAAATCAAAGGATAAATCCATACTAAAACCTCATCAGATTAATAAGAATACCCTTAAAGTCTCTTATCCTACAAATAATAACCTCCAAATAATAATCCTAAGAGAAAACCTCTAAAATAAGGATTCAATGTGAATAGTGATAGTCTATGGCCTACAAGCCCAGAAAACTCTAAAACCTAAATGAAGATTAAATAGTCATGGTCTCTAAACCCAGAAAGTTATAAACAATAAAACTCCATGGCCTACCCTGTAGAAAACTCATAATACAAATCTCATTCAATGAAAAATGTACAAATTATGGATTTAATTAAGGAAGAAGAGGTAAAGGATATATCCATTACCTTAATGAAGAATTGACCTCCGCCAACTCTAAAAGCTTTTTCGATAATAATTACCTTCCATCGCCACTAAAGCACTTCTTCGATAAATAGTAATTATCACCCGACCTCCTCTTCGATAACACTTCCTCTCTCTCTCTCTCTCTCTCTCTCTCTCTCTCTCTCTCTCTCTCTCTCTTAATTTCCTTTTTCTCTCTCTAAAGTGGGAAATAAGGATTATAGCAGCTTTGGAAAGTGTTCCAAGGGTTTTTATTTATAAAAATTACTAGTGAACCTAGAGTTTTTTCCTATGACATCACTTTTCCATAAATACTCATTTAAAAAGGCTTCTAAAAACCTTTAAAAACTTGTATCCCAAGTTATAACCTAATGAAACCATGTTATCACCCCACATGCTGATCATTATCAAGTCCAGGCTACCAGAGGTCTTGACCCTTATCACTTACGCCATGACCTTCTAACTATGTAAGTGACCTTTGCCTTCTAAGGCTCTGGTCCTTCTTTTCTAGAGCCTTAATTATTGTCATGGCCTCTAACATGGTTGTAGCTGAATATGATCTTTAGGGTCATTATAACCTCCCCAACTTGGGAAATTACATCCTCATAATTTGAGAATTAAAGACATTAACCTATTCCATACCTTGGAATAAATGTGGATCTTTTTATCTAATAGTTGACTCTAGTCCCCACGCGGCTTCCTCTATGGCTTGGTGTGTCCAAACCACTTTGACAAGAGAAATGATTTGTGTCCTTGGCTATCTTTCTTTCCTTTCCAAAATTTTAACTAGAACCTTATCATAACTCAAACCTTTGCATATCTCAAAAGGCTCATCATTAAAAATATAGACGTGGTCTCTGATGTAGTACCTTATAATTGAGATATGGGATAAGTTTGGGGGAGAAAAAGTTTGTAGGAAGCCTTTCCAACTCTCTAAATTATCTCAAAAGGACCTATACCGTGGATATAATTCTCCTTTCTTTCCAAATTTCATAATTCCCTTATAAGGGGAGGCCTTAATAAATGCATGGTCTCAGGCCTCTAAGTCCACGTCCCTTATTTTAATGTTAGCCCAACTCTTATGCATGCTCTTAGCACTCTGCCACCTCTCATGAATTAGACTTACTTTATTCATGGACCCTTACACTAATTCGGGTCCTAGCAGCTGTCTTTCTCCCCCTCATTCCAGGATAAAGGGTTGCGGTGCCTCTTCCCGTACAAAGCAGCGTAAAGGACCATTTTAATACTTTCTTGGTAACTATTGTTATACATGAACTCTACTAAGGGTAGGTGGTCTTACCAACTTCCGTGGAAATTTAAAACACATGCCCTCAACATATCCTTAAGGGTTTGAGTCTATTTCTATATTTTTCCATCTGTTTGGGGATGAAAGGTTGTACTGAAATCCATCCATGAACCCATTACTTTTTTAAAGCTCGTCAAAAATCCTGAGGTCAATCTTGGATCGTGGTCAAATAATATGGCCATTGGCACTCTGAGGAGTATTACAATATCCTTGATGAAAACTTTGGCTAACTGATTGGCATTGGTCGTGGTATTCACGGCCACAATAACCCAAATGGAACTCATACCTCTCTGGTTAACGACAGTCCAACTATAAAGTCCATGGAAATACTTTCATACTTCCATTATGGGATAGGAAAAGGTTGTAACAGCCTAGCATCTCTTTAGTGCTCGGTCTTAAATTGTTGGCATACCAAGAACTTAGCGACAAACTCTCTGGCCTCTCTCTTTATATTAAGCACCATAAATTTTCCTTCAAATTTTGGTACATCGTGGCTCTTCCGGGGTGAATTATAAAGGGTGAGGAATGTCTTTCTTTCAACACATTGATCTTAATTTGTTCATCCCGTAACACACAAATTCCTCTTCCAAATCATAATTCTCTGCGGTTAACTACTCTAAAGGTTGACTTCTCTCCTTTCTCTACAAGTCCATGGATATTCTGTAGGTTTAGGTCTGCAGCCTGGGCTACCCTTATTCTTTCAATCAAACTTAATTTCATGGAAAGGGCCTTTAAATATTCGCGGCCCTTATGGTCTATGACCTAAAATCCCATTGTCTCCAATTCTATCAGGATGTGTTCTTGGCTAGTAATTTTCGAGGAACTAAAGAAAACTTTTCTATATAAGGCGTCAGCTGCCATGTTGGCCTTTTTTATGTGATACTTAACTGAATAATCACAATCCTTGATTAATTCTAACCATCTCCTCTACCTCATATTCAAGCCTCTTTGGGTAAAAATATAGATTAAACTCTTATAGTTTGTGAATAAGTTATGACCTTCCCATTATTCATCAAAACACATCCAAGTCCGTAACTTAAAGCATCATTATTCCTAAGAACCTCGAAAGTCAAACCATCTTTATTCACAATATGTCCGAGGAAGGCTTTCTCATCAATCCATAATTCACACTTAGAAAATTTAGCATATATTCCTATGAACCTCTAAGACTATGTGGAGGTCTTACCCATGTTCTACCACAGTCTTAGAATAGATTAGTATATCATTAATGAAGAAAATTATAAATTTGTCCAAGAAATGCCTAAAAACCCTATCCGTCAAATCTATAAAAGCAGTTGGGGCTTTTTTTAACCCAAAAGGCATCACCACAAACTCGAAATGACCATACCTAGTTCTAAAGGTTGTCTTATGAATGTCCTTAGCCTTTATCTTAAGTTGGTGATAACGAGACCTCAAATCAATTTTAGAGAAATATCTAGCATCTTTCAATTGGTCAAAGAGATCATCAATTCTAGTGACGCGACTAAGAATGTGTCTCAGAAGTGCGTACTCTCTAGGCTCAAGTGCAAGCCTTTCGCTCAAGTAATAATTCGATAAGTCGGGTATCGATCCTCAGGGAAATAGGACAACAGAGTTGTAACGACGTTAGACAGATGAAGGAATCCTAACTCTGACTATAAAGAAAAAGGAAAAGATAATATGTTTTGGGAATTGACCACAACTAAATGATATTTTGAAAATATTTATTTAATGCACCAAAATATGAATGGAATGCAACTATTCTAAATTACCTAAATTACTGATAATGATTGAACTATATGATGAAGAAAATAGGACGGGAATACAATCCCTCAGTCCTAGTGTATTGATGGTATAAAACTAATCGTAAATTTAAGTGATTAATAAGACCCAGGATTTAGTACTCCCAAGCATTACGTATATGAGGTTCAAGCCCGCACCATACTTAATCAGAGGACGAGTAAATCGGTATTGTGATAGTTACACTCGAATTGCATTCTGAAGCATCCCGGTTACCCTAAGGCAAACGAGATCCAAAGATCTACAATTGTCGTATTTCTACGCAATACGATCGTAATCAAATCATTAATTTTAGAGGATTAATTTTATACACATGCAATTACCACATCAGGTGGAGTTCATGCATCCCGACCTCAAAAATCTAACCTGACATATGAAAACTGGTAGACAACACATTTAGAATGAAAGAAACCATTTTTAATTCTGAATAAAGATGAAGCGAATAATTAATACTTACTAATAAAAGAACTACTGCAATAATAAACGAAGGAATTGGAAGAAATTTACTTGAACTGCAACTGGAATCAAAACTAGGATTTATATGTTATTCTCTTCTAAAACTAATTACAATTGCTTCCTTCATGAATCAGAATCCTCCTCCTACATTTGGGAGGAGTTACAATATATCCTCTACGAAATAAAAGAGTTTGAACCAAGTAGGATTCTAATTTTTACAAGTGGATAATTTCGGAAAATCGAGAACGAAACCGATCCTGTTAAGGGGTTCGGTTCGATTCTATTTTTGATAACTTTTACAGAGAATTCTTTGAGCATGGGATTGATTCTTTATTTCTCTACTTCGGTTCGGTTCTTTCTTATTGACTCTTCACATGAAGTTTTCTAGGTGTAGTATCAATTCGTTTTTCCCTCCCTTCGGTTCGATTTTGTTCTTGACAGTCTTTACAGAGCACTTTCCCAGGATGGATTCGGTTCTTTTTCTTTCCCTTGGGTTCGGTTCCATCTTGTCAGTTGTTTAGAAACCTTTCATTCTTGTTCTTCTTTGGAGCTTTTAGTACGAAACTCGAATTAAATCACTAAACACCTGCGAAATAGTTGGAACATACACGAAACTCGGCGTACTCCTTATAACTTGTCAATATCAAAGATATGATATAAATCCACTTGAATTACACCTCGTGACACGATAAAAGCCTCTAAATTAAGGGGATAAATGGAAAGAATTTATGCCTAATCAAACCCCCATAACTTAGAAATTTGATCCTCCCGAGCAATATAAAAGAATCAAAACATGGTTTAGCTCGAAAATGGGATAGAATACCTCTTTTGTGGGCCAGCGATTGCATTTAGCAAATGCAACAAGCCTTTAAACCCCTAGGTTACCCTAGAAGGACGAGCTATGTCTCGTGAGGGTTTGCAGAGAATTTACCCACAAAATTCGACTAAAAGAAAACTCAAAATACGCAAAAATTGTATAATTCAAACTTTTCCAGAAAATAGTCATCATCAAGTGATGTCCAAGAGTCTCAAATCATAGTGCACATGTGTGAACCCGAAAATGTAATCGCGAATTTCCACCGATTGACCATTGCGTTACTTATCCGAAAAGTCATTTTGATTTCAAAATCTCATGAAATGCTCTCATAAACGAATCACTCGGAATGTGGCTATTCTCTCAGTATGCGTGATTTATAAGAGTAAACGTAGTGGAACCAAGTTCACGCATACAAGTAGAAAGATAAAAATTTATAGCAATCGGATCTCATCATTGGATTACGGATATAAGAAGACGGGACCATTGCCTCTAATTTACGTTTTTGTTCTCTTTTATTATCTTTTGGTGTTTTAGCTCTCCATGCGGTAACCAATTTCGCAATTTTGGACTCGGTTAGGACTTTTACGGTTTGAAGGTGTATTGGGTCATATTGGAAAAGGTTAAGAACTTCAGAATTGGAAAATTTGGCTTATGATGTCTTTTAGTGCATTTCCAGGCTTTTGCTCAATTTTTTCTACTTCTTTTTCTATTTTTTTATATTTTTGTGCTTTTCTTTTCTTGCTATTTTTATTGAGCATGACTTCTTTTTTTCCTGCCCCTTTTCTGCAATTTTTGGACTTAATTTATGGGAGTGTCCCCATTTCACAATTCCGAGCCAGTTGGGGATTTTTGGGTTGTCAAACGAAGGGGAAAATTTATTCGGCTCAATTTGGGTTACAAAAAGGGATAATTTTTTACTACTTTTTCTGGCCAATATTTTTGGGTGATAAACGAGGGCCTACTTCAATATCCAAAATACTAATTGCGTTACCATATGCGTTTCCAGATGAATTAAGTTTAGAGATCAATTTTAGCACGTTTTCAAGGCTAACACACATTTTCCATAACCGATCAAAGTGAAAGAATTGAGATCCTCGACAACTTAATTTGACGCTGAAAAGAACTTTTGAGTTACGAATTAACTCAGATTGATTTATAAATTTCATAAAAATGAAAGGCTCGAATCTAATCGGGGTTATTAATCTCCACATTCATTCGTTAAGTCGCCTACGTTCGCTTAATTTCTATCTTTGGTCAATTCCGTCTTTGTGTATTTTGAATTTTACAATTTGAGACATTAAATCGACTTTTAATGATATTTTTAAAAAATTTGAATTCTAATTTTTATTTATTTTGAACTAAAAAAATATTTTTGGGTTTTTTAAGATTTTATGAAGTTTTTGAAATTTTCTGGGCATTTTTGAAAATTTGTGAAGTTTTTAGATAAACGCACTTGTGACCCCCCCCCCCCCCCCAACTTAGACTTTTGCATTGTCCTCAAGCAAAAAGGACTAAAATCTAACTCAAAGCGAATTAAAAGTGCAAGAAAATAAAACAAACAAATGAAACAGAAATGTAACATTTTTATAGATAAAAGAAAAAAAATTGTGTTACAATGGGTAAGGAAGAACACACAACCAACATTGATTAAACAACCACTTCAAACACACACAAACAGCTAACACAGACAAGGGCTTCATTGGGGCGGCGAATTTTAGGGCCCGGGTGCATAGGGATCGTAAGGATCATAGAAGTAATTGGGGGCAGTCCACCGAAGTTGAGCTGGAATAGATGGGCTTGGAGTTGGTGCATCATGCTCGTGTCCCTCCGGTAGGCGACTTGATCTCGGTTGTATTGGGTGATGAACCCATTAAAACGGGATTCCATCACTGCCAAACGCCTATCAAAATCTGCACCCGGGGGCTCGAAATTCGAGTCATCATCCTCATTGTATTCTTCTTCATCAGCCCCGCCCATCTCGACGTCCTCATCCACGGGCTCTTCTTCAGGGATCTCCTCCTCGTCCTCCGCGTGCGGGATACCTTCCCAATGGGCTCCGGGAGGCGTGGGAAAGCTTGAGATGGCTAGATACCAGCGTCGGCAAGGAGGGAGGTGATGAGGCGGGCATAAGGGAGGAGTACCGCTCCTTTTTGCTCCCAGGTCGCATAGATGATGTCAGCGTAAAGCATGCGGGCCATATTTAGGGTGAAATTGGGGTAAAAAAAGGTGGTACACTAGTGTGGGTTAGCGAGGGCGCATCATTGAGTCATTTGAGGTCTGAAGCGAATTGCCGCACACTATATGGAAAATGATGTGCGCCTTATCATTGAGGCGGCCCACGGGGAAGGTACCCCGTTCTCAAATATCGTTGGGCGCGAGTTGGCCAATACATTGTTGTTTGAGAATGGTGGGGGCGTTGGTTGGGTAATCATAGACGTCCGGGTGGGGGATTCCCTTATCAGCAAGTTTGCGGGCGATGATGGCTAAGGAGAATGGGATAGGGTGACCGTTAACAAAGGATTGGCACTCAGACTCGCCCGTACGGACGAGAGAGCCATAGAAGGACCGAACGTTGTCCGCCCAGACGACATAATGGGGTTCCTGTAGGTATTACGTCCACCCCCTCTGGAGGAAAAGGGTGGTGACGGGGCGGGGCAGCTCGTCCTAGTTGACAACTCGCTCAATGTACAATTGGCGAGAGAAACTAAAAAACTTTTCGCACCATACACGCTCCATGTGGGAGCGGTATTGCCCATTGCCATTGGGCAGAACTTCGGTTGACATGTATTTAGCGGGAAGAACTTGATTGGCCATTGGGACAGCTGTGAATTTGGGAGATGAAAGGCTTAGGCTTGTAGAGAAGGAAAGATTTGGAGGTGTGAGTGGAAGGGTAGGATAGAGGTGGGTTTTATAGGTGGTGGGGATTTTTGGAGGGAAAGGGGGATGAATGTTTTGGGGGGGGAAGGGGGAGGAGTAGGCTCCTCGGGAAGAACCAAAATCCCAAGAATTGAACCGATCCGGCTCAGGGGCGATTCGGTTCGGTTTTGGGGATTTTTTAATTTGCAATTTATCCAAACCGAACCGATCCGGGTTGGGGATTCGGTTTGGTTCCATCTTTAACAGAACCTTATATCTTACCCTGATGCACTAGAATTCCAACCCTCAACTTTCTGGATGCTTTTGCACTTATTCCCCCACGTGGATTTCTCGACGCCTTCAAAAAGTATGTGTTGGAATGCGTGATCTTAACCTTACCTCACGTAACCTACCTACGAACTCAATCTAATCTACCAAAACACCACTACTATACACAAGAAATCATCCCATATGCGTAGGGGGTACGACGACCTCTCTGTCAAGCTTATTCGACCCCGTAAACGGGGTTTGACAACCAAACGGTGTTGACTTCTTCCCCACACACCTCTAGATATGGCTTTAGGCGTTGTCCATTTACTTTGAATGTATTCCCCCTGTCAAATCGTCTAACTCCACAGCTCCGTGAGGGAATACATTCTTCACAATGAATGGGCTAGACCATCATAATCGCAATTTGCCTGGAAATAGATGAAGCTGAGAGTTATAGAGAAGAACTTTTTATTCGGGAAGAAACTCTTTGCGTCGAATAATGTTATCGTGAGCTAGTTTCATCCTTTCTTTGGCATTTTTGCGTTCTCATACGCGTCATTGCATATCTCTTCTAACTCGTTCAGTTGAAGCTTGCGAGCTTCACCGACTTTATCCATGTCATAATTGAACTTCGTAATTACCCAATACGCTTTGTGCTCTATTTCAACGAGAAGATGGCAAGTTTTTCCATACACAAAGTGGAATGGGGACATGCCGAGTGGATTTTTGTATGCGGTACGATAGGCCCATAGCGAATCATTCAATTAAAGGGACCAATCAATCTGGTCGGGATTGACGGATTTCTCAAGAATGTTCTTAATTTCCCAATTTGCTAATTCGGCCTGCCCATTCGTTTGTGGCTGATAGGTTATTCCAACCTTGTGAACGACGCCATACTTTCTCATGAGCTTCGCGAATGGCCTGTTTCAAAAGTGCGTGCCATTATCGCTAATTATCGCTTTCGGGGAGCCGAAGCGGGAAAGTATGTGTTCTTGTAGGAACCTAATCACCAGTTTGCTATCATTTGTCTTGGTAGCTATAGCCTCCACCCATTTAGAAACGTAGTCTACCGCGACAAGGATGTATAGGAAACCAAAAGATGGAGGAAAAGGGCCCATGAAGTCAATACCCCAACAGTCGAAGATCTCAATAATGAGTATCGGGGTTAATGGCATCATGTCTCGTCATGTAATCACCCCCATCCTTTGACACCTATCGTAAGATTTGCAATAGTTGTTCACATCTCGGGATAGTGTGGGCCAATAGAGGCCGTATTGAATAATCTTAGCGATTGTCTTTTTCATCAAAAAGTGACCTCCACACGCTTCCGAATGACAGAATTAGATGACCTTCGGGATCTCATCATCCGGTCCACATCGTCGAATGATTTAGTCGGCGCAATATTTAAAGAGGAAGGGATCGTCATAGAAAAACATGCGCGACCAAGTGATAAACCTCTTATTATCTTGCGGTGCCCAATCGGCAGGGACGGCTCCCGAGGTAGTTCACTATATCCGTAAACTAGGGCAAAAAAGAGGTAGCAAAGAGTTGATTATTCGAAAAATATTCGTTTATGGGTATCGGATCACTAGGTACGTCAGATGAGAGCCGTGACAAGTGGTCGGCAACGATGTTTTCAACTCCTTTCTTATCTTTAATGGAGAGATTAAACTCTTGTAGGAGTAGGATCCATCTTATGAGGCGCGACTTTGCTTATTTCTTCCCAAGTAGGTATTTCAATGTCGTGTGGTCGGTGAAGCAAGTGATGGGAGAACCAATAAGGTATGACCGAAATTTATCAAGAGCAAAAACTACCGCTAGCAACTCCTTCTCTGTGGTGAAGTAATTGAGTTGTGGTCCGGTAAGAGTCCGGTTAGCGTAGTAGATGACATAAGCCTTATTATCTTTTCTTTAGCCTAAAATAGCCCCTATCGCATAATCGTTAGCATGATACGTAAGCTCGAATGGTAAGGACCAATTTGGAACTTGTATGATGGGATCGGACACAAGCATGGTTTTCAGTTTTTTAAAAGCGTTATGGCATGCTTCTGTCCACTCAAATGGGGTGTCCTTCATAAGAAGGTTGCTTAAGGGTCTAGCGATGGCGCTAAAGACCTTAATGAACCGTCGATAAAATCCCGCATGTCCCAAGAAGGAGTGCACGTCTTTGAGCGATTTAGGTGGGGGTAGATCGACTATGACATCAAACTTAGCTCTATCGACTTCAATCCCTTTGGATGAAACTATGTGGCCAAGAACTATTCCTCGGTGACCGTAAAATGGCATTTCTCCCAATGTTGGACTAAGTTCTTTTCCACACACCGGGCAAGTACTTTTCCATTTTTTCCAGACAAAGATCGAAAGAGGTGCCAAAAATGCTAAAATCGTCCATGAACACTTCGAGTCCTCTCTCAACCATGTCACTAAACAGGCTCAACATGCATCTTTGAAAAGTCGCGGGTGCATTACACAAGGCAAATGGCAAACGTACCAAAAGGGCAAGTGAAGGTCTTTTTTTCCTAGTCAAGTACATCTACCTGAATTTGGTTATATCCGGAATAACCATCAAGGAAGCAATAGTAAGGGTAGTCAATCGGTGGAAATTCGCGATTATATTTTCGACTTCACACACGTGCACTATGATTTGAGACTCTTGGACATCACTTGATGATGACTATTTTATGGAAAAGTTTGAATTATATAATTTTTGCGTATTTTGAATTTTCTTTTAGTCGAATTTTGTGGGTAAATTCTCTGCAAACACTCACGATACACAACTCGTCCTACTAGGGTAAACTAGGGGTTTAAAGGCTTGTTGCATACGCTAAATGCAATCTCTCACCCGTGAAAAGGGTATTCTATCCCATTTTCGAGCTAAACCGTGTTTTGATTCTTTTACATTAATCGGGACGATCAAAGTTCTAAGTTTGGGGGTTTGATTAAGCATAAATTCTTCCCATTTATCCCCTTAATTTAGAGGCTTTTATCGCGTCGCGAAGTGTAATTCAAGTGGATTTATATCATATCTTTGATATTGACAAGTTCTAACGAGTACGCCGAGTTTTGTGTATGTTCCAACTATTTCGCAGGTGTTCAGTGATTTGATTCGAGTTCCGTACCAAAAGCTCCAAAGAAGAACAAGAAGGAAAGGTTTCTGTAACAGTTGACAAGATGGAACCGAACCCAATGGAAATAAAAAGAACCGAATCCATCCTGGGGAAGTCTCTGTAAAGGCTAAACACAACAAAACTGAACCGAGGTGGAAAGAAAAAGAACCGATCCTACACCTAGAAAACTCCCTATAAAAGCTGTCAAAGATGGAACCGAACTGAAGTAGATAAATAAGGAACCGATCCCATACTCGAAGAACTCCCTGTAAAAGCTATCAAAGACAGAACCGAACCGAACCGAACCCCTTAACAGGATCAGTTCTATTATCGATTATCCGAACTTATCCATTTGTTAAAATTATAATCCTACTTGGTTCAAACTCTTTTATTTCGTAAAGGATATATTGTAAACTCCTCCCAACATAAGGGGGCTTCTGATTCATTAGGGAAGCTCTGTAATCACTTTTAGGGAAGAAGAACAATAAACCCTAGTTGCTTTCAGTTTTGCAATTTAAGTAATACCATTCTAATTCTTGTTTTACTGCAGTAATTTCTTTTCTAATACCACCTTAATCTATTTCCATCTTCATTCAGTATTAAAAATGTTTTCTTTCATTCTAAATGTGTTGTCTACAAGTTTTCATATGTCAGGCTAGATTTCTAAGGTCGGCATGCAAGAACTCAACCTGATGTGGTAGTTGTAGGTATATAAAATTAGTCCTCTAAATTAATGATTAATTATGACCGTATGGCATACAAATGCGATAATTGTAGATCTTTGGATCTCGTTTGCTTCAGGGTAACCGAGATGCTTCAGAATGCAATTCGAGTGTAACTATCATAATACCGATTTACTCATCCTCTGATTAAGTATGGTGCGGGCTTGAACCTCATATACATAATGCTTGGGAGTACTAAATTCTGGGTCTAAATAATCACTTAAATTTACGATTAGTTTTATACCATTAATACACTAGGTTGAGGGATTATATTCCCGTCCTATTTTTTTCATCATATTGTTTAAGTTTCAGTTCGATCATTATCAGTAATTTAGGTAATTTAGAACAGTGCATTTCATTTATACTTTGGTGCATTAAATAAATAATTTCAAAATTGCATTTAGTTGCAGTCAATTCCCAAAACTGATCATCTTTTCCTTTTTCTTTAAAGTCAGAGTTAGGTTTCCTTCGTCTGTCCAACATCATTACAACTCGGTTGTCCTATTTTTCCGAGGATCAATACCCGACTTATCGGATTATTACTTGAGCGACAGGCTTGCACTTAAGCCTAGAGAGTACGCACTTATGAGACACGTTCTTAGTCGCGTCTCTCAAGCATCTGATCAATAAATGGCAAGGGGAAATGGTATTTCATAGTTCCCGCATTGAGTTTCCGGTAATCAATGCAAACGCGCGCCCGGTGGTGGTACGTTGGGGAACTAGCTCTCCCTTAGCATTCTCAATCACTGTCATGCCCGACTTCTTCGGGATAACTTGAATAGGGCTTACCCACTTGTTATTCTAGATTGGGTTGATAATCCCGGCATCTAATAACTTAATGATTTCGATCCTCACCACTTATTTCATGTTGGGGTTTAGCCTTCTTTACATTTCTCTAGAAGGCTTCTTGTGGTTGAAAATGAAAGGACTTATCCCTTTCAAATCAGTAATACACCAACCGAAAGCACTTTGGTGTTTCCTCAAAATCTTTAACAGTTTACCCTCCTGCTCTTCATCTAGGCTAGAGGAGACCACAACAGGAAATGTCTCGTCCTCTCCTAGGTATGAATATTTAATATGGGAGGGTAGTTTCTTCAATTTCGAGGGTCAAAAATTATTTGCTGGAGGGAACCATGCCTGCCTCCCGTGGCAGTAATTCTTCGAATCAAGAGACCCAACTTACATCTCTCGCGTCCTCGTCCGACGCTCTCTCATCAAGCAACTCTCTTAACTCCTCAACTTACCTCTCGAATTCAGTATGCGTTCCTTCACTCTCGTGGCTCGACATTAAACTAGACCCTAGGCATATCCATAATAATTTTCCTCAAAGTACTCCTCTACGATATCGTCAATTAGGCTCACCGTGTGAAGATTATCTTTTTCCCCGTATGTTGGGCTATATGGAAGATGTTAGTCTCTAAGGTCATGTTCCCAAAGGTGAGTTACAACTGCCCATTTCGAGTGTTAATGATTGCATTAGCCATAGCTAAGAATAGACGCCCAAGAATGATGGGAACATGATTGCTCGAGGTGAATGAGGGTTCTGTGTCCCAAATGACAAAATCTACCGGGAAGTAGAAAGTGTCAACTTGAACGATCGCGTCCTCAACTATTCATCTATGAATCTTCACGGTTTGATCCTCTAACTGGAGATTGATCTTTGTGGGCTTAAGATCACCCAGATTTAGTTTCCTATATATGGCGTAAGGTAGGATATTGACACTTGATCCCAAGTAAAGTAAGGCTTTTTCAATTTTATTTTCTCCAATGATGCAGGAAATGGTGGGTGCACCGGGATCTTTGAATTTTGGTGGGAGATGATTAAGTAGAATGGAGCTCACGTTCTGTGCTAGAAATACATTTTTCTTTACCTTCATCTTTGTCTTTATTGTTAACATGTCTTTGATGACTTTTGCATAAGGGGGAATTTGCTTAATGGCATCGAGGAAAGGTAAATTTAGCTTTACTTGCTTTAGCACGTCTAGCACTTCATCACGGGGGTTTCCTTTGTGGGAAGGAACCAGCCTTTGAGGAAATGGTGCCGCGGTAGGTGGTTTCACTACTACCTCGGGCTCACTAGTGTCTTCTTTAGAAATCTTCGGCCTCTTTCGTGTCGGGCAAAATTTCCTTATCTTTGGTTGCGTCGTGTGGGGGAGGTGATAAATCAACGACTCTCCCACTAGGAAGAGTGGTCATAGCTTAACATTGCTCCTGATGTTCTGTCAAGGTGGAGCTAACAATAGTTTGACCTTGGGGTGGTCTTTGGCCCTGGACAGGAAACTTACCTTTCTCTTGGATACTCAACGATGATTGCATCTTTGAAATATTTGCATTTATGTCACTGATCATGCGATCATACCTAGCATTGGCTACATTCTGGGTATTGATAAATTGGTTCATTGTATCCTCGAGAGTTCTCCGCGGTGGAGTAATATATGCCCCTTGAGGTGGTGGTGCTTGTACATGTCCTTGCATGTGTGGAGCTTGCTGAAAGTGTGATGGTGGAGGATGGGGAACATGTGAATTAGGATTCATCGCTGCATTTTGTTGCCCATAGTTAAAACCATGATGGTTTTTCCATAAGGGGTTGTAAGAATTTCCGTGTGGCGCACTAAAATTACCCTTGAATCCTCCTATACCACTCACTTGTTCTTGAAGCATAACTTTGTAGGTAGGTATCATCGGGCATTCCTCCGTTGAATGTCCCACCTCACAAATCGCACACACCTTCTAACCACGGTTTGGGATGGATCCAGGTGGCCCTTCTGTACATTTCTCCAACAATTGTCGCATTCCTTTCTCAAGCACATCGAGTCGACTGTCCATTATAGAAATTTTCTCTACTAGAAATAGGTCGGACGCCGATGAAGTGGTTGTCACTTGGCGAGTTTAATTTTGAGCATTAGGGTCAGATGTATCCCAGGATTGGGTAGTCTCGGCGACATACCTCAGGTGAAGCTCAGCATCACGGGCGTCTAATTCGACAAATGGACCATCGCACATGGTTTCAACGAGTTATTTGGAATTAATGTTCAGCCCATTATGGATGAAGGAAATTATTTGCAATTTATCAAATCCATGATGGGGGCATAAAGCAATTAACTCATTAAAATGCTCGTAACATCGATCGAACGACTCATTTTCTAACTGTCGAAAAGTTTGAATTTGAGCCTTGATGGAATTTGTTCGATGTGGAGGAAATAATTTCTTGAGAAATTTAGAATGTAACTCATTCTAGGAAGCAACCGAGCTTGGAGGTAAAGACCATAGCTAGGTCTTGACCTTATCTTTTAGAGAGAATGGGAAGAGTTTGAGGCGGATCAATGCTTGTGTGCAAGTTTGATCATTGAGGGTTCCACACACATCCTCGAATTCCCTGATGTGAAGATATGGATTTTCAGATTCCATCCCATGGTAGTGGGGGAGCATCTGGATCATCCCATTTTTAAAACGAAATCGCCCTGCATTGTATGGGAGTACAATGCATCCCGGAGTGACAGTGCGTTCGGGATATAAGATTTCTCTCAAAGGGAGGTACGGGCTTCTTCCTCACCGGCAGCTGCAGTACCGTGTTGTGACATAGCTCTCTCACTGGATGACTATGTGTCCTCCCTGGGTATACTCAGAGCGCGCTCTGAAGTGTGTCCTAAGAGTGATGTCGGGGTGTGTGTAGGCGTGGGAGATGGAACCCAGAATTGTGGAACGTTTGGAGTGTGAGGGCTATCGAGGTCGTATTCAACTATCGGGTTTTCATGAATATGGGTTGGAGTATTATGGGGAGTTGGATTGAGTTCAGAATTTTGCATTAACAGGCATATGAGAGATGATGAGAAATATTTTTGTGCTTTTAAATTTTTTTATATTTTTGGATTTTTATAATTTTTTTGTCAAAGTTTGATATAGACTTGATCTAATCCTAAGTCTACCTAAGTCCCCGGCAACGACGCCAAAAACTTAACACGACTAACAATGTGTCTCGAAAGTGCGTACTCTTTAGGCTCAAGTTCAAGCCTCTCGCTCAAGTAATAATCCGATAAGTCGGGTATCGATCCTCAGGGAAATAGGACAACAGAGTTGTAACGATGTTGGACAAACGAAGGAATCCTAACTCTGACTCTAAAGAAAAAGGAAAATATGATATGTTTTGGGAATTGACTACAACTAAATGCAATTTTGAAAATATTTATTTAATGCACCAAAGTATGAATGGAATGCAACTATTCTAAATTACCTAAATTACTGATAATGATTGAACTGAAAATTGAACTATATGATGAAGAAAACAAGACGGGAATAAAATCTCTCAACCCGAGTGTATTGATGGTACAAAATTAATCATAAATTTAAGTGATTAATTAGACCCAGAATTTAGTACTCTCAAGCATTACGTATATGAGGTTCAAGCCCGCACCATACTTAATCAGAGGATGAGTAAATCGGTATTGCGATAGTTACACTCGAATTGCATTTTGAAGCATCCCGGTTACCCTGAAGCAAACGAGATCCAAAGATCTATAATTATTGTATTTATACGCAATACGATCGCAATCAAATCATTAATTTTAGAGGATTAATTTTATACACATGTAATTACCACATCATGTTGAGTTCATGCATCCCGACCTTAAAAATCTATCTTGACATATAAAAACTGGTAGACAACACGTTTAGAATGAAAAAAACCATTTTTAATTATGAATAAAGACGAAGAGAATGACCAATACTTACTAACAAAAGAAATACTGCAATAATAAACGAAGGAATTGGAAGAAATTTACTTGAACTGCAACTGGAATCAAAATTAGGGTTTATATGTTATTCTCTTCTAAAACTAATTACAATTACTTCCTTCATGAATTAGAAGCCTCCTCCTACGTTTGGGGGGAGTTACAATATATCCTCTACGAAATAAAAGAGTTTGAACCAAGTGTGATTCTAATTTTTACAAGTGGATAATTCCGAAAAATTGAGAACGGAACCGATCATGTTAAGGAGTTCGGTTCGATGCTGTTTTTGACAACTTTTACAGAGAATTCTCTGAGCATATCATCGGTTTTTTATTTCTCTACTTCGGTTCAGTTTTTTCTTATTGACTCTTCACATGAAGTTTTCCAGGTGTAGGATCAATTCGTTTTTTCCTCCCTTCGGTTCGGTTCTGTTTTTGACAGTCTTTACAGATCACTTTCCCAGGATGGATTCGATTCTTTTTCTTTCCCCTGGGTTCGGTTCCATCTTGTCAGCTATTGCAGAAACCTTTCCTTCTTGTTCTTCTTTGGATCTTTTGGTACGAAACTCGAATCAAATCACTAAACACATGCGAAATAGTTAGAACATACACGAAACTCGGTGTACTCGTTAGAACTTGTCAATATCAAAGATATGATATAAATCCACTTGAATTACACCTCGCGACACGATAAAAGCTTCTAAATTAAGGGGATAAATGGGAAGAATTTTTGCCTAATCACCTAGGCAAAGGATACTTATTCTTTACGGTCATCTCATTCAATTCCTTATAATATATATGCACATCCTTATAGACCCATCCTTATTTTTAATAAATTGCATTAGGGACACCAAGGGGAAGCGATAGGCCTTATGAGGTTGCGACCTAATAAATCCTCTAGTTATTCCTTCATCTCCTTTAACTATGGAGGATCTATCTTATAAGGTTCATTTGAATTCCATAGGCATAAGTTCAATGGTAAACTCAAGTTCTCTATTTGGTAGTAATCCTAGTAATTCATCTAGAAAAACATTTCTAAATTATACGGATACGGGAGCATCTTCTAACTTTGTCGCAACCTTCTCAAGATTTTTCACATAGGCTAGGTATCTGCTACATCAACCCTTGAATATCTTTCTAGCCCTCAGAGTTGATATTAGCAAAGGTTTTCTACTAGTTTTAATTCCATTAAAACTCACCTCGGCCTCTTCGAGTCAACATAAGGTAATCTTCTTACTAACACAGTATATCCTAGGAAAGTGGGTGGATAACCAATCCATGTCTAAGATCACATAAAAGTCTTCCATTTCTAAAGGAATTAAAGTGACTCCAAAATTCTAACCTCCTATCTCTGTAGCATAACCCTCATATATGATCACGACCTCTAATAAAGTTCCTATCGGGGCATTAATTATTAATAGTGGGTGTAAGGTTTGTGACCTAATCTTAATATTTTGTGGAAAATAGTGGATACAAAGGAGTGTGTGGCCCCAGAATAAATAGGTACATAAACATTTATGTCTTTAATAATAGTAGTACATGTCACGTCCTCAGCTTTCTTAGCATGCTTGGCATTAAGGTCAAAGACTCTAGCAGGAGCCCGCGACATCTCAGTATTCTTATTTGACAATCTGCAATCTTTCACCTTGTGACTCGGTTTTCCATAGTTCTGGTAGCTCATTACTAGTGTGCAAGCCTTAACAAAATGCATAGTTAAAGCATTCAACACCCGCGACAGCTACCTTCCCCTCAGTGGTCCCATGATTGGTCTGCGGTTTTCGATCCTACTGTCATTACTTATCATCCTTCTTTGTTGCCTCTTATCTATCTTTCTCTTTTCTACCTTCGCCTTTATCCCATCCTCAAAATCCTATTCCATTATTTGACCCACCTCAACCAATTGTGTGTAAGTTTTTAGTCTTAAACCCAACACTCTGCTGTGAAGACCCTACTTCCCCCTCTCATACTTCTTAGCACTCTTAACCTCGATGTCAACAATATAGGGGAAAATGTGACAAATTTACAAAATTGTTTCATATTGGGCTATAGTCATTGTTCCTTGGGTTAACTCCATAAATTCAATCTCTAGCTTCTCTTTAGTCACGAACAGGAAGTACTTCTTTGAAAAGAGTTCTTTGAATCTATCCCACCACATAGTCACGGCCTCTCCTTCCATCCCAGTTAGGTCCTCTTGATCATCAACCAACAATGATCCGCTTCTTCCTTAAATAATAAGGAGATAAATGACACATTTTGTTCCTCGGTACAATTTAAGACTCCAAAAGTCTTATCTATCTTTCGAGTCCAAGCGTCGACCTTTAAAGGGTCAACCCTTACCTTAAAATCCTTAGGTTCTAAATTCTTAAAATATTTAATGGTGAAGCCCAAAGGCCTTTGTTCGACTGCCCTTGCAATCATGTCCCTATTTAGGTCTTTCGTGAACCCCACCACTGCTTCTGGCACTGATTATACGACCACATTATTCATGGCACCTTTAACTCTTCGATTATCGCCTGCCAACCTTCCTGACAAGAATCATGCACTTATAAGTCTATATTCTTATTAATTGTTCTTCGAGTAAATCTATTTAATCCAAATATTTTTAACGCCCCTAAAGTTTTTCTAGGTCGAACACTCTAATACCAGTTGTAACGCCCCGTGGCCTACCCTATTCGGTCGCAGCTGCTATAGTCACTTGTTATCACTATGAAAGATATTAAACTTTATTAATAGCCCAGTCTTACACAACCGCGAACTTTAAGAGGCCTAAACCGAACTATCAGAGTTGGGAAATAAATCAATTACTATAGTTTAGTATTACACAACATAATGATCCATTCATTAATCTCTAATTCCATTAATATTAATATAAAAGTCTCGGACACATGCTTTAACCATAATAGTATTTCCTCCCATGTGATCCTTTACAACAAAAACACTAAAGATGATCAAATGCAAGTAAGAGTGAAATCTTAGTGAAACATCTTTAATTTTTATCACTATTCGCAAAATCTATATATCTCCGCGGATCCTCTAAATCTCTCCATGGCTCAAATTGCCTCTGTGGCTAATCTGAAGGAAATAAGGAATCTGGAAGAGATGAGCTCAAATAACTCAACAAAGGTTAAATGAAAGTCCTCAGCCCACCAGTCTATGTTAGTACTAGCAAATAAAATATACACTAACAAGGCAATGGAAGATAATAGTGTAAATAAGCAAGATAATGCAAAATAAGAAAATATGAGGGAAAAGGATAAAAGTTTTCCAACCCCTCAATAAGCAAGATAATGCAAAATAAGAAAATATGAGGGAAAAAAGATTAAAGTTTTCCAACCCCTCAGAGAACCCTGATGACTTAAGGCTCAATCTAACTTAGTTCACCGTACCGTGACTTCTCCCAAGGCTCAACCTCCTTTGATTCGCCTCATATTCCACGGCCTTTATTTTATGGCCTTAGACCTCTCAATATCTGCAGCTTTATTCTAGGTATCTTAGTCCTAGTTATGCCACATGCCGCAATCTCCACTCAAGCCCAAATCCAGGATAGTGGATCTGCGCTCTGATGCTAACTCCATACTTTTGTTGAGCTTTATCGTGGTGTAAGCCCCAAGTTAGTCCCAGGCTCAATCTCCCTAGAAAAAACTATCTCGGCCGTAAGCACTAAGATGGAGGCCCTTAAATAGACAATGATAACTCGGCCTGGGCAGAAAGTATCGTGACCTCAATATCGAATCCCATTCTCAAAAGCTCACAAGCACAATATAATACTACATTAACCTCTGAAACCTCAACAAGGATCTAGAACTTTGAATTTTTCCAACAACAAGGGTATTTTTGTAAAATAATGGTTTAAATCCCTAAATATCTCATAATTCAATTCTTCAAAGATCAAAGGAAAAACTCTAACTAAAACCTCATAAGATTAATAAGAATATC
Organism: Sambucus nigra; assembly: GCA_949130495.1. NCBI lineage: Eukaryota > Viridiplantae > Streptophyta > Magnoliopsida > Dipsacales > Adoxaceae > Sambucus > Sambucus nigra. The sequence continues at coordinate 373,758,563 of OX422209.1, read as the reverse complement.
ACCAAAGTCTCTTATCCTCTAACTCACAACCTCCAAATAATAACCCAAGAGAAAACCTCTAAAACAGGGATTTAATGTGAATAGTGATAGTTCATGGCCTACAAGCTCAGAAAACTCTAAAACCTCAGCGAACAGTAAAGGGTCGTGATCTTTGAACCTAGAAAATTATGAATAGTAGAACTCCATAGCCTAGCCCCAAAAAAACTCAGAATACAATGCAAGGGTTCATCTCATTCAATAAAAAACATGGAAACTAAGGATTTAATAAAGGAAGAAGAGGCAGATGATATATTCCTTACCTTAATAAACAGTTGCGCTTTGCCACCTCTAAAAGCTTCTTTGGTGAATAGTGACCTTTCACTGCCTCTAAAGTACTTCTCTAATGAAAAGTAATTATCCCTCGGCCTCTTCTCCGGTATCACCTCCCCCCTTTCTCTCTATGAATTTCACTCTCTCTTAAAAGTGGGAAATACAATTTTTAACAGCTTTAGGAAGTGTGCCAAGGGTTGCTATCTATAGAATTTACTGAGGAACCTAGGGTTTCTACTTGAAAACGCGCGAGCTTTTCTATTAAAATTAAATCGCGCGAGCTTTTCTATTAAAATTAAATTAATAATTTCCTTTTATATAAATTCAAGATGATGCGGAAGCGTAAGGTGATGGTTCAACTTTAAAACACAACAAATTTTAATTCCTTAAACAAATTAAAATTACACCAAGTGAAGTAAAAATAAGCAATTAATATATTCACTTAAACCAATTCATTAATCCAAGTCCTAGAATTTGCCTAAGTCATATTTATCAATATTAGCAAATTAGGCGAAACCAAATTTTAGCAAATGACTTGAATTAAATAAACTTTACCCAATATTTAATTTAGTCCCAAATTAAATGAGTGTGATGATTTAAACCAACTTTTATCTTAAATTATCCTAAGCATGCGTTCTACGTTATTTAAGCAAGATAAAATAAATCAATCACACTACGCCGCGATGTACGAGGAAAAACCCAAGACGGGAAACAACCTCGGACGGCCCTAGCCACAAATCCATTAGATACGAAATTACAAGTACAAGACAAAAGACTTACAACACACGACTCGATCCTTCTCAAGCCCCAACGCTTCTTCTTGTAGACACCCCTTCCTAGCGGATAACCTTGGAACTCCACCGCGGTCTCGGAATCCACTGATAGGACTTTATATGGTCACCGTCACCCGAGCAAGGAGCCTTTCTCCAAGTGGGTAGAATCACAACAAAACGTCTTCTTCTTTTATGGATGTAGAAGCAAACCAAAACTTCTCTTTGAAATGGAAGAGATAAACCGGTGCCAAACTCCAAGCAATTGATATGTATATATGTGAACTTGGATAAACAATATGGGTGTAAAACTAGAGTGATAAAATATTTTCTCTTGAAAAATAGCACTCAAAACATGAACATTTTCCTTAAAACAATTTGCTCTCAAACTCTCTCTAAGAGATGGAAAAGTTAAGAAAAGTTAGATTAGAAAATGTTCTTCCCGCACATATTAAAGACTGAAAAAGTTGGTTAAAAACCAAGTGGGGAAGTGGGTGCAAAACTGCCAAAAAATTGCCAATAACTGTTCCCGCCTGGCATCTCGTTCGAACGACATTTCGTTCGAACGAAATCTCGTTCGAACGAGACTTCTAACGACGTTCCAGATTGAACTCGTTAGAATCTCGTTGGAAATCTCGTTAGAACGACAATCTCGTTCGAACGACATTTCTAACGACATTCCAGTGGCCTAATATGGGAACTCGTTGGCAGGTTCGTTCGAACGATATTTTCGTTCGAACGACAATCTCGTTCGAACGACTCTATCGAACGAAAAACCAGAAAGTTTGAATATTCTTGTTTAAGCCCAGAAAACTTTATAAACATTTATTTAAAGTTTTAATTAATTCTTTCTTAAAACAAAACGCATTTTTTATAAAACCTAACACCCAATAAACTTTGTTCCAAGCTCCTATATATATAATATTGCATTCATACCTTGGGAGCATGGAACTATGGTTGATGACGTAGAAATGAGGCACGCAAACCGGCATATTTGATGAGGCTCTATACTCTTTGCCGCTACGTCTTCAACAAACACTTCATAGGCTTGAGAATATTACAATTAAATACTATCCTATGAATAAATGTTTTTGTCCGGAATTGAGCCAAAACTATATATGGACTCAATTGGAAATTTGTGTCCTTACACTACCTATAACGTCACTTTTCCACAAATATCCTTTCATAAAAACATTTTTAAAACCTCCTAAAATTTGTTTCCCAAGTTACAACCTAAGGAGACCCCATCATCGCCCCACGTGATGATTCTTAACAAGTCTAGGCTACTACAAGTCGCGATCCTTATCCTTTAGGTCATGACCTTCTAACTATGTTCATGTCCTTTGACTTCCAAGGCGCCCTTCTTTTCAAGCACCTTGATTATTGTCGTGGCCTCTAACATGGCCACAGTCAAATTTGATCTTTAGGGTCGTTATAATAAGGGCATTGCTTTGATAACATGTTAATATCAAGTAAAATAATGGAAATGGATTTAATTAATATTGGAAGAAAACATAATTGGACTTCAGTAGTTGGGTTAGTATATTTTATGTGTGTATTTTTTATAGTTTTACATTACTCTCGCCGTTATTATAATTATTCGTTGATTAAAATATTATATTATGATATTTATCAATTATAATGCTTATAACTGGATTCATGGATCCTCTTTGGAAGATTAACGTGTATTCTTATGGTGAGCACTGATCCATTACCATTGACTAACCTTTCAGGATAGGTTTTCGGGTAGCTTCATACTTTTAAAGATTATCGGACTTGTCGTTGGAGTTATTTTATTGCATAGTTTAGTTTCTTTTATAGTAGTTTTATTTATGAGACAGTTGTTTTGGATTTAGTGGCTCATTTGACTCCACGGTTGATTTATTATTTTTAGTTGAAGAGACTTATGTAGTTGACTTTATATTATTTGAGTTTTATGTTATTGGAGTTTTAGTATGGTGATGGATCTTATTGTAATAGCTTATTATTGTTGGATTATATCAATTTAATTGTTCTAAAAAAAGTTGTAAATTTCTTATATCTTGGTCACATGCTCATAGGAGTATTTTAATTCTAACATCCAACATATCTTGGCATCAAAGCCTAATGAGACTTAATGGAAAAATAAGGGGGGTGTTACAGTTGGTATCAAAGTATGGTCTTAGGTATCGAGGGTTATGATTCCGTTATAGTCTTTCGAATTGTCGATCTTTGATTCATTTTGTTGATTTATACTCCCTAGGCTTTTGATCTAACATACGCATTAGTCTTGTCTTTGTGAAGAAAGAGATTTTGTGCTAGGAACATTTTGGGCATTCAAGATAGATGTAGTCATTTTGGTTGATGATTCATTAGTTTTGATATTGGGGATGGGATTTTGTTAACCATTTGAGGACAAATAATTATTAATAAAAACATTTGGGGAAGAATCTAGTCGTGGCTAGTGAGGTAGTATGGTATTTTCCTTACTATATAGTTATGCCTTATATATATAGTGGAGTTATATATATATATATATATATATATATGTGTGTGTGTGTGTGTGTGTGTGTGTGTGTGTGTGTGTGTGTGTGTGAGTGTGAGTGTGCGTGTGTGTTACTTATTGGGGGTATGCACACGTGGTATTGGGCGTATGGGCGCCCCTGGCATATTATTTTCTCCGTATGTGGGCATGGGATTGGATTTATGGGCGCCAAAGTCACAGCATACTATGGGTAGGCGTATATGAGTCTTATTTTAATCTTGCGATATACCCCATATTTTTGGAACCGAATTTAATTCATTAATTTGGTGAATTAGTTAAAATGGATATTGAAGTAGGAATTGGAAATAGATTAAGACTATTTAATTTAAATGAATTCATGATTTTTTTGTGAATTAATTGAATATTTTAGGCATTTAATTAATTATTGTGAAAAATAGGACTTTTGTAAAAAGCTTAGGGGCTTTTAAATGTTTTTGTTTTGACTTGGACTCCAAGAAAAGAATTTGATTTGGGTAAACACGTTTCGATTTATAGAGTATTGAAGTTTTGGGAAACCATTTTGTTAGGGATTTGAAATATTTTTTTTAGCAAGGCATCTAGGATAGAGACCCGTGGACTGCCCACCGCTATAGTGGGTTGCCTTATCCGCTATAGCGGCCTAGGTTCGCTTTAGCGGGCTTGGGTGGATTTTTGTGCTGTTTTGGTTTGTTCTGGACTCTTTTGGCGACTTTTAACTCCTTTTATAAAAAGACACCGGGATTTGATTTTCTTTATGCGTACATCATTTACCACACGCATACTTTTACAAAAAAAAAATTAAAGACCCTCTAATTTTAACTCTAAACACCATTTTTCAAAACTTCAAGATTGGGAGGCTTTACACTCATATTTTGAAAAGGGACAAATATTCCAAGTTTTTTATTTTTGCAAGACGAGCGCAGTGGTACACTAAAAATTTCATAACACTTTCGTATAAGGCAATAATATATCTATTTTCCTCCTTAAGTATTATTTGATTTAAATGTTTCTTAAACATTAATTACATGGTTTTTTCTAAAGATGATTAGCAACCCAATTAAGGAAAGCGATAACCTATTTGCAAATCTGTTTTTATGAATTTATAAAATTGGTTTTAATACTTGAAATACCGCATCCTTAGAGTATTATTCATCTTCTCAGAAGAAGACATCTCCTCTCTAATTGAACCATTCAAACACTCTATCATAGGGAAATTTGCACATGGCAGATCCCCAATGGATTTTGTGGGAGCCCATTTTATATAAGTCCATGAGAGTATCCGAACAGGATAACTTAAGTTACTTAGCCTAACCCAAATCATGACTTAATTTTTAAACGGGTAGTTTAGTTGAAGAATGATACTCACAAATTTGGTGAAATCAGGTGCCAAGAATCTCGGATTAGATATTCAAGCACCTCATGGCCAATTCGCACCCTATCATGGAATTTCTTAAGCAAATCGATCTCTGTAACAACATATATAAATTGTACACCCTAACCTGGGTCAAATGGATGAAAAATTGTAACTTTAAGAGACACTTAATAAGAACAAGTAACCTTTCTGTGATTCCATTTACTTCCTGTCATTTGTGATTATTTTTTTAGATTCTTTTATTGTGAACTTTTATGCACTCACAATTGGCGTCGTCTGTGGGAATAGACTTATATTCCTACAAAAGCATTCATTACCAGAAAGCCTACAATATCTTGCCACGGTAGCAATATTCCATAAGTCGACGAGGTTCAGGAAGACCTAAATCCTCCTAGGGTCAGGTTTGAAATTCGTCAACATACAAATCCAAGGCTTCGCCAAGAAAGGCAGCCTTGTGAAGAGAGCCATAGGCCACCAAGGTCCACTCAGATTTCTAGGTTGGTCGATACCTATGAAGCCAGACTTCGAGAACAAGAAGAGGCAATGCGTCGCCAAGTAGAAAAAAATTCTCGCCTTAAGAGGCTACTTGTAAGAATGGAGAGAGATATCCCCAGAAACACAAGACTACGGCTAGATAGGACTCTTAGCCCTCGAGGGAAGACTACCCCAGCCGAGGAAGGAGCACTAGGCATGGACAGAAGAGAACTAAACATGACAAATCAGAGTGAGCACGATCAGAGCGTGGCCAGCAAGAGAGGCACCACAAGAATAATAAATGACCAAGTGAGAATTTAAGGATCCTGGTCTATAGGGAGATAGACCAACACCCGGCACACCGAGGAGCCAAATCAACTAGAGAGCTTTCCAGAAGAGCTATCAACTCTCAGATGAAGACCCCTTTTTCAAGGGATATCGAATGCGAGGATCCCTCAAAGAAATTCGATGTCCCCATGTTCAATATCTATGATGGGAAAAAAGACCTTATAGACTATGTCAGGCAATATTGCTAAGCAATGACGTACTCATGCGCAGGATTTTCCCTTTTAGCCTACATGATGTAGCACGTAAGTGGTTTGAAAGGCTTCCCCATATGTCGATCAGGAATTTTGCACCATTGGCAGAGGCTTTCAAGGAACGATTCATAACGAGCAGCTCCCGTCCTAAGCGGATGGGTGCACTGTTCACTATGAAGAAAAAGCCATAGGAGAACCTCAAGGATTATGCCAAGAGATACTTGGAAGTTTTTAATGAGATTGAAGATTTCTCGGAGAAGGTTGCCATAGTATCCTTCAAAATTGGCTTACCGACCACCTCTCTGCTGCACCAATCCCTTACCAAGAAGGAAGCCATAAGCATTGATGATCTTATGGCTCGTATCGAGAAGTATGCAAAGGTTGAAGACGTGGTCCATCCTAGTGGGGGAGACAATGGTCGAGCAAAAAAAGCAAGGGGACGGAGAAGAATGACATCTAAAAGAAGGGAAACAAGAATGGCTCAAAAGGTAGAAACAATAATGACCTCTCCAAGGTGTTCCAAGCTGTTAATACAGTCTTTAAGTAACCCATCTACAAAATTCTAAGCAAAATCAAGGATGAGCCTTTTATCAAATGGCCCAAGAAGATCAGCGACAATCCAACTAAAAGGAATAACGCATTAAGATGCACATTCCATAAGGAGGGCGGTCATCAAACTGAGAATTACAAAGCTCTGAAGTCACATATGGAAGAGTTAGTTCAGGCAGGGCACCTCAGTGAGTATGTTGAAAAGAAAATAAAGAACGTCGCGTCCAATAGAGACCCAAAGCCAGACAATATCCTCGATGATGATACAGGACACGAGTTTACAGTAATTCATGGGGCGTTAGACCTTAAACAGATTCAAGGAAATGTCGTTCAAATGGAACTCAAGAAGGTGACTACCGTGATGGAAGCTTTTCAGATTGATCGTGCCAAAACCCAGGTAGGAAAACGTCAACGATTAAAAGACGTCGATTACACCAAGCACATCATGTTCACCGAAGAAGACTTAGTTGGGGTAAGGACCCCACATCACGACGCATTAGTGATCACACTCAGGATTTCTAACTGGGATATTGATAAGCTACTTGTGGACCAGGGAAGATCGCCCGAAGTGATGTATCTGGAACTATTCCATAAACTGAAATTGAATGTCGCTAACCTCAAAGAAGCCACTGTTCTACTAGTCGACTTCGTAGGAAGAATCACCATGCCATTAGAAAAGATAATATTGCCAGTCAGGGCAGGAAACATCTCTAAGTTAATCGAGTTTCTAGTAATAGACATTGAGTCCCCATATCATGCTATTTTGGGCAGAGGTTGGCTCCACGCCATGGAGAATGTTCCATCCACTTATCATCATAAGCTTAAGTGCATCACAGATCACGAAGTGGTCGAGATTCGCGACGACCAGATTTCAACTCGAAAGTGTTATATTGCTATTATCCGCCCAAAAAAACAAAGAGACCAAGAATGACCAAAAAAAGCCCAAGAGGAGGCTGTTCTTTCTAAATAGCAATTACAGTATGGTTGACTAGGAGTGGAAGAGACCAGGTTCCACCCCAACAATAGGGTCGTAGAAAGCTTGAAATAAGTTATACCCGATGACAGCTTGGCGATAAGGAACTTCTTGATTGTATTTGCTCTCTCCGATCAGAAAAAAAGGGAATTGGCTGCACTCCTCAAAACTAACATAGATGTTTTAGCATGGGATCCTTACGAGTTACTAGGGATTGACCCTAGCGTGGAATGCCATCGCCTGCACGTCGATCCCACTTTTAATCCCATCACTCAAAAGGCACGTTGAACTTCCCTCGAGAAGGCTAAAGAAGAAGAAAAAGAGGTAGGAAAGCTAATGGATGCAAGATCCATCAAGGAAGTCCAGCTCCTTGTATGACTATCCAACCCAGTGGTGGTACCTAAAAGCAATGGAAGTTGGAGGGTGTGCATCGATTTTACCGGCCTCAACCAGGCATATCCTAAGGATAGTTTCCCTCTCTCGAAGATAAATCAGTTGGTTGACACCACAGCAACGCACGAGAGTATGAGCTTCCTTGGCGCTTACTCAGGATATCATTAGATCCCCCTATACGGGCCTAACCAGGGTAAGTCCTCCTTTATAACCTCAATTGGGTTGTACTACTACAAGGTCATGTCGTTTGGCCTCAAGAATGCAGGGGAAACTTACTAAAGATTGGTAACCAAAATGTTTAACATATGGGAGAAACGATGGAAGTGTACATCGACGACATGCTTGTTAAAAGTAAGAACAAGGCCGATCATCTCTCAGATCTGGAAACAACCTTCGAAATCCTCAGGAAGTATCTAATGAAGCTTAATGCAAGTAAGTGTTCATTCGGTGTCCAGTCAGGAAAACTATTAGGTTACCTAGTAAGTAAAAGGGTAATCAAGGCCATCCTAGATTAAATTGATGCTATCAACAGGGTTAAGCCTCCTCAAACATTGAAAGATGTTCAGAAGCTTAGTGGGATACTCCCAGCATTCAATCGCTTCATCCCAAGTCTTCGGAACACTACCAACCATTCTTCCATCTCTTAAAGAAAGGCAAAGGCCTCGTATGGGATGACGACTGTTTGCAAGCCTTATGAGAGATTAAGTCTTACCTTAGTAAGCCTCCGCTGTTGATAATTCTAAATTATGGGAAACAACTCTATCTTTACCTGGAAGTATTAGACCATGCTGTGAGCTCTGCCTTAGTATGTGAAAATGAGGGAGAATAACACCCGATTTACTATGCCAACAAGAGGCTTAGCAATGGTACTTGCCTCTATAAAATCTCACTTATGACCTAGTGGTCGCTTAAAGAAAGTTGAAGCACTATTTCGAAGCCCATTCCATAATATTAATCACCTATTACCCACTCAAAGCCGTTTTACGAAGGGCTGCCCTCTCTGGATGACTTTCAACGTAGTCGGTCAAGCTCGGGAGATCCGACATCCTCTTCCAGCCCAGAACCACAATTAAGGGACAGATCCTAGAAGATTTCATTACTGAGTCCACAGGATATCGACCAACGAATCAACTGAATAAAGAGCAATAGATCACCCGTAAAGCACCGTCCGAATATTGGACATTGTATATTGATGGAGCCTCAAATTCCAAGGGGGAAGAAGTGTGGATTATTCTTATCACCCCCGAAGACACCTTCATTGAGTAGGGAAATAGGTTGGGATTTTAAGACTTCAATAACGAAGATGATTATGAAGCACGGATCGCATATTTGCGAATAAGTAAACTACTAAGGGTAAAATGCCTCAATGTATTCGGTGACTCCAAACTGGTCTCCAAGTATGTAAGTGGAGATTTCAATGCCAAAGACGATCGAATGGAAACATACCTCAATGTAGTAAGAAAACTCATGTGAGACTTTAAAAAATGAAAATTCAATAATTCCCAAGAGGACAGAACAGTCACGCTGACGCTTTAGCAACACTAAGCTCTACAATTGACTCTGACCTAAGCAGAATAATTCAGATAGACTTCCTCGCGTAGCCCAGTATCGACCATACAGTCGTAGCTGAGCAAGTCCTCCTCGCAGATAAAGTCCCAAGTTAGATGGACCCTATCATCAATTATCTACGGAGTGACGTACTGCCAGATGAGAGGAGGTCGGCCCATCGAATTGGGGTCAAATCTGCTCATTTCTACCTCAACCCTAAATGAAAACTTTATAAGAAATCATTCACAGACCCCTACCTCCAGTGCATTCACCCATAAGATGTCGATCAAGTACTTAGTGAACTCCATGAGGGCACATGTGAGAATCACGCAGGTGGAAGATCGATAGCCTTTTGAGCGATTAAGGAAGGATATTGGTAGCCTCACATGCAGTAAGACAGTGGTGCATACACTTGCAGATGTGAAAAGTGCCAAAAGCACTCGCCTATGGTTCACCAGCCCACCAACGACCTGATATAACTTACCAGTCAATGGTCTTTCGCTCAATGGGGGTTAGACATTGTGGGACCACTACCTACTGCATCTGTAAATCGCAAGTATATATTGGTTGCCACAGACTACTTCACCAAATGGGTGAAGGAGAACCATTGGCAAACATTCAACACTCTGACATGACAAGGTTCATATGGAGGAACATCATAACTTGAGTTGGACTACCAAACACCATCATCACCGATAATGGTACACAATTTGAAAGTGGTATTTTTTAATCTTTTTGCGACAAACACGACATCAAGCACCAGTTCAGTTCTATGGCGTATCCCCAAAGCAATGGGCAAGCGAAAGCTTCTAATAAAACCATGATCGACGGAATGAAAAAATGTTTGGAAAAAGCTAGGGCGCTTGGGTGGAATAATTTACTCATGTTATATGGGCTTATCGCACAACGCCCAAGAGACCTACTGAGGAAACATCATTCGCCCTCACTTATGGGATGGAGGTTGTCATCCCTTTGGAAGCAGGTCTCCTCACAATGAGAACCACTCTGGTTGACCAAGGCCTCAACAATGAATCACTACGCACTGAACTTAACCTAGAAGATGAGCGACGAGAGCTAGCTTTGATCAAGTTGGCTTCCTACTAATAGCAACTAGCCAAGCAATATAACAAAAGAGTCAATCCGAGGAAGTTTTCAATAGGAGACTGCAAAAAGTCCTCAGTAGTGCTTTGAAACCATCAGACAAAAAATTGGGACCAAACTGGGAAGGACCATTTAGAATAATCAGAGATGATCTTCAAGGAGCATATCACTTGGAAATGTTGAAGGGCAGGGAGATACCAAGAGCATGGAACGCGGCTAATCTTAACAAGTTCAACTTTTAAATCTTCTTTCTTCTTATCTTTTTAGTTAGCAGAATTTTTATTTTTTGCTTGATAAGACAATTTCCAATTAATAAAGGCTGATTGGCCCCTCTATTCTCGTATTTTACAATGATTGCTTAACTTATCTTGATTATATCTCATTAATTTGCGCCTTTTTCCAATAATAACTCCTTTGCGCATATCTAAATGCCTATTGTACAAGGTTAGCAAGTTAATGAGTTACCCTGGCAATAACAAAAGCCTTATAGGGGATCCTTAGGCAATAAAGCCAACTCTGGTTGGTTTTCAACTTCTATTGGTTGAAAAAACCTGTTCGGGTGGATTGCCCACTAGCCAGGTGCATTCTCGCCATCATCTCACTTAGGCCTAAGGTAGTGTAACGACACGACCTAAAAGTTAAAGTGAATAGAATGATATTTCTTCGGCATATTGGACAGGGAGAATGTTCAAACACATTAAAGGCAGAGTGTTAATACTTAAATATCGTTTAATCGGCTAAAAAAATCCAAAATGATTCAAACTAAGTATATGCCAACCTAAAGCCTAAAATTGACCAGTCAGGATCACTTTAGTAAAAAAAATAACATACAATCATCAACGTCTTTCAAATGTCATTTAGTCAGATATAAATCTCAAAATGATAAAGTTAGAGCCAAACGGATGTTTGACCGGCTGATTGTATAACTAGCCAAATGTTTAGTCAGCATGAGCTCAAAACATAAACAATTTAAAGGTAGTAAGCAACAATTTTTAATGTAACAAAAAGTTATAATTATAATCAACAATTGAATATCCAGGGGATTTATGATGACCCAGGACGACGAGCAAGGTAATCTGCTACACACGCTCTTCGACCATCATCTGGATGAGGCACAAGTTCTTGTCCAACACCTTCTAAGTGATGTTCTAGTATCTTAGAAGGAATGGTATCGATAGGGATCCACTGGTCATCCCTAGATAAGGGGTTATGTCGATAGGATGGACAATCAATCTGATATTTGTACCACATGGGGGAATTTTTGGGCACCTTTAGCTCTCTAACAGAACAAAGACATCCCCGGACAAAGGCAGGGTCTTTTGCCTCCTTTAGCTTTGATGAGGCGTCAGTCCAGCCTTGATCATAACCATCTCCCCATACTTATTTAGGACCCCTTCTGAACAAATGCTTCAACCTTATCACGTCCTTTTGGAGCCTAACAGTAATTGCGTACGCTTGCCTGATATCCCCGTTTAGCTCAGTAACCTCCCTTTGCAAACCTTGAGTTTCAGCTTGGGAAACTCCTCTAGACGATTATGAGGTTCCTCGCAACATCAAGGAGGACACTAAGGGGATTCTCCCCTTTATATGAGCAATCTCCCTCTTCAAATCCTCATTCTCCTTCTGGATCAGCTCGCTCACTTGGCTTACCTCGCTGGCATCCAAGAGTTTGGCCTTCAATTCATTTATCTCCTCTTAGACTGAAGCTCTAACTTCTTTCATCTCCTGAAGGTTATCCTTTAGTTTAATGACCAACTCAGACTGGTCCATGTGCTATTGATTCTTTGCTCTTAAAGATTTATGGATTTTCACAAAGGCTTTACGAGCCTGTAAGCTGACATTAGGTTCAAGGATTCTCCTTAGTTGAGAGTTGGGGGAAATATAGTGATCTAAATTAACAGACTACAAATAATACACACCAAATAAAAGAAAGTATTAGTATATGGAGAATCAAATCAACACATAAAAAAGGAGAAAAAATCCAATACTATAAAATATAGAAAGGTGGTGAAAATCCAATACATGATGTACTTAAAATATGGGTACAGACTTATAAGACTAAAAATTATACAAGGACAATATAAACTCCTAGTCTATAAAGCCCTAGTCTTTTACCTGGTCTCCCTAAACTATGACTTTCCCCTTATCGACCACATATTGCCCCTGTTCAGCACCAACACTCTTGCCAACCATAGCAGGAATAATCAAAGTGTTACTAGAAGTATGATCGCCACCTTCTTCTTCTTCAGCATAAGGGTCAGGATCAGGAGAATGAATATTGAAAATATCAGAGTCTGCAGGAGTTCCAGCAGCCTTCAAACCTTAGTCCCATTTCTTCTTGAAAGATACCTTGCAAGCATAGGCCATTTAATGCTCAGCATCCTCATAAGCTTTATAAAAACCCAAATGGTAGGTATCATCCTTGTCTTGGGGAAGATTTCCCTCCAGCTTAGCAACTTGTCAGTTAAATTTGTTGGCCTTCACCAGTTCAGACTTCATAGTAATTATCACCTTCTGAGTAGCCCCAAGAGCATCATAGGCCTTGGACATCTCCTTATTTTCACACTCCCTCTCTTGGCAAGCGTTGACAAAGGCCTCCTTCTCAGCTTCCAGAGTTTTCTTAAGCGCATCCTCTCTTCTGAAGCTATCATCTTGATTGTCCAGAAAAAGTAGTAAAATCATATAGCATCTGCGAATAGGAGAGGATAAGAGAGAATCATAGCAGAAACATAAAGAGCATGGGAAAAGAAACAAGAAGGAATGACTTACGAGAGCCATCCCTCATACAGTCTTGAGGGCGAGTTGAGCTAGCCCGAACCTAGAGGAATGCTCACGATCAACAACGAGCACAAACCTCTTTGGAAGGTCAGGGTTCAAAGAGGGGGAATCACCCACACTATCCCCCTGAAGACTAGGGAAAGTGGGTACCCCAGAGGATTACAGGACTAACTTCCTCTTAGCCTCAACCCTATATTTTTCTTTCCTCTTCTCTTCTCTCTCTCTCTCTCTCTCTTCTACTTCTTCTTCTTCTCTTTTCTTCTCTTTTTCTTGCTCTCTTCCTTTATCAGATGGGCTAGAACCACTGCCCTTGGAAGAGTCTGTTGTAGATATCTTCAAAGATAGAATCCTATCAGAAAATACTGCATAGTCGTCATCATCATCATGAAGTTTTAACCTAGTCCTCTTAACTAAAGGAGCCACGTCTTTTTACTTTTCTTCTTCTTCTTCTTCTTCTTCCACCCCTACCTCTCTTCTTCCCTCTTCTTCGCTCTTTTTCTCTTCTTTAGAACTTTCCTCTTCAATAAAAATTGGATCAGAAGGACCTACCTCTGGAGCTTTCAAGGATGGAACCTTATCAATCGATCGAGCAATAAAGTTGGTACCTGTGTTCTTATATTATAAGAGAAAGGGTGCCGACCTTGGATGTTCACCATCTGCCAATATTTTCTTGATGCTCCAGGCCTTTATGAGCTCATCAGTATTAATCTCCCTAAGATCAGGTTCCTAATTTTTAGCGCGAGTTGCAATAGCAAAGAAGAGGACTATCAGCCATAAGAATGGGAAGAAATCATAAGAAGTCAACAGAAAGGAAAAAAGAAGAAACAATAAATTTCGGCCTCTCCATATTCAAAAATCGTAGGGCCACAAGGTCTTTTCCCCTCCAATGGTGGAGGGCGCTGCCAATTCCTAGCAATGAACCCACTCTCCAGTCGTCTTTGTGGGAATTTGGATATTTATCACTAGAAATCGCTCAGTTTTTCTGGTTTTAAAATATAACAGGCCTTCTTTGGTCTTCGAGAGCACATAGCAGTAACATATGCCGGCAAGACCTAAATTTGTTCCATAGAGTGTATTTATTATGTGAACTCCATTTACTATATTCCATACGTTGGGCAGGAATAGTAGCAAAGTACCTAAAAATCTAGTAAATAACTAATTTATGGGGAATGTCAACCCCCCCTTGAGTTACCCGAAGGGTGTGAATCCAGTGCCCTCCATCAACGTTACGAATGTTCCGAGGAAGGGGGTACAATAGATAATCACCCAATTAGTAATATTATACTGATGCCTACACTCTTCTACAGATCTATTATCTAGCATCTCCATAATTGTATAAGCAATAAGAAACCCTAGCTATAGTAACTAGCTAATACAAAGAAAAATAATTGAATGACTATAGACTAGAAAATAAGGAAAAAAGGACTTTGATATTTGAAGCAAATAAGAAGCTTAAGAGCGAAGTATGCACAGGAACGACCATAGACCGTGAACAAACATTTGAGTATACACCAACTAATCACCAAAACACTCTAATGATGAGTTTCGTCTTCTTATGAAGATTTTGGAGCTTCAATTTTTTATGAGACAAGCGTACCCCTTGTGCAAATCTTATTATTACAAATATGCCATGACGATCTCCCATTATATTTTTAGGCTATAGGCCTCCGACCCGGTTGAAATCTATTGGCCCATAATTATTAGCCCAAAAATTTCAAGGGCAATTGTGGGAGTCGACCAAGATAAGTTAAGTTATTTGGCCTAGTATAAATCATGACTTAATTTCTAAACGGGTAGTTTAGTTGAAGAAGGATACTCGCAGATATGGTCAAATCAGGTGCGAAGAATCTCGGATGAGATATTCAAGCAACACATGGCCAATCTGCACCCTATAACGGAGTTACTTAAGTAATTCGATTTTTGTAACAATATATATAAATTGTACACCTGACCCGGCAAAAAAGGGATGAAAAATTGTAACTTTGAGAGACACTTTATAAGAACAAGTAACCTCTCCGTGAACGTGGGTAAGTTGTCGAACTACATATATCGTTGTTGTGTGTGATTCTATTTACTTTTTGCTATTTGTGACTATTTTCGTAGATTCTTTTACTGTGAATTTTTTTGCACTCACATATTTCATTCGAAAGACTTTCCAAACATTTTCTTTGAAATCAGCATACTCCATTGGACTTTTTGACTCAAAGCATATCCTCATTAGACTCCATTGTAAAGAAGATTATGTCAGGTTATGATTGCGTGATCTTTGGTACATTGACAAATTCCCAATGCGAACTTTTAAATGGTATGTGAACTTCAAATCAGATGAAGAGAGTCCAGTAGTCCCTGTGTGGATAAAACTACCAAATCTGCCATTACACTTCTATGAAAAATATTTTCTATATTCAAGAGCTCAATTAGTTAGAAAACCCCTAAAATTGGATGCTTCTACAACTTCCATCTCAAGGCCAAGCATAGCTAGGGTCTGCGTGAAATAAATATTATTTAAGAAAGAATACACGGGATTTGGATTGGTTATGGAAATAGAGGGTTCTAGCAGTCAGTAGCTTATGAAAATATTCCATCTTATTGTGAGTTCTGTAAGAAAAAAGGTCATACATACTCTAAATGTATGTTCAAACATCCAAATCTTAAAATAAAACAAAAAAATCTTCCAAACAAGAGCACTTAAGAGCAAGAAAATTTAGAACTCCAAAAAGAAGATCCCAAGATTCATCACAAACCAGTTGTTCAGCTAAATCAATAACCTATTCATCAAGCAGTTCCTCAAACAAATCAATTTGAGATCTTAAATAATTTAGATCTAAAGGATGATAATCATCAAAATCCATAATTGGAAAGCGCATCACTCATTGTCAAGGCTCCAGTTAAGGTGGCATACCATCCTCAATTGGGAAACGTTTCTCATATTGATTACTCAACTGATGAAACAACTCTAGTTGATCAGTAAAATTTATCTCCTAAAGGTTAAAATATTCCCCCTTCAGAGAAACACCCTGCTAGTGATAAAGAAAGCCATTCAGATAATAAAAACATAATAATCCCTACTCCCATGATTGAACAGATTCAAATGTTTTCTTCATGGTTTGATGCGAAATGGAAAGACTTGCAAGAATTAAAGGCTCTCAAAGACAAACAACTTAAAGAATCAGGGATCTCTCTCAGTGCTACAAAGAATCAACAATCAGGTAAAAACTAAACCCCCTTATGATCCTTTATTTAAAAGGTATACAAGATCATCAGGCAAGGAAAAATCTCTAACTCTTTCCAAATCTTATAAATGTTGAATTTTATTTGTTGGAATGTTAGAGGATTTGCCAATAGATCAACTAATAGAATAATTAAAAAAACTAATAAGAACATATCAACTACTTGTTATAGCTCTGATAAAACCTAAAGTTGGCTTAGAATCAATAACAAAATATCAATTTAAGTGGCAATTCCCCAATAGTATGTCAAATCAGGCCAATAAGATTTAGTTCTTTGGAGAAAATGATTTTTAAACTCAAGTCATTTTCAACTCCAATAAATTTTTTTGTTTTAAAATAGACATTGCTCACTTAAACTCATCGGTTTTTCTTGGGTTAGTCTATGCCAAATGTACTACTTCTGAAAGAAGATCCTTATGGTCTGATTTAGATCACATGACATCTCTAAATCCTTCTCTCCCATGTCTTATATTGGGAGACTTTAATTTGGTCTCAATTGAAGATGAAAAAATAGGAGGTAATCACATAGATTTTTATGCCATGGAAGATTTTAATGATGTGATTTCTTCTTGTAATTTACTAGATTTAGGCTACTCAAGTTCTATATTTACATCGACTAATAATAGAGTCAATGGAATAATTTTTTATAGACTTGATAGAGGGTTAGTGAACATTCATTGGTTCGAGTAATTTTCTAACTCTAAAATATCCCACTTACATAAAACTTGTTCTAATCATAGTCCTCACTTGTTTACTATTAAGAGTAATCTAGATCAATGCCCTAAACCTTCTAAATTTTTATCTATGTGGTGCATTGAATCCAATGTTAAAGATATTATTGAAGAGACATTGTCAACTCAGATTCATAGTACTCCAATAGTTATATTTCCATCAAACTAAACGTTCTTAAAACAAAACTGAAAACTTAGAACAAAGAACACTTCAAAAATATTTTTCAAAATGTAAATGATTTTGAGAATAAGGTCAAGATAAAAGAAAATGCATTTGAACTATCCCCAAATGTTTCATCCAGACTTGATCTTAATGAAGCTAGAGCTCATCTAACCTTAACTTTGCAAAGGGAAGAGAGCTTTTGGTATTAAAAGAGCCATAAAATTGGCTTAATCTACGAGATCTCAATACCAGATTTTTCCATGCCTCAGTTAAATCTAGTTATAGAAGACTAGATATTAATAAAATAAAAAATAATGATAATGAATGCATAAATTCTCATGCAGATATTGAAAATCTCTTTATCTCCCATTTTGATAATATTTGGAAAACATACTTTAAATATATAAATAAGGAATTCATATAGTTTATTGATAAAGTCATAACAAATGATATGAACCTATATCTAACTGTTTATCCTTTTGAAGAAGAAATTATGATAGCAGTCAAAAGTCAAACAACGCTCCAGGACCAGATGGTTATGGTGGCGAATTCTACATTAAATTCTGGGATATTATTAAAAAAAGGTCTTATCCCAATTTGATAATATTTGGAAAGCAGACTTTAAATTCATAGAGGTTATTGATAAAGTCATAAAAAATGATATGAACCTCAATCTAACTGTTTATCATTCTGAAGAAGAAATTACGACGACAATCAAAAGTTTGGACTCGAACAGTGCTCCAGGACAAGATGGTTATGGTGGGGAATTCTACATTAAATTATGGGAAATTATTAAAAAAAGGTCTTAAACCTGTTATTCATGCATTTTCGCAGGAGAAGAAATTCCCAGAACCTGGTCAGCAATAAATATAGCCCTTATTCCCAAAATATCCCATCCAACTACCTATGCTAATTCAGATCAATAAGTTTGTGCAATTTTCTAACAAAATCGTATCTAAAATCCTTAGTGATAGATTATCTTTAATTCTTCCTTCAATAATCTCCCATAATCAATGTGGTTTTGTTAAGGGCATAAGCATACAAAATAATATCATACTTGCAAAAGAAATAATGCAATTTATAGGGAAATATACACATGGGAACAATGTTATTATAAACCTATATATGGAAAAAGCCTATGAAAAAGTTTATTGGCCTTTTTATGTCAAGTTTCAAGAACTTTTGGATTCAATAAAATATTTATAGATATGGTTTGGAGAATTATCTCAAATAATTGGTTTTCTATTAATGTCAATGGTCAAAGCAAAGTTTTTTTTCATTCCACTATAGGCCTTAGACAAGGAGACCCCCTGTATCCTAGTCTATTTATTTTAGCTACTGGGAGTCTTAGTAGAAAATTTGATAAAATGTCTACCCTTAACAAAGTCATTCCTTATTCTCATCCCAAAAATCTCCAACTCATATCTCACGTGGGATATGCTGATGATGTAATAATCTTCACTAATGGTGGCAGCAAAAGTCTTAGAGCTATCATTAATCTTCTAAAAAATTATTAGGACACTTCAGGTTCGTCAATAAATTTTAATAAAAGCTCCTTATTTGTTGATGAAAAAATTAATTAAGATAGGAAAAAGTCTATAGCAGCATACTCCGGATTAAGTCAAAAAAACTACCTATGAAATATTTAGGTTTTCACATCAACAAATGTAGATCCAAAATCATTCCATTTGCTGAGTTAATCTCGAAAGTTAAAGAAAGATTTAATACCCGGTCTTCTAAATTAATCTCTCAAGCTGACAGAGCAACCCTTATAAGACATTTTCTACTGTCAATGCCTATCTATACTAAATCAGTCCTAAATCGTCCTAAAACAATCTTGAAAAGATTAAATAATATCTTCTTTAAGTTCTATCGGGGAGGTACAAACAAAGACAATCCAAATCAATGGACAAAATGGCAAGAAACATGATTCCTTTTTAAAGAAGGGGATCTAAATTTTGAAGCCTTAAAGATATTATAGCAACCTCCAGAATCAAACTATACTGGAAATTTTTATTTAACAAAGGTCTATGGGCAACATTCATGAGATGCAAATATCGCAAAGGTATATATAGTAGAAATAGTTCAAGAACAGTTAAAATAATGGATACAATTTCTAACGTAGTTGGTGTAATACCCCGTATTTTTATGCTATATTAATTTGGGAATTTATTAAATTTAATGTGAGTTATTAATTTAATATAAATCTGGAAATTAATTACTTTATAATTATTAACGTGATGTGAGTTAGTAATTATGGGAAACTTGTTGTTGAATATTACTAATGAGTAAAGTAATATAATAGTGGTTCTATTAAATGTCAAGGGTGAATAAAATGATAATTTTGAAAATTTGAGTCGGGACGCGCCCGTGTCGCGTCGGGACTAAATATTGATTAATAAAAGTGAATATATTATAAGTTGCTCGTATGGTCGTTTTGAGTGCGCCTAAGTGTCCGTAAGGGTCGAGATAGTCAGAAAAGTGTACCCGGGGATTTAGTTTGGGTCTCGGGGCGTTTTTAGGCTTAATTAGTACCCCGGGAGGGCATTTTGGACATTTTGTAATTTTGGGTAATTAAACCCACGAAACTTCAAGGGTTATATCAGATGTCTAAGGTTGCCTTCTAGGGTTAACACAACCAAAGACAAGTGACGACCATAGGAGAGGGAATGAGAGAGCTTTCAAAGCAAATTCTAAACCGAAAATTCATCCGATTGCACCGCCACCACCACCAACGCGTAGATCGCGCGACGGGGAACACAACCACACCAAATTCGTCATCAAATCAGAACTTTGAAATTTCCAGGCAAGTATTTATCTTGCTTATTTTCGTTAATGCATCGTTCATGTTAGTCTAGGGTGATTAGGATGAGTTTGGTAGAAGAAAATCCATGTTGAAGATAGGAAAATCGCATGTAGTAATGATTTGAATGATAATTTGGAAACCCCTTCACATGTAGAGGCTTAACCACGAATTTATGATGAATTAGGAGTATAAATTTCTGGAAAAAGACTGATTAGAACCATGTTAAAGAAATTCTAGGGTTCTTGAGATTTATATGAGTTTTGGCCTATTAATCTATGGTTATTGATGAAAAATTGCATGCTTTACGTTGAAGATGTATAATATGGGTTCATACCATTTATAGTACGAATTTTAGGGAGTTTGGGTGTGAAAAATCTGGATTTGATTGAGGTTAGATTATAAAACCCGTAACTGTTAATCTGCAGAATTCGTATACCTGTTTGATCGATCGATCGAACCAGGGGTGTCGATTGATCGACGCATCGATCGATCAAGTCCCTGCCATCGATCGATCGACCCCTTCTGGAAGACTCACATTTCCCCTTTTAAATTGTTAAATTCAAATTAAATGAGTGAAAATCTTTGGGCATCCTTATTAAAATACTTTGGAAGATAAAGGAGACCAGTAGGACTTATTAACAACTATGAGACCTTTAATCTAAGACGAAATTTACATTTTGGGGATGCTTACACATAAGGGACGATGGGGTTGTGTATTAAAGGGAGAGACGCGTAAAATAGCTACGTTGGAAAATAGATGAGTACCTACTGAATTATACACTTGGGAGGATAGAGTCCATGAGTGTTACGTAGAAAGTTGGAATAATCCCTCAAATTAAAGTTAGAGACGAACCGTTATACGCGATAATTAATAATGTGAAAATAAGGATAAATGTCGTGATTATGGGTTATGAGATGAACCTAAATTTGATATAGTAAAAGTAGAATATTTATATGACTGTGTATATGCATATATTATATACGTGTGAAAATCATGCCCGCGCTACTTGCTATCCCTGAGGTTACCGCGCTGGGACGGTCTTATCTCGAATGGGCCTTCGTGGGGGATATTGACTCGTACCCTAGAAGATAGGAATCCTAGGTACAGGCTATCGAATCGATAGTCACGGTCCTAAGAGACGCGAGGATATGTGCTGACCTCTTGGACTTGGAAACTATGCTTCGCCTCAATATTGTTTATGTATGTATTGATACAGTTCGAGAGTGAATCCGAACTTGTATTTCCCTTAGTACGATTGATACGGGGATTGGATAGCAGAGTATGACCACACCATAATTTTTATGTGGGGTGCTGATAGAATATATATATTATGCGAGTATTTAATATATATATGAATTTTTGAAATTTAGAATTTCCTACTGTGTTTATGGTAAGTAAGAGATGAGTAATAATTTCAATTGAGAAATACCTGTTTCGAAAGTATAGTATATTTCTGGAAAACTTTATTAATAAATAAAGTCCAAAATGAGAGCTTTGTCACTAAATGAAATTTACTTCTTAAACAGTTGAATTGTTTAGTTTAAACCTTACGAGTAACCTAAGATAAGATGAGTTAAACCGTTGGGAAGGTTAGTGCGATAGGTGTGCACATTAGAAGAGAGGTGAGAATTTCTCAAGAGATTGTCGCACTAATATGTTGTTGCATTGGCCTGTAAACATTTTAAATACTTGCTAAACAAATTTTAAATCATTTACACTATCGGACTCTGACCCGTCTCTATTTCTCCTCTCTCTCTTGTATATATATGTATGTATTACAGGTGCCCATCCACAGGGGCATCTTGCATAGGATCCTTTGGAAGGAACGTGCTGCAGCTTAGGTGGGAGTTGCAGGCCTCTTGCTTAGACGACCTCATTCATTTGATTCCACTCTTAGCACTATTTATTTCAGTTGGGCTCGTGTCGCCCCTTCCATTATTCAGTTGTTTTATTGGATATTATAATCCATTTATTTCCAGTACTTGCACTTTGGGATTTATTATTGCCAGGATGTTTTCATTTAAAGTATTAAATGTTGGATTCAACTAGTTGAATGTTTGATTATTTGGATTGTATGTTCCAGGATAGTTGTGGTGTGACTATTAAATTGTGTATTATGCAAAGTTTTAAATGTTGGTTTATATAAAAAAAAATTTGGAAAGTAAAGTCTAAAATGGTTTTGACACTTAGCTTAATTATTTAGGGTGTTTAAATTGGAAAAGTATTTTTCGATAGTGATGCTAAGAATGACCCAACTGTTCACCTTGATTTTAATTTAATAAATGAGTGATCGCCCGGTATTTAATTAGGCGGGGTGTCAAAGTTGGTAGTCACATACATATAGATAAGCAAATTTGGATTCCATCAACTACTGGAGAGTTCTCTTTGAAATCTATTTATAATATGTGTAGAAAATTAAGGCCTTTGTCTATGAGTTGGAAAATCAATTGGTAAGTAGAGTGTCCTATGAGAATCTCTAACTTTATTTGGAAATTACTTAATAATTATGTGCCGTTTGAAACGGATATTAAACAAGCTCGAATCAGACTATCTTATATTTGTAGAGCATGCTTCTCAGAAGAATATAGTGGTCAATATGTGTTGCTTGAATGTAATTAACCTAGCTAAAGAGGTTTGGAAGTTTACTTCTTTATTTGTATTGATTCCTAACTTTTTTCATGCAGGTCAATGCTTCTATCTTGGTGGATGGTTCAAACAAAAAGAGATTATAAAAATATCCTTCTCTCAATCATTTCAAAGATTATTATTTGGGAATTATGGAAGGTCGGGAATAAATTGCTTTTTGACAACATAAAATCCACATCTAGCCTCATTATCCAGCAAGTGATTCACCTCACTCCATCCATTCTGAATAATATAAAATGTTATGACAAAAGTGCAACAAAGGAGAAACGTATAATTGAATGTTTTAACATAAAAATTTCTCTAAAAATTGTACAAATCATTGCTTGTGCCTGGACTAACCCTCCTATAGGTTTTTTCAAACTCAACATAGATGGGGAATCTAAAGGCAACCCTGGTGCCAGTGGTATAGGAGGAATCATAAGAGACTCGGAAGGTCATTTTATTGCAGGGTTTGAAAAGTCCATAGGAAATCATAATTCCTTTTTTGCAGAAGCTATGGCATTAATGGAAGGACTTAATCTGATTTCCCACCTAAACATTCAAAATGTGATAGTGGAATCTGACTGTAAGATCCTCATAGATGTTGTATTGAAAAAGGTAAAACCTCCGTGTCAAGCTCAACCAATTATTGACAACATACACTTAACAAATCAAATAAAACTCACTCGTGTATGGAGATAAATAAACTCAGCAACAGACCTACTTGCTTCAAGGGCAACTCTAAGTAACATAAATGCAACATATTGTACTTTCAATTCTCTTCCTCATCTGGTAAAAGGACATCTCAACATGGATAGTCTACATTTTCCTCATATTAGAAATAGGATTAAGATATTGTAATGGGGCTAAGATAAAATCCCAAGTTTGATTAAAAAGCTACAAGTTTTGTACTAAGGTTACAATAAAACCCCAAGTTTATCATGCTTTCCTTTTAGATTATTGGGCCCAACCTTTAGAAGTAGGCAAGTATGGGTTTCTTAAGCTTTGGAGAGGGTTTTTCTCTATTTTTTTTTAAAATTAATAAAATTTGTGGGGGTACCGTCCCTCTTTGCTAAAAAAAAAGAGTATTAAACAATGTTATTGTTGATTAGTGGGACGAATCACATATTATATAATTTATGGAATTCGATGATATGTTTCGATTTATGAAATCATGTAGATGGTGATTACGTTGTTGAATATGATAGTATGTGGCTAAAAATTATTAATACGCATGTTTGAGCCGTTTTATGATTTAAATTTCTATATTGTCGCTCAAATTGAAATATATAATTTGCAACTTGTTGGGATATTTTGTATAACTTATATAGCGCGTGACTAGGTTTATATAGTGCATATGAAATTGGACTTGTATAATTGTGAAGTAAAGGAATTATACATTGAGCTAAGGAATTTTAATATTATAAAAATTTCTTATGTTATTAAAATGACATTGTTGGGATGTTGGGATTGCATATGATAATTGTAATTTCACCTTTATTAATAGTATGATTTTTTATAGATATGAGACTATAGAGTATGCATATTCATTGTTGCTGATGCTTCCTACATATGGGACTAGGTAGTATTCACTTGTAAGTTTGGATATTTTCTAGGTCTAGGACTAGGTTATACGCTTTTACGTTGTTTTATCCTAGACGCGAGACTAAGGATGGTTATGGTTTTAAGTATTTTCCTTAGTGAGGAACTAGGTTATACTTATGGTTTTGGTGATCTCTATGTATGAGACTATAAGGATATATTTTATATGTCATACCTGGATTATTTTGGAGGCTATTAGTAATTAATGAAAGCTTGATAAAAGAAAATTACTTTCTACAATAATAAATGGGTATTATAGATGGATTGATGTGGCGTCATTGTACGTGCATGTGTATATTGACTGTCTACACAATATGTACGAGACTTAAACTATCTTAGCTACTTTAATGATTCTATGTTGGCATCATGAGGATGTGGAGTGTCTAGTGTTAACTGACTATTACGCTGTGTGGGGTAACTAGGTTAACTGACTGTAGTGATGTGTCTTGTGTAGGAAACATCAGGGTATCTGCGATCTAACAATTTAAGTTAGCGGGATATAGTGATGTGGGTGGATTTGATGTGTTCAGACGTTGGGTGCACTATGAGGGCCAAAAGAAAGACAAATTGACTGTAATGGTGTTGCTCCAATAATATATTAATATTGAGAAAAATAATAGTGGAGTTATTACGATAATATATTAGTATTAAGAAAAATAATTGAAATTAAGTGTGTGTGTGTGTTTGTGTGTGTGTGTGTGTGTGTGTGTGTATATATATATATATTATAATGCTTATGACTAGATTCATGGATCTTATTTGGGAAGAGTAACTGGTAATCTTGCGGTGGGTTCTGACCCATTATTGTTGGGTAACCATCAAGGATAGGTTATTAGGTAGCTGCATAGTTTTGGAGATTAGCAAATTTGGAGCTGGAGTTATTTTATTGCATAACTTAATTGTAATACCCCGCACTTTTGGGGATAATTAAAATTCATAAGTAAGTGTAATTTGAGAATTTAAGAAATTATCGTGAATAATAATTTTTGGAATTTATGAGGGTTAGATGATTTCAGAGGTGTGTTTTATTTATTTTTTAGTTTAAGTAAATGAGTTTGACCATTTTAATTGCATGTCACAGTTGGATAAAGTGACAAAGGATAATATTTCAATTGAAAAACCCATATCGGGGTGCGTTGGGTTTAATTAGTGAATTGCAGTCAAGTACATCAGATGGAGATTTCGAGTGTGTGGTTGGTTTCGAAATGGTCGAGATAGTCGAAATAGAGTATCCGGGGGTAGTGTTTAGGTTCCGAGAATTTTTGGGTTAATTAGGACTCGAAATTGAGTAAACGAGTCATTTTTGGATTTAATAGGGATAAACCCTCTTTTCTTGCCCTATAATACACGAGAGAGTGGGATAAAGAAAGAAAAAGAGAGAAAATAAGAAGAAAAGAAAGGAAGAGGATAAAAGAGGAGAGAAAAAGGATTTTCGGGTCAAATTCCGCGGGATTCGACTCGAGGTTGTCGGATTTTTATCCACGAGGCAGGTGTTTACTTGTTTTATTTATTTAGAGCATTAATATCATATCAAAAATTGGAAATAACAAATTATATGATTTTGGGATTGGGTTTTCGTGAATCAAACAGGTTTTTCGAAAGTTTAACAGGTAAAACCCAAAAAATATCAAATTGGAGAAACTTAGGAATTAATTGAATTTAGTTGTTAATTCTTGGTTCTAGGATGTTTAGAACCTATTTCCTTT
This sequence comes from Sambucus nigra, assembly GCA_949130495.1. NCBI lineage: Eukaryota > Viridiplantae > Streptophyta > Magnoliopsida > Dipsacales > Adoxaceae > Sambucus > Sambucus nigra. The sequence goes on along the minus strand of OX422209.1, from coordinate 373,732,390 downwards.
ATGTAAAATTAGTTGGTTGTGGTTATATAAGGTTGGGAGAAGGAGTAAAAAGGTTGGAGGTTTGTTAATGGCTGAAACAGGGGCCGGAGAAGAAGCTGCCCGGCTTGATCGATCGATCAACGACCAAGGGTCGATCCATCGATCATACATATATCTTGGCAATTTGGGTTTGTGGTGTTTATATGAGATAAAATCCCAAATTTACGATTTTAGCTTGTTTAATTAAGGAATTAGATGTAATACCCCGTATTTTTGTGATATTTATTTATGGGATTAATTGAATTAAATGTGTATTAATTGGGAATTAATTCGGATAAAATACTAACGAGATGTGAGTTGGTATTTGATTATAATGTGTACATACGACGTTATATGAATATTGAAATTATTAAATTTGTCGTGAGATTAATATACGACAATTTGGAAAATTTTGTTGAGACGCGTGTGACAGTCGCGTCAGGAAAGTAATTGTTTAATTAAAAAGTGAATTTTATTTCTATTAACCGTATGGTCGTTTTGAGTGCGCCGACGTGTCCGGAAGGGTCGAAATAGTCAGAAAACACTACCCGGGGGTTTAGTTTGGGTTCCGGTGCATTTTTGGGCCATACCGGCAACTTAAAAGGGTATTTTGGTAATTTTGAAATTTTGGGAATTAAAACCTACGAAAATTAGAGTTTAATTATGATTATTAATTAAACCCACCAACCCATTATTAGCACTAATCCAAGTAGTGGGCTACGGGAGAAGTTAAGAAACTATTTCTTATTTGCCAAAAACCAACCTCCACCTCCATTGTCATCATCCTTAGAGAAGAACTTGTAGAGAGAGAGAGAAAAGAGAATTCTGCAGAGAGAGAGAGAGAAAAATTCAACCTTCAAGATTCAACATCAAAATCAGAGAAAGATTAGAGGCAAGTGGTTTAATTACATTATTTGCAAAGAATGTTTCTTCCATGCGTAGGAAATTTATATAATTGTTTTGTTCTTGGAGAATGATAAAGACCCATTGAATTGGAATTTGAAAATTACATTTTTATGAGGAGATTGCATGTAGAGTTTTGTTAGGGTGATTATTCTGATAGAAATACATCTTTCATATCACCAAAAATGGATTTAATTATGTCTATGGATGATTTTAATTTTCTAGGGTTCATGTTCATGGGATTTGGGGAGATTTGATAATTAAATGATGTTTAGAAAGATTTGGCCCTATATAAATGTTTAGTTATGATCTATGAACGTTTAATGTGGATTATAAACCTTAAAACACTGTTGGGTTAATGTTGGGATGAGTTTTGAGAAGAGAAAATTGGTGAAAAACGTAATAGGAATTTTCTGGGCTCGAATTGTCACCTCGTTAGAAGACCTGCCCAGGTCGTTCGAACGAGCTCGTTCGAACGAGCTTCTAACGAGTTGACAGTTTGCCTTCTAACGAGAGGGATGTTCGTTCGATGCTTTTCGTTCGAACGAGATCTCGTTAGATGCCCACTTCGTTCGAACGAACTCTCGTTCGAACAGCCTCGTTCGAACGAGACTTCTAACGAGTTGACAGTTTGATCTTTTTGACCTGATTTGACTTCTAGTGTTCCGTAACCTTGTTTAATTGTAGAGATGACAATTCCTTGATGACTAATCGATATAGTTGAGACATTTGGAATATGTTGAGGAGTAAAACATAGAAGTGTGGTTTGAACCAAATGATATTTATGGGTTAGAACGTGAGTAACAAATTACGTCGTGAGGATAATGGATGATGTATATATATATAAACCGGGGATACGTGTATTGGTATAAGAATGAGAAGTATACCACTAATAAAATATGTTAAGTACTAAGATGTGTGCATGCTTAGTATACGTATATGATTTTATGTGTATGACATACCTACCATACTTGCTATCACGGGAGGTTTACGTTCGCTTAGGGCCATCTACTCCTTGTGTGCCCGGATTTAGATTGGTGCCTAGAGAACATAATGCTAGAATGACTTATTTGTGAGTTAATAAGTCAGCTGACTATGGAGCGTAGGTATGTACGTGACCCATGGATATGTTGAATTATGTTCGCCTCCATTTTCGTGTGTTGTGCTTATTCTAACAATTCCTGAGAGATTTGGAATTTGTGATCCTTATGTACGTGATGTACCGGGATGGATAGAAGAGTATGTGTGCACCGCAGCTTAGCCTCGGGGTGCTTGTATTGTATATTTATGATGTGAAGAATATACGGTTAAATGAAAAGAATTGTTATGTTTGAATGTGAGAATCATTATAGTAACGCATTGAGAATATAAAATGGGAGATAACTTTTGGTAAATTATATTACTAATACTTTGAAATTTGAAATTTAAGTAAAGCTCTCTATTAAATTAATAACGTTGGGACTTATAGTACTAATCGAGTAGAAAGGACAGTATTTGTTTTGGTCTAGTTAGATATGAGAAACACTTGTATGGGTATGGTACGTTAGGAGTGCACAAATAGCCGAGAGGTGAGTATTTCATGTGAGAGCACGTCCTAACATGTACTTTGCATTCATTGTTTTAATGTTATTAAAACACTTGCTGTTTTTAAAATACTCTCCACTTTCGGGCTCTGACCCGTTTGCTTTCAAATCTACTTTTTTGTAAAAACCTTTTTAGGTGCCCCGCCACAAGGACACCATGCATAGTATTTCCAGTCAGGTGACGAGCTGTAGCTGTTGTGGAAGTTACAGGACCTTGCTAGTAGACGCTTCATCTACCTTGACTCTATATTCAGATTTCTTCAGTTGTAGGGCATGTCGCCCATTTCTTTTAGAGACATTTCATTTCTTTCAGTTATTCAGACTTTTGGTTTGTAATTAATTCAGGATGCAGACTCATTTTATTTCTTTCTATATTGGGATTGTTGTGAGGAGTATTTCCTCTAGACTCATTTTTACTTGTTGATTTACTATAGTTGGACTTTATTGTGAATGGTTATGTTATCCTTTACATTTCACTTGTTGCATGTTAATCAGATTTAATTTAAAATTTGACAACTTACTTTTTTAAATACTAGGTGGTTATAAATCATTAAAATGTTTTCGACGGTGATGCTATTAACTGAACCAACTTGGCATTTTGTATTAATTTAATAAAGGAGTAGCTACCCGGTATTTAATTAGTCGGGGTGTCACAGGTGGTATCAGAGCATCAGGTTCTAGTGTCCTTTAGGATCTGTACGGCTTATTATGTTTCCGCTGAGCTTTCTTTGATGTAGAGCCCTATATTTTAGGACTGTTGTATTCCTTTATGTATGCTTCGCTCTTTAGCTATTTTAAGTTTATAACTGCGCTTATAAACTTTATTCTTGTTTCAGATGCCTCCACGACGTGCACAACGGGTTCCCAGGGATGCAACGCCAGAACCACAGCCCGCACCAGTTCAGGGCACGATGAATGCCGCCGAGGTTGCAGCCATTGTAGCCCAAGCGGTAAATGCCGCACTAGCCGTGGTTCAGCAGGCACCACCTCAGGCGCCAGTAGCCGCGCCAGTTCAGGCACATGCATTCCCGTCTGCTTGGGAACGTGTACGTGATGCTTTTCAAAAAGCACACCCTCCGGAGTTCGCAGGTAGCTCCGATGTTGTGGTATCTAGTCAGTGGAGGAAAGACATTCAGCGGCACTTGAGGATGTATAAGTGCACCGATGTCCAGAAGCAGATACTAGCTACCTTTAAGCTAGTGGGATCTGCACTGCAGTGGTGGGAGTCTATTACCACCGTGGAGGAGAGAGATACTCTCACTATACAGGAGTTTTGGGTGCGGTTCGACCGCAAGTATTTTCCGTCAGCTGTTCACACGGAAATGAGGAGGAAGTTGATGAGCCTTAGACAGGAGGGTAAGACTGTGGCCGATTATGAGACCGAATTCACAAATTTGATGAATATTGTCCCGGATGAGATACCGACAGAAGAGAAAAAGATTCAGAAGTTTACAGACGGGTTGACTTGGAGGATCCGTCAGCACTTGTTGGGGAATCTATCGTTGGCCACTTATTCTGATGTGGTTAACGCTGCACTGCTCCATTTCCAGGACCACCGCTTTCACTTGACAGAGGGGAAGCGATCAGGAGAGTCCAGCCATCAGGGCAGGACATGGGGAAATGGTGCCAGTGGGGCACAATCAGCTCAGGGTCAGTATAGGCAGGGTGATCAGGGTTCCCAGCAGGGGGATTCTAAGAGATTCCGATCAGGGGGTTTCAGGCATGGACAGGGAGGTTTTAGACAGGGCCATCAGGGTCCAAACGGCCATCAGGGTCAAAATGGTCAACAACAGCAGTTTCACCAGGGCCAGCAAGGCCAGGGCAGAAATGGTAACAGTCACCAGGGTCGTGGTCAGCAGGGACAGCGAGGGGGAAACTTCCAAGGGAAGTGTTTCATTTGTGGTAAGATTGGGCACAAACGTCAGGAGTGTCCTGATAAGGGCAAGTCCCCACAGCAGCAGCAGGGTGATCGACACGAGCCACATAGGTATATGTTTCCCGTCGCCCTCCCAGCACCACAGATGGCAGCATTACCACCCATTCCAGCAGTCCCAGTTCAGCAGGGACAACTTCAGTATGGGAGAGTGTATCAGCTTCAGCAGGCCGCAACCCCACAGAATCCGCCAGCTATTGAGGGTATGTTCTCTATTCAGGGGACTCTGGGGCGCATTTTATTTGACACGGGGGCTACACATTGTTTTATTGCTATGAGATTTGCACGCACCATTGGGTTATTAGACACCACAGAGAGCACCTCTACTTATGTAGACTCACCGTTGAGTAGGGGTTCCATGATTTCGCTTATGTGTAGAGGTGTGGGTATAGAGATCGGGAGGTTTACTTTACCCGCTGATATGTTAGTGTTAGAGATGACCGAGTATGATGCCATTATTGGTATGGATTGGCTAGTTGCGAACCGAGCCATGATTGACTGTTTTAGTAGGAGTATTATCTTTGCCGTTCCCGGGCAGGAGATGTTTTTGGTGGCGATGCCTCGTCCTGAGGGAGGATCGTCCACTCATTTGTACTATATAGAGGAGGAGACCTCTAAGGAAGTGGTGATACCACTTGATTCGATCCAGGTTGTTCGAGAGTTTGCCGATGTATTTCAGGATATACCTGGATTACCTCCGAGTAAAGATATAGATTTTGTGATTGATTTGACGCCGGGCACTCGACCTATTGCCCGCGCACCTTACCATATGGCTCCAGCTGAGATGAGAGAGTTACGGGATCAGATTGAGCAGTTGTTGGGTCAGGGGTTTATTCGGAGGAGTATTTCACCGTGGGGTGCCCCGGTGTTATTCGTAAAGAAGAGGGATGGATCGTTGAGGTTGTGTGTGGATTACCGAGAGTTGAATAAGGTCACGATACGAAATAAGTATCCGTTGCCCCGAATCGATGACTTATTCGACCAGTTGAGAGGAGCTTCTTTCTTCTCAAAGATTGATTTGCGATCGGGATACCATCAGTTGCGTATAAGGGAAGAGGACGTCTCGAAGACTGCTTTCTTAACGAGATATGGTTCCTACGAGTTTCGTGTTATGCCTTTTGGTTTGACCAATGCTCCAGTCGTGTTTATGGACTTGATGAATAGGGTGTTCAGAGAGTTCCTAGATCAGTTCGTCATTGTCTTCATTGATGATATTCTGGTTTACTCCCAGACAGAGGAGGAGCACGCCGAGCATTTGAGGCAGGTTTTGCAGACGCTACGTCAGAACGAGTTGTATGCAAAGTATGAGAAGTGCGAGTTTTGGCTGAAGGAGGTTCAGTTTTTGGGGCATATTATTTCCGACCGGGGGATATCTGTTGATCCGGGGAAGGTATCCGCGGTGAGGGAGTGGGGACAGCCCACGACACCAACGGAGATCCGTAGTTTCTTGGGACTAGCAGGATACTACAGTAGGTTTATTCGGGGATTTTCGAAGATAGCAGGTCCTTTGACACATCTGACTCGTAAAGGTGTGCCATTTATTTGGAGTGATGCCTGTCAGTTGGCATTCGATGAGTTGAAGGACAAGTTGACCTCAGCACCTGTGTTAGCATTGCCGAGACCGGGAGTTGAGTATCTAATTTACACCGATGCGTCCTTACAAGGACTTGGAGGTGTATTGCAGCAGGAGAGTCAGGCCATAGCTTATGCTTCCCGTGAGCTTAAGCCTCACGAGAAGAATTACCCCACTCATGATTTGGAGTTAGCGGCAGTTGTATTTGCCCTTCGGATTTGGAGACATTACCTTTTGGGGGAGAAGTTTCGATTGTTCACGGACCACAAGTCCCTACAGTACCTATTCATGCAGAAGGAGTTGAATATGCGGCAACGGAGGTAGCTTGAGTTTGTGAAGGACTATCAATTTGATATCCAATATCACCCGGGGAAAGCTAACGTGGTAGCAGACGCGTTGAGTCGTAGGCCAGTAGATGAAGTGGCAGGGGTGTGGAAGGCAAAGTGGAAGGAGTTGGGACACCAAGATGCAGTGGCCCGATCATTCATGTCGGTGATGACTGTTACACCGCAGATTTTCACGAGAGTGGTAAAGGCACAAGCAGATGACTCGTTCTGTCGAGAGCGGATACTTCGATTATTAGCAGAGGGTGCCGAGTCCTATACCGTTAGCTCAGACGGGGGATTACGCTTCAATGGGAGACTAGTAGTTCCGAAAGGGGAGGAATTGCGACACGAGGTGATGGCAGAGTCGCACGGCTCACGGTTTGCAGTACATCCCGGTGGGGACAAAATGTACGAGGATATGAGACGTCAGTATTGGTGGAGCGGGATGAAGAGAGATATTGCCATGTTTTTTTCTAAATGCGCTACTTGTAAGCTGGTAAAAGTGGATCATCAGAGACCGGCAGGACTTCTACAGCCATTAGAGGTCCTGATGTGGATGTGGGAGAGCATCTCCATGGACTTTATCACGGGGTTGCCTACGTCACAGAGAGGTCACGACTCCATTTGGGTAATTGTGGACAGGTTGACCAAAGTCACTCATTTTCTACCCGTAAGGACCGACTACACTACGGGAGAGTATGCCCAGCTTTTTATTGCAGAAATAGTGAGACTTCACGGTGTGCCCCTAAATATCGTGTCTGACCGAGATAAGATATTTGTTTCACGATTTTGGGAGAGTTTTCAGGAGTCCATGGGCACGGAATTTCGGTTGAGTACGGCTTATCATCCGCAGATCGATGGGCAAACCGAGCGTAGAAATCAGATGTTGGAAGACATGTTACGGATGTGCATCATTGACTTCGGGGGTGGATGGGAGCAGTATCTTCCACTGGTGGAGTTTGCTTACAACAACTCCTACCAGTTCACCATTGGTATGGCTCCATTTGAGGCGTTGTACGGTAGACCTTGTCGTTCCCCATCATGTTGGTTGGAGGTGGGGGACAACAAACTACTTGGGCCGGAAGTGATTCAGGATACTTCGGCGAGAATAGAATTGATACGGAGTCGCATTCGGGTAGCTCAAGATCGGCAGAAGAGCTATGCTGATGCGAAGAGGTTCTTCAGGGAGTTCCAAGTGGGGGACCAGGTTTTACTCAGAGTATCTCCTATGAAGGGGATTATGCGATTTGGGAAGAAGGGGAAGTTGGCACCGAGATACGTGGGACCATTTCCTATCATCGAGCGGATTGGATCTGTTGCGTATAGACTTGGGTTACCAAAGCATTTGCACAGGATTCATGACGTGTTTCATATTTCCTCGCTAAGTAAATATCTTAGAGATGATTTGGCTCATTCTCACATTGCTTTGGAGGACATTGATCTCCAGCCCGATAGCTCCTACGAGGAGGGGCCGATTGCTATTTTGGACCGGACTGAGCGGAAACTGCGGTAAAAGATAGTTCCGTTAGTACGTGTTCAGTGGCGGCATCATAATGTCGAGGAGTCCACATGTGAGCGCGAGGATGAGATGTTCGAATGTTACCCAGAGTTATTTTTACCAGGTACTTTCTAATTTCGAATTTCGAGACGAAATTCTATTATTAGGGGGGAAGTATGTAATACCCTGTATTTTTGTGATATTTATTTATGGGATTAATTGAATTAAATGTGTATTAATTGAGAATTAATCCGGATAAAATACTAACGAGATGTGAGTTGGTATTTGATTATAATGTGTACATACGACGTTATATGAATATTGAAATTATTAAATTTGTCGTGAGATTAATATACGGAAATTTGGGAAATTTTGTTGAGACGCGTGTGACAGTCGCTTCAGGAAAGTAATTATTTAATTAAAAAGTGAATTTTATTTTTATTAACAGTATGGTCGTTTTGAGTGCGCCGACGTGTCCGGAAGGATCGAAATAGTCAGAAAACACTACCCGGGGGTTTAGTTTGGGTCCCGGGGCATTTTTGGGCCATACCGGCAACTTAAAAGGGTATTTTGGTAATTTTGAAATTTTGGGAATTAAAACCTACGAAAATTAGAGTTTAATTATGATTATTAATTAAACCCACCAACCCATTATCAGCACTAATCCAAGTAGTGGGCTACGGGAGAAGTTAAGAAACTATTTCTTATTTGCCAAAAACCAACCTCCACCTCCATTGTCATCATCCTTAGAGAAGAACTTGTAGAGAGAGAGAGAAAAGAGAATTTTGCAGAGAGAGAGAGAGAACAATTCAACCTTCAAGATTCAACATCAAAATCAGAGAAAGATTAGATTCAAGTGGTTTAATTACATTATTTGCAAAGAATGTTTCTTCCATGCGTAGGAAATTTATATAATTGTTTTGTTCTTGGAGAATGATAAAGACCCATTGAATTGGAATTTGAAAATTACATTTTTATGAGGAGATTGCATGTAGAGTTTTGTTAGGGTGATTATTCTGATAGAAATACATCTTTCATATCACCAAAAACGGATTTAATTATGTCTATGGATGATTTTAATTTTCTAGGGTTCGTGTTCATGGGATTTGGGGAGATTTGATAATTAAATGATGTTTAGAAAGATTTGGCCCTATATAAATGTTTAGTTATGATCTATTAACGTTTAATGTGGATTATAAACCTTAAAACACTGTTGGGTTAATGTTGGGATGAGTTTTGAGAAGAGAAAATTGGTGAAAACGTCATAGGAATTTTCTGGGCTCGAACTGTCACCTCGTTAGAAGACCTGCCCAGGTCGTTCGAACGAGCTCGTTAGAACGAGCTTCTAACGAGAGGGATGTTCGTTCGATGCCTTTCGTTCGAACGAGATCTCGTTAGATGCCCACTTCGTTCGAACGAACTCTCGTTCGAACAGCCTCGTTCGAACGAGACTTCTAACGAGTTGACAGTTTGGTCTTTTTGACCTGATTTGATTTCTAGTGTTTCGTAACCTTGTTTAATTGTAGAGATGACAATTCCTTGATGACTAATCGATATAGTTGGGACATTTGGAATATGTTGAGGAGTAAAACATAGAAGTGTGGTTTGAACCAAATGATATTTATGGGTTAGAACGTGAGTAACAAATTACGTCGTGAGGATAATGGATGATGTATATATATATAAATCGGGGATACGTGTATTGGTATAAGAATGAGAAGTATACCACTAATAAAATATGTTAAGTACTAAGATGTGTGCATGCTTAGTATACGTATATGATTTTATGTGTATGACATACCTACCATACTTGCTATCACGGGAGGTTTACGTTCGCTTAGGGCCATCGACTCCTTGTGTGCCCGAATTTAGATTGGTGCCTAGAGAACATAATGCTAGAATGACTTATTTGTGAGTTAATAAGTCAGCTGACTATGGAGCGTAGGTATGTACGTGACCCATGGATATGTTGAATTATGTTCGCCTCCATTTTCGTGTGTTGTGCTTATTCTAACAATTCCTGAGAGATTTGGAATTTGTGATCCTTATGTACGTGATGTACCGGGATGGATAGAAGAGTATGTGTGCACCGCAGCTTAACCTCGGGGTGCTTGTATTGTATATTTATGATGTGAAGAATATACGGTTAAATGAAAAGAATTGTTATGTTTGAATGTGAGAATCATTATAGCAACGCATTGAGAATATAAAATGGGAGATAACTTTTGGTAAATTATATTACTAATACTTTGAAATTTGAAATTTAAGTAAATCTCTCTATTAAATTAATAACGTTGGGACTTATAGTACTAATCGAGTAGAAAGGACAGTATTTGTTTTGGTCTAGTTAGATATGAGAAACACTTGTATGGGTATGGTACGTTAGGAGTGCACAAATAGCCGAGAGGTGAGTATTTCATGTGAGAGCACGTCCTAACATGTACTTTGCATTCATTGTTTTAATGTTATTAAAACACTTGTTGTTTTTAAAATACTCTCCACTTTCGGGCTCTGATCCGTTTGCTTTCAAATCTACTTTTTTGTAAAAACTTTTTCAGGTGTCCAGCCACAATGACACCATGCATAGTATTTCCAGTCAGGTGACGAGCTGTAGCTGTTGTGGAAGTTACAGGACCTTGTTAGTAGACGCTTCATCTACCTTGACTCTATATTCAGATTTCTTCAGTTGTAGGGCATGTCGCCCATTTCTTTTAGAGACATTTCATTTCTTTCAGTTATTCAGACTTTTGGTTTGTAATTAATTCAGGATGCAGACTCATTTTATTTCTTTCTATATTGGGATTATTGTGAGGAGTATTTCCTCTAGACTCATTTTTACTTGTTGATTTACTATAGTTGGACTTTATTGTGAATGGTTATGTTATCCTTTACATTTCACTTGTTGCATGTTAATCAGATTTAATTTAAAATTTGACAACTTACTTTTTTAAATACTAGGTGGTTAGAAATCATTAAAATGTTTTCGACAGTGATGCTATTAACTGAACCAACTTGGCATTTTGTATTAATTTAATAAAGGAGTAGCTACCCGGTATTTAATTAGTCGGGGTGTCACATTAGATACTCAACTAAGGGGACTTATTCCTAGCCATTTGAGGGAATCTATGGGGGCTAGGAAGGGGAAATATTTGGGTGGCACAAATATTATATTTTTGAGGAAAATAAATTAATCAAGGAATTAGATGTATATGGTTCCTAAAATAGAGTGGGGACCTCTAAAAATTTAATTTTCGAGAGAAATGTAAATTTTTGGGTTCATGGAAGATGAAATCCTTAACTTAATTAGTTATGGGTCTTCGGAACGAACAACACCCAAGGGAATATTTCGGCGGACGATTATATATAGAAAATTGTTCATGTAGAAATATTCTTATGCGTTGCCTATGCGTTCGGGTTAAATCCTAGGATGTGGATAGGATTAAAATAGAGGACATGGGCTAGATGCTTTAGCGATTACCCGTTGCGTCTATCGACAACGGTTATTATCAGAGGCGCGATACCTTTGGAGCTTAAATAAGTTTAGGGCATTATTGATGTAAAAAACTAGATTATATCAAATTAATTAATCACAGATAAAAAATGAATAAACAAGATAAAAGATTTTTAAAGTGGTCTAGCCTTATGAAAATGGCCTACGTCCACTGTTTTGTATTGCTGACTGTTTGCTTTGAATCTCGATAATAAGTTTTTTTCAGAGATCCAAAAGTCCCCTTCTTATGAGGAGGTTACAATGTATTTATAGCCTTGAGGTTGTACATATGAAAGGATAATGCATTGTTATCCAGTAGATATATATATCTGTACAATAATAATGCGCATTTAATTCGTAGTTGTCTTTTGATTCTCTTGATTTGGATGCTCTGCACGCTAAGTAGCTCAGACCGCATAAGCTGCTCGGTACACTTAAGTTGCTCAGGGCGCCTGAGTTGCTCGATACGCTTAAGTTGCTCGTCTAAAGTATTTGTATTTACCATGTAGGTTGACACGTGTCTTCAAGTGATTGGTCCAGGTCAGCAAACTAAATTTAGTATCAACAGAAACCTCCAATATTTTACATTTGAGGTTGAAGGAGAGTGTGGAATATTTTGCTTGAAAATTGCTTGGATTACTGGTATTGTTGAATTTTAGGAAGGTTTTCCTTGTATATAATTCCTTTTTGAGCGCATAATATCAAGCTTCATAAATATTTTGAATTTTCACGATCACTTTGATATTTGTGCCCTTTTCTTCTTTTAGCTGCCGAAAACGCAAACGTCTTCCCTTGTAATAATTTCTTTTCTCTATTCCCGAGGTAAAGTATTTAAGCGCGATAGAAATCCTACCGTTTTTCACTTTTCAAATCTGTATCCCTGAACTCTTCATCTTCTCTCGATCTTGTGCCTTCATTTTTTCCATCGTTCATTGTCAACTGATATCTCTTTCTTCTGTAAGGTTTTCTTCCCTCTTCTTTATTTACTTTATTCACCATGATTTATCTTATATAATTGTTGAATAAATTTCGGTCTGAGTTTTCAATCCCTTCGTGGGTTATTTTGGAAGAGCTTTCTTGTCCTTCTGATTTATTTTCTTTGGCTAGGGACACTGGTTCCCAAGTCTTTTTGTAGCCGAATGTGGCTTTTCTTTCCTGCCAAATCCCCTGTGTTTGGAGTTTTGCCAATATTTCGATATTATACCTGCAAGAGTAGCTCCAAATATATGGAGGGTAGTTAATGGCGTACATAGGTTGAACCAACTTCATGGAATTCGTTTGGGGATTTCAAAAATTATGTATTGCTATAGATGGGTTACCAGTGATAATACGTTCTATTTAAAAACTAGGTTTTCGAATAGAGCTTTAGTTGTCAATCTTCCCGATGCCAATAGGGACTATTTTGATCATGGGATTGTGATGAAAAATTGGCAACATCCTCCATTAAATGGATATGATGTGTACCAAGGTCCCAGGTGTCCGCTTTATGGCAATGGGATAGGTTGTTTTTGTTTTTGAAATCTTGTTTTCTTTGTGTTTGATGAAATGCATCACTGACATTAATTTTGTTTGTTACAGTTGACAGTAAAAGGAAACCTCCAAAGGAAATCGAGGTTAATATAAAATATTTAAAACTTATTTGGGGCTTGCATCAATCTGTTGCTGGGGAGCACGTTAGATCTGCTTCTTATTTATTGCAATACAGAAGCTACACCTCATCTTTCATTGCTCGTCCTCCTCCTGTGGTGGTTGATCTTGATCGGGTACCAACCTCTGAAACCAGTGTGGAAGGTTCTTCTTCTGACTTTAGTATTCCTATTACTAATCTAATGAAGAAGAGGAAAGGTCCTATATTTTTTGACAAGTCTGCTTTTGCAACTAAGGAGGCAAAGAAAAATAAACAAGATATCCCAGAGGAGGGGACAAAGAATATAGATGTACCCTCTTCTATTGCTGCCAAGGAAGCCGGTAAGAAGCCCCCTGTACCTCCGAGTAAGACTGTTGTCATCTCACCTTTGAGTGAGACTGTTGTCCTTTCACCAATAGAGATAACACCTTTAATCGAAAATGCTCCTGCCCCTCTGAGGAGATTAAAAAGAAGTTCTTCTGAGAAACCTGTTGACCGTATCTCTCAACCTTCAAATGTTGAAGGTAATGTTCCAGCTCTTGTTGCTCCGAGCTCTGCAATGGGCTTGATAAGATCTTGGACTGTTTCAAAATTCCAAGGTGTTGAAGACACCTTTTCTCGTGAGAGACTTACTACATTAGCTGCTCAACACATTACTTCAGTAAGTATCTTTAGCTTGATGACACGACTCAGAATGTGTCTCTAAAGTGTGTACTCTCTCGGCTCAAGTGCAAGCCTGTCGTTCAAGTAATAATCCGACAAGTCGGGTATCGATCCTCAGGAAAAAAGGACAACAAGAGTTGTGACGACGGGATAAGATAGAAGAATCCTAACGTTGACTCTAAGAAGAAAGAAAAAGATTGATTTGGTTTTTGGGAGTCGATTACACTAAATGCAATTATGTAGTTATGAAAATGTGCAATTACACTAAATTACCTAAATGAGGAATGAAGAATTTGATTTGAACTTTTAAATGAGATGATGGGAAAAAAATAGGACGGGAATACAATCCCCCAACCCTAGTGTACTGCAGTTATAAAACTAATCATAAATTTATCTAATTAATTTGACCCAGTCTTTAGTACTCCCAAGCATTACGTATACGAGGTTCAAGCCCGCGTCATACTTAATCAAAGGATGAGTAAATCGGTATTACGATAGCGACACTCGAATTATATTCTCAATCATCCCGGTTACCCAGGGGCAAACGAGATATTTAGACCTACAATTGTTGTGTTCCTACGCAATACGGTCACAATTAATTACTAAATTCAGAGGATTAACTTTATACGTGCAATGACCACATCAGGTTGGGTTCATGTATCCCGGCCTTAGAAAATCTAGCCTAACATGATGAAAGTGATGAAAACAGTGTTTAATATGCAAGTGTTCATGATTAATCTAAGGACAATTGATGGAATACTGTAGAATAGAATCACAAAGAAGAAACAACTTACTAAAATTACCCAAGGAATAATCGCAGCAATAAATAAAATTGGTAATCACACAAACTTTGAATAAACCTTCAATCCTTGAATAAAACTGGAAATTGTATCTACAACTAGGGTTTATGGAAGAAACGGAGAGATAAAACTAACTCCCTACGTTCTTTTTTTCTTTCACAATGAAAATAATTCGGGTTTTTATACCCTACATGAAATTACAAGAAGTTGAGTATAGATCGGAGTCTTTAGAGGAGAATCAGAAAACAAAATCTCGATGGGCGGACCGGTCCGGCCCTTAGGCGGATCGGTCTGCCTCTAAAGCGGATCGGTTCTTTTATTTTTCAGGCGGACCGGTCCGGGTGCGGATCGGTTCTTTTAATTTTTGACTTCTTCGATTTGCCTTCGGTTCGCAGTTCTCTGGCTTTGTGTACATCGGTCCGGTCCGGGTCTTAGGCGGACCGGTCCGCCTAATTGACTTTTCCTTCAAACTTTGATTGCCCCTATCTTTTGCTCTGGGTGTCCGATTGAGGTGACGTTTCTTCCTAGGTGCTTGTGAGGATGATACCTTCAACTTCTCTTTAGGTACCTCATCCGGATTCTGGGTAGAAATGACTCTTTTGCCCTTTTGACCTTTCTTGTTGACTTTCTCTATTCTTCCGGTTTCCTTCTTCCATTTCTTGACATTAGATACCTGTAAAATCATAACGAAATACCAGAAGCTCGGTGTACTTGTTAGGATAAGTCGATAGCAAGATTATGAGATAAAGTCAATCCAATTACGTTGTTCGAGGTGATTAAAGTACCGAAATTAAGGGATAAATTAGGAAGAATTTATGCCTAATCACCTGACTCCTTTAATTTCTAGTACTATATTCATATATTGACTCAAAATTCTTCCTTTTTCCAACTTGTGACTTGCTTCAATAGTATTTTGAAGAAGGATGAAGCTATTAGGGCCTCCAGCTCCTCGACTAGGGTAGAAGAAGCTTTTGCTGGACTGCCCAGTCTTTGAAGGAATCTCGTCAGAAGTACGAGGAAGACAAAGATGTTTGGGAGAAGTAATTCAAATCTGTTGAACTAAATAGATATCAAGTTGTGACTGCCTCCAAAGAGTTAAAGAATAAATTGAAGGAGGTCGAACAATATAAAACTGAGCTTGAAATCAAGCTTAAATCTGCTGAGGAAAATGTTTTCAAGCTTCAAGATGTTGAGCAACACAAGACTAAAGGTAAAAGAAAAGTTGAAGTCTGCCGAAGAGCTCCTTAGGGAGAGGACCTCTTCGGAGAGAGCAAAAAGGAAAACTGCAATTACAAAATCCTTTAGTGCTGGTTAGGACAAGGGTTGGAACAAGGGCCTGACTGTTATGTCTTCTCAAATGGAGTATGCCAGTGTTAAATATTTTAGGGATGGATGGTGTAATACCCCGTATTTCTGAATATTCCAAATAATTCTATTCAATTAGATTGGAGAATTAAATGAATATTCCAAATAATTCTATTTAATTAGATTGGAGAATTAAATGAGAAAATTACGGCTTAATTTAAATTACGTAAGAGTAGTAACTTAAAGAGTTTTATTTAAAAATTGTAATTATGGAATATCAATCGAGAGATAGATACCGGTTTATATTGCCTCATTTTATTTACTTAGTGCGAGTGGTAAATAGTTACTTAACGCGTGTAGACCGTGTTGGGGTGAGAACGAGTAATATTTTTAAGTGACTCAAATGATAATTTAGAGGTCACCGATGAGTCCGGAAGGGTCAAATTAGTCAAAATAGTATACCCGGGGGTACTAGTTGAGTCCCGGGGTAATTTTGGACTAAACCGAGACCGTTCGGGGGCGTTTTGGTCTTTTAACATAAGAGGGTATGGAGACCGTCGAAATTGAGAGTTTTATATCAGCCGTATGATAGAGGAATTAGGGTTAGAACACCCATGACAACACCAATACCATTAGAAAGAAGAGAGGCACAACTTTCTAAGGCAAAATGAAGAATTGGGAAGGATTCAAAGGGATCTTTACCATCAACTTGTTGGGGAAGAAGGATTGAAGGATGAAGATCATCAATCATCAACAACAACCATGAAATCAGACCCTACTGATCATAAGGCAAGTTGTTTATTGCAAAAATTATAAAGTTATAATACCCATGTGTAGGGTTTTTGAATAGTGTTGTTTAAATCATTATTTTGATTGGAGAAAGATGATATTTATACATGTTGGGATAGGAATCGCATGTAGAATGATTTACCTTATGTAGAGGTTTAAGATTCAGATTAGACTTGATGATTTTTCGGATTAAAATCTGGATTTTGAATGATAATACGGGAAGAACACCATAACTAGGGTTTCAAGAAATTCTGGATTTTAATTCATTATTTCTTTAAAGTAATTAGAGTTTTGATGTATTTGACACGTTAGAAACTGTCCCAGTATATGTGGAAATATGTTAGGATCATTGGATCAAAGTTTGGTGGACTATAATGGAGTTTGAAGGTCTGTTAATGGAGGAAAAATCTTAACGAAGAAGACAACTGAGTCTGTCCCTGTTCGATCGATCTCGAACTATCGATCGATCGACTATGTCGATCGATCGAACCCAGCCGTCGATCGATCGACGCAAGTTGTTTCCCAAAAATTTTGTGTTTAATTCTTCGTTGAGTTCGGGAATGAATGAGTATTCTAGGATTTACATTATACTTATATGGGAGTGAGAATAAGACCAGTAGGTATATTGTTGAGGTCCGATAAGGACATTGGGTGTAGGGCTTGGATTACGGACCGAGGAGAATAATCCGATTTAGTAGAATATCGGGGATTTCGGAAATTGAGTTACGGGGCGAAGTAAATTCAATTTAAGTAAGAAATAACTACTGAAATTGTATGTAAGGGGTAACTAGGACCCTTAGAGTTGTGTGAATACTCAAATAAATACGATTAATGAGATAAATCGTAAGGCGAATATTGTACGGTAGATATATGAGATTAAAATTTTGCGTACGTATATGATTAAAAGGTCGGGCGTGTACCTACTGAATTATGTGATCTTTTAGGTAGAGAGATTATACATAAATTAATTATGTTAGGGTCGATGAGACATTCCGAACTAACATAAAGTTATTATATGTTTGGGGTCGATGAGAAATGCCGAACCAAACTTTGAACTGGTGTCGCGATGAGAGAGTCCCGAACCAGAATATGTGTATGTATATATTTTTAAAAATAGTTGGGGTCGATGGATAATTCCGAACCAACTCTCACTTGGGGTCGATGAATCATTCCGAACCAAGAGATCTTTATCTGTGTATATAAATAATTGGGGTCGATGTATCATTCCGAACCAATTCTTACTTGGGGTCGATGAATCATTCCGAACCAAGAGTCCTTTACGTGTATAAAAAGGGCAAAATAGCAATGATTGATATTTAGTATATATTGTGTGTGAAATATATATACTTGATTATATCCTACTTCCGTGTGTTAGTAGATTGATACATATTATGTATTTAAATATACATACTGAATTGGTAAGTTAAGTAGTGAAACTTAATTATGAAATGCACCTTTAGATAGAGAAAATCTATTTAGTAATTCAAGTAGTGAGACTTAATTACATAAGTGGGAAGTCAACAATTGTGAGAATTGTAGAAATTTTAGTAGTGAAACTAAATGGGAAGTCTTGAAAAATAACATAGATGAAATGTTACTTGAGAATTAATTAACATACGCGAGATGTTAGTGAAACGGTTGTACTGTATGGGCGGTACTGGAACTTGGGTACAAATAAGTTTAGTTGACTACTTTGGTTTTAGTTAGCTTGGGAGGTATGGCTAGATAAACTAAGTGTAGAACGTTAGGCGTGCACAAAAGATGAGGGGTGAGTAACTCAAGAGAGTGTACGAGAACCTAACATGTGTAATCAATAACCGCATTTTATATTGTGATAAACGCTTGCTAAATATTTTCAAAATGTTTTGAGTACTAACTCTTGCTATAAAATATTTTCAAAACCTTTTAGGTGTCCAGCCACAGGGATGCCATGTATGATGATCCCATTCTAGAGACTCGGAGCTGTAGCACAGTGGATGCTTACAGGATTTTGACTAGACGATATCTTTCATTCAGATCTAGTACAGGATCTCACACTCTTCTATGCATGGACTTGTGGTCCGGTATTAGTCTCAGAGGTCAGTTTCAGACTAGTGGTTATTCTATTGTTGTTTGGGATTTTTAGCCGATGGTTTATTCGGTAATACTTTTGTTTTGTTGTACTTTTACTTTGTTGTTTGAATTATAGTACATGATTGTTTGTACTTTGTTCCACATGGTTGATTTATCTGTTTTATGAAAGATAAAATTTGGCACCGGTCTAATTTTACTTAGGGGATTAGTAATTAAAAAGTTTTTCGACAGTGATGCTAAGAATGAACCATTTGAGAAACCTGTTTTAATTTAATAAAGGCCTGATCACCCGATGTTTAATTGGGCGGGGTGTCACAGATGGGTAGCAGCCTTGAAGAAGTTAAAGGTTGCTGAGAATTCTGAGTTGTTCCAGGAGCATACTCATGGCCCTCCTCCCTCTCCTGGAGAAGAAGAAGAAGATGAAGCTGCTTCAGATGAATCTTTTATGATGATAGGAGAGCAGGTCCCTGTTGCTGCTGTTGTTCAACCTTCCGAGCAAGTCCAACAAGCCAACACATCTACTGAGCAGCTGCCCTTGCTCTCCGAGCAACCAATCCCTTCATCCAAACCATATGAAGAAGTCGTAGGAAATAAGGAGAAGGTGTAAAGTTGTTCGAGTCTTTTATTTTGTTGTTTTCTTGAATGTAACCTTGAACTATGTTTTCCTTTATCATGATGAATAAAATTTGAATTTCTGTTGTTCGTCTTGAATTTCTCTTTTACTTGCTCTGTTCGCATCCTTGTTGATTTTGTTTTTCATTTTTCCTTTGCTAGTTTGTGGCCATGATGAAACTCTAATCGGCTCATAATACAGAGTTGATGAAGAAATGCAATAACTATTTCAAAGGTGGTCATGCAAATTTTATCGAGGCTCAAATCATTGATATCCTCGGATCAGATGCTTCTGAGCGAGCCATTGATGCTTATCAGTACCTGAAGTGCGTACTTCATCATGCTGTAGCCAATAATGTGGCCTACTACGAGATGATTGAAGATCTTCAAGGAACGATCGAGGAGCTTCAATAGCAGTACAAATAATCTACTACACTTTTACATCAAGGCTATGAGAAAAAGTACTAACAATTGTGTGTTGACAAGGGATATGACAAGTATATATTTGCTCATGAGAAAAAGGAGAGTGTGTTAAAACTTGAAATTAAAGAACATAGACATATCGCCAAGCTGCTGGAGCAGGAGAACATCGCTTTGCAAGAGGAAATAAAACAACTCAAATATGCTTCTTGTTCTTCTTCGGGAGCCTTGGTTCCCATAAATGAAGATGGTTTTTCATTTTTAGAAGTAAAAAATGCTAACTTAAGGGATGAGTTAGAAACTTTGAATCGAGCAAGATCTTCCACACCTGCTCGTGGCAGAGCAAGATCTTCTTCTCGTGGACGAGCAAGGGCTGGTCGGGTTACTATTGAAGAAACGAGAACTCAATTGGCCTTAGAAAATCAAGTTGTTCAATTGATGGAGAAGAATCAAGCTCTGGCAGACATGTCTAAGAAGATTCTGAGTTTTACCGACCAACTCTCTAGTCAGAGTTCTGCTCTAGAAAGTAAAGAAATTCTGGCAAATAAGCTCCACGAGCAACTTGAGAGATTAACTTATCAGTTTCACAAACAGCCCAGGGAATTTTGGATGGCTGGGTATAATGAAGCTTTGTATCACCTTGATGCTCGTTTGCAGCAGTCGAACAACGAAGGATATAAGCAAGGGTGGTTGAATGCTTTATGTGTTCTGAAACGGGATTAAGGTCATTTCTTGTGGGATTATTATGATCTTGGAGTTCTTGATTTGCCAGTGCCTCCCTTCAAACTTGACCTTAATTGGATCTTAGCCCGTGCTATTCCTCGAATTTTGATCTCCAAGTATCTTGGTGACTACAACCTTTATTCAAATTTTGAGATTTCTCGTCCAGAACACTTGCTTGATCGACCATCCATAATGAATGTCAGAATGCTGCGAGATCTAAACTTTATAAATTCTCTTTATGCATTAGATGATCCTTCAGATGGGGTGGAACCTATTTGAAAATCAGAGGGAAAGAAACCCATATAATAGAATATTTTTATGTAATGAATCAGACTTCATATCATATGTAATAAACTTGGTTTTAACGAAGAAATTTTTAGTCTTTTGCCATTTCATTTTCTTCGAAACAATTTATAGAATGTCCTTGTTTATTCATTGGTGAATATATGTATATCCTGTTTTATTTTTGGATAATGGAACTTGTCCCATTTGTTTGATTATAGTGACTAGTCACTCTTTGGGCCTAAGCAATGGAATGATCTTCATCACATGTTCCTGCCTAGTTGTAGTAATCTCGTCTGGATTACCTTGTTGCCTAGACAGTGGATGCCCCGGGAGGTCGTCCATCTTCTTGCCTAGTTTGGTACCATCCAACCGGAGTTGGTGGTTATGAGTTATTGACCAACCGAAGTTGGTGGTAATGAGTTACCGACCGATCGGAGTTGGTGGCTATGAGTTATTGACCAACCGAAGTTGGTGGTAATGAATTGCCGACCAACCGGAGTTGGTGGTTTGCTGCTTTGGATTTGGGTTTGTATGGTGTGGAGCACTAATATTCCGAAAAAAATTCAACAAAAGAAGAAGTATGGGCAAAACATCACTTTATTCATATTGAAAGAACTGTGTTACATAGGAATTTTAACTATTGATAGTACTTGCGCAGATGCTCTGTATTCCATGGGTTTTTAAATTCTTCTCCCTCCAAAGTTTCAATTATGTATGTGCCTGGACGAACAACCTCAGTTACTCTGTAAGGTCCATACCAGTTGACCTCCAGTTTGTTGTGCTTTTGGATCACATTCTTCAGCACATAATCCCCTTTTTTTCAAATCGCATTGCTTCACCCTTTTGTTGTAGGACAAGGTTGTTCGTTTTTGGTATGCAGCATTCCTGATTGCTGCTTCTTTCCTAACTTCTTTGAGCATATCTAGGTCTAATCATCTCATCAAATCGCTTACAGGAGAATTAAAGTTAAGAACCCTATGTGTGGGTAGACCCAATTCAGCAGGTATGACAGCCTCACTCCCAAATGTCAGCATGTATGGAGACTCCTCAGTTGCTGTTCGTGGTATAGTCCGATAAGCCCACAACACAGAGTGTAGCTCGTTGATCTAATTTCCCTTTGCATCATCCAACCGTTTTTTCAAACCATTCAGTAGAGTTTTGTTCGTCACTTTAGTTTTCCCATTGCTCTGGGGATGGCCTGGCGCGAAATGGATTTTCAATACATTAGATTGATGACAATATGCAGCGAATTCCTCGCTGTCAAACTGGGTTCCATGGTCAGTAATGAATGCGCGTGGGAGACTATATCTGCAAATAATACTCTTCTAAATAAACTGATAGACCTTGTCATATGTCATTTTAATGAGAGGTTCAGTTTCCACCCATTTGGTAAAATAATCCACAGTAACCACAAGTATTTGAATCTTCTTTTGGTCGTTAGAAATGGCCCGACCAAGTCTATCCCCCACGTGGTGAATGGCCAAGGGGGCATGATGGGTGTTAACAATGCCTGGGGAGTTCTTCGGATGGAAGAGAAACGTTGGCATTTATCGCACTTCATAGCATAAGCAGCGCAATCAGCTCTCATCGTTGGCTAATAATACCCCTGTGTCGTTATCCTCTGCAAAAGTGTCCGACCTGCTACATGAGCTCCACAGGACCCTTCGTGAACTTCTTCAATCAAGTCCTTAACTTCAGAGGGATGGACACATCTCTGGAGTGCTGCTATAATTCCTTTTCTATATAAAATGCCACTAGTCAATACATAACAAGCAACTTTAAACTTTAGTTTTTTAGCTACGAGTTTATCAGTTGGCAAAGCCCCCTCTTCAATATAGTCCCTGATGGGGTCCATCCAAGATGATCCCAAATCGAGGGTTATGAAATTCATCATCAAATCTTCATCTATGCTCCGACCAGCCAGGATTTCTATTGGGATTGTTCTTTGTAACTCAGTGCGTGTTGCTGATGCTAGCCGAGCTAGGGCGTCGGCTCTTACATTCTCCAATCTCGGTATTCTAATCAACTAAACTGCGATAAAAGTCGAGATAACCTCTATAGCTTTTGCATAATACTTGACCATTAGTTCTCCCTTCGCTGCATACAATCCGAGAATTTGATTTACGATTAACTGTGAATCACTGAACACCACGACCTGCTCTGCCTTCATGGTTTTGGCTAAACTTAGACCCACGATCATAGCCTCATATTCAGCTTCATTATTGGAGGCTTTAAACTTAAAACGTAGAGCATATTCTATATCAATATCATCAGGACTGTTTAAAATAATTCCTGCTCCACTACCTGTAGTGCACGAAGAGCCATCCACATACAGATTCCATAGAGGTACTTCATTATCAAACTCTTGATCAGACAGAGTTCCTTGGTGGAATATTTTATGCTTCCTTTTGTCCTCCCCTGTCACTTCTCGCTGCTTGTTGATTATCTTTTCTTGATTATCCACGGATGGAAGTTGGTCGGGGTTAAATTTGATGATCTCGTAACATCCACGAGTTGGTCTGTATTAAATTCTTGCTCTTCGGAGGTATCAAAGTGAGTAAACTCTGCGATAAAATCCGCTATTGCCTACCCCTTGAGAGACGATCTAGGCTCATAAACTATGTCATATTCACCAATTTCTACTACCCAGTACATCAATCTTCTCGATTTCTTCGGTTTATGCAGAGCTTGTCTTAATGGTATATCAGTATACACCACTATAGTATGGGCTTGGAAGTATAGCCTCATCCTTTTGCTTGCTTCGATCAGTGCTAATGCCAGCTTCTCGAGTCTTGGATATTTAATCTCTGCTCCTCGAAAGGCCTTGCTAGTATAGTAGACCGGATTTTTTACTCCATCCTCCATCCTTATCAACGCCGAGCTAATTGCGTTCTCCGAAACTACCAGATACAAGTATAATTTTTCTCCTATCACTGGTTAGATAATAATGGAAGACTCCCCAGATATTTCTTCAGCTCTTGAAAGGCCTCCTCACATTCATCATTCCACTCGAAAGTTTTTCGGAGTGTTTTGAAGAATGGGAGGCATCTATCTGTTGCTCGTGACACAAACCTGTTAAGTGCTGCAACTCGCCCTGTGAGACTTTGCACTTCCTTCTTCGTAGTTGGAGATCGTAATTCCAATAGGGCCTTGATCTTTTCTGGGTTCGCCTCAATACCTCGTTGGTTAACAATATATCCGAGAAACATACCTTCTCGCACCCCAAATATGCATTTGGTGGGATTCAACTTCATTTGATATTTCTCTAGTTGATAAAAAGTCTGACTTAGGTCAACTAGATGATCAGCAGCTTTCTTGCTCTTTGTCGGCATATCGTCGACATAAACCTCCATCTTATGACTGACTTGCTCTGCAAACACCTTATTCATCAGCAGCTAATATGTTGCACCTTCATTTTTAACTCCGAAAGGCATAACATTATAGCAATAAGTTCCCCTTGGGGTGATAAAAGAGGTACTTTCCCTGTCCTCATATTTCATTTTAATCTGATTGTAACCAGAATAAGCATCCATGAAACTCAACAATTCATACCCCGAGGTAGCATCCACCAGTTGATCGATTCGGGGCAAAAGAAAATGATCCTTTGGGCATGCCTTATTAAGATTAGTGAAATCCACACACATCCTCCACTTATTATTTTTCTTTTTGATCATCACCACATTTGCTAGCCAATCAGGATATTTGACGTCCTTAATAAAAAAGGCTTTTGTAGTTTCTCTACTTTTTCCTATATAGCTTGGTTCTTTTCAGGGATGAACACCCTTCTTCGCTGCTTCACCGGCTTGACCTCCTTGTTCACGTTGAGCTCGTGGCATAGGAAACTCGGGTATATCCTTGGCATGTCTTCATGACTTCATGCGAAAGTCTATTTTCTACGCCTTAGAAATGCTATTAGTTCCTTTTTTATCGATTCATCCAATGACGCACCAATTTGGGTTGTTCGTTCTGGGTGCTCATCGTCCAGAACGATCTTTTCGGAAGCTTCCATAACCTGGCCCTTCACGAGCTGAGACTCGTCTCTAGGATCAAATGTTTCAATCTCTGCATCTTTTATTTCATCCACTTGATAAGTAGTGGTCTTTTTCCTCGATTCTTCGCGTTCCTCCTGTTCGGCAGATGAATAGTAGCATTCTTGAGCTACTTTCTGATCGCCTTTCACCACTCCCACTCCAAAGTTGGTTGGGAATTTTAAACATTGATGTACAGTAGATGGTATTACTTCGAACTTCTTCAGACCTACCCTTCCCATGATGATATTATAAGTTGATTGGACATTTTATCCATTACGAAAAAGCGTACTCTTTCTGTTCGACAAGCAGGCCATGTACCGATAAGCATATCCAACTTGATCATCCCAAGTGGAAAAACCTTTTCGCCAGTAAAATCAAGGAGGGGCCTATGATAGGGCTCCAACTGGGCTAACTTCAGATTCAAACTGTCAAAGCATGGGTAGAACATGATATCTGCCGAGCTACCATTATCCACCAGTACCCGTGAAATCACCACTTTAAATAAGTTTAGGCATTGTTGATGTAAAAAACTAGATTATATTTAATTAATTAATCACAGATAAAAAATGAATAAACAAGATAAAAGATTTTTAAAGTGGTTCAGCCTTATGAAAATGGCCTACGTCCACTGTTTTGTATTGCTGACTGTTTGCCTTGAATCTCGATAATAAGTTTTTCTAGAGATCCAAAAGTCCCCTTCTTATGAGGAAGTTACAATGTATTTATAACCTTGAGGTTGTACATATGAAAGGATAATGCGCTGTTATCCAGTAGACATATACATCTGTACGATAATAATGCGCATTTAATGCGTAGTTGTCTTTTGATTCTCTTGATTTGGATGCTCTGCACGCTAAGTAGCTGGGACCGCTTAAGCTGCTCGGTATGCTTAAGTTGCTCGGGGCACCTGAGTTACTCGGTACGCTTAAGTTGCTCGTCTAAAGTATTTGTATTTACCATGTAGGTTGACGCGTCTTCAAGTAATTGGTCCAGGTCAGCAAACTAAATTTGGTATCAATAGGCATACTTATTTATTTAATACAAATTGGTATATTCAGAGGCTGTGTAAATCCTTAGAAGCGAATAAGGTAAGAATTTTGTATGAATTGAGGGAACAGTTCTGGGTTTAGGATTTTAAGCGTATTAGCGTTTATATACTATTACGAATGGGAACATTCGTGATTTTTGGCTATCGCTTTGAGAGTTGGGCAATTATAGCCTTATGTATTGGAAAGTGAGATAATTTATATATACGACGTTGTTATAAGGTGTATATATATATATATATATATATATATATATATATATATATATATATATATATATATATATATATATATATATATACGAAAATACATGCATATCTGTGTGTGATTGATATGTTTGTATTTTAGAGGCTAATTTCGCGGGCTTTCCTTTGGCGTAGGGTTGGAACAGCGAGATTATATTTTTCTCTAGTGCGATTCTGGGAGGTTGCGCGATGTGAGTGAATATCCTGGCTTGAGGAGCAGGGTGAGTATATCCCCAGGTCATCTCGTTCCGCATTCGAGTGCGATGTGTGTACTCCACTCGCAGGAATAACATGACCGCCTCCACCGTTGTGTGTTTGTTTACCATAACCATTGAGTAAGTCTGGCTTGGTACCGTGGTACAGTGAGTAAACTCGAATTTGGGATTGGCACTATGAGACTGCATCCTCGAGTTATAGCTCGACGGGATAGTTATTATACTTGTGTGTATAGTATATTACCTGTGTATGAGAACAAAAATTTATATATATATATACATCACATACTCATTTACTATACATATCACAATTTATGTCCGGATGAAATCTCACGGAATGTATAGTAAATGAGTATGAATAAGGATTTATTCTCATTCCGTGAGATTTCATCCGGACATAAATTGTGATATGTATAGTAAATGAGTATGTGATGTGTGTGTGTGTATATATATATATATATATATATGTGTGTGTGTGTGTGTGTGTGTGTGTGTGTGTGTGTGTGTGTGTGTGTTATGTATTGGGGGCCTAATGGATCTCGACGATCGGCATTACTAAGTATTAGTGTATCGGGGGGGTTCCTTGTTTGAATTTCGCTTCGCGAGACACCCCACGCACGAAATTATAGCAGTGTTGCGAATGGAGAGAAATTTAGCCCTTAATACTCGGGTTAATTAGGATTTTCAGAGTGTGGGTGAAAATGATTAGTTAGGAAAGGTAGCTTAACTAGATTGTTTAATTGATATGCGATAGGAGTGCACTATTAGAAGAGGGGTGAGGAGTATCTCAAGGGAGTGCGATACTAATTTAAATATGGGATAAATCATATTTTCATAAATAAAACATTTATGCACTTACAAAATATATTCACAACTCGGGCTCTGACCCGTTTATCTATTTATCCCCTCTTGCTATATATATATATATATATATATGTGTGTGTGTGCGTGTGTGTGTGTGTGTGTGTGTGTGTGTGTGTGTGTGTGTGTCTAGACACAGAGACGCCTGGATGATGTTTCCTTCGAGTCAGACGTCCGCTGCAACAGCTGTGGATGCATGCAGGTTTACGATAGACGCTTTTATCCTTGTAATCTAGATAGGATGTATTGTTTAAACATTCGGGGTAATAGCCCAACCGTATTTATTTATTCTTTTACCGCCTTTTAGTGCGGCCATTCATTTTGGTTGTATTATGTTAAACCGAGTGTTCGATTATTTTATTTTATTCAGTTCTATTAATAACTGTTGTGGATGTTTTATATATAATGGTTTGGTTAAAAAAATTAGTTAGATAAAATTTTGACGCTAGCGTAATAGGTTATTAGTAATTAATTTGATTTTCGACAGTGATGCTGAGAATGAACCATAAGAGACTCCTGTTTTAATTCGGTACAGTAGTGATCGTCTGGTATTTAATTAGGCGGGGTATCACATTAATTTCCTTTCCGATCTTTTTATTTTGAGATAATTGTTTTTAATTTAGTGATCATTCGATATCATAGTGTTTTTTTTTTCGAGAGAGTTTATGTAATTTAACTTTATATCATTTGAGTTTTATATTATTGGAGTTTGGTAGGGAATATAAAGGGGAAAACGGGGGATGGATAGAGAGATAGTATCTTGGGCAATTTTAAGGTTTGACTCTTGAACCCTAATTTTGTTCTCATCTTTCCTCTTTCGGTTTTTTAACACACGAAGACTCCAAATTATTTGGAATCGAACTTGAAGACTCGTACAAAAGACTGTACGTAAAGACCAGTCCAGAAAAGTCCCATGCACGTATAATGTTTTATAGAATGATATCATTGGGGATTCAGCTCCTCACACATGGCATACAACTGTGGAAATCTCAAGTCTGTGGAGATGTCAGAAGGTGAATATTAAGACTCAATCAAGGAGAGTGAATATTTCTTGATTGGAAGATATATGGTGAACAAGGGTGAGAAACCTATTACATTGGGTCTTTTGAAACAGAAGTTAATCAACACTTGGTGAGGTTCTTAATGATGATATTAAGATCATTCCCATGGGTAAAGGTTATTTTACTCTCCATTTTCCCTCGAAAGAGATCAAGCATCAGATTTGGACCAGGGGCACCATCACCATTGAACCATGTATCTTTAAACTCTCTAACTGGTCACCAAGATTCAATCCAGCAGATCAAAGGAATATTAGTGCACCATTTTGCATTAGATTTGTAGGTCTTGGTGTTGAATATTGAAGGTCAATAATAATACTGGAAATATCTAGGTGTTTGGGAGATCCAACTAAGATTGAACAACCAACCCTAGATAAGTCTTATGGTCATTTTGCTGAGGTTTTAATCAATATGGAGATTACAGATAGTATACTAACTCAAGTCATAGTTAAACACAAAGACATGAGTTTTGAGCAGTTAGTGGATTATGAAAGATTTCCTCTGAGATGCTTGCACACTCGAATTGTGGGACATCTTGTGACGGACTGCAAAATTGTAAGGAAAATTCAGTAAAATGGTGTGGACATGTTTAAACATAAGCCAACAAATGTTAAGCCGAATTATAGAGAGAGATCTAGATCCATGGTTAGAGGCAGTGGCGGATCCAGGATTTTTTGTCAGGAGGGGCGAAAGTTTCGAGTGGTGCCGGGGTTCGGGGGCGGGAGCCCCCGAGGCAAATTTTTTTTGGGTTAATTCAAGTTTTATACAAATTTTTTATCAAAACACAGTGTAGACAGGATTTCAGGAGGGGCGTCCCTTAAAAATTGCACCCCTAAAAAAAAAATTACACATTTTATACCCCTAAAAAAATTTTTTTTTTAGATCTCAGGGGGGGCCACCGCCCCTCCTGGCACCCCCCCAGATCCGCCCCTGGTTAGAGGAAGATGCAATGTCAAGCAAACATATAGACCTATTGCCAATAATGTTAATGTTGAATTAGGTGGAACTTCAGGTGTGGAGGACTTGCATGACGACTTAAAGGAGGACCATATTGTTACAGATACAGCTGTGAAGAATGTGAGTAATCAATATAAAAATGATAGCCAGTAGGTGGAGGGTCAATACATGGATGATGCAGTTGAGGAGGGAAACAATATTGTTGATGCACTTGAAGATGATACTGATGCAGTTGAGGAGGAACATAATGTTGTTGTAGTTGATAAAGATCACAATATTGCTAATGCTAGTATGATGTTGTGTCTAAAGCCATTCATAATGTGGAGATGGAAGCAATATGGAGAAGGAAATAGTAGCCTATAATTGTCTGTATATCATTCTTTTTGATAAAAATAACTTGTTGGCAAAAGAATCAAGTCACAAATCTATGGCAATTGGTAGATATTGGGCAACTCTTATTGATAAAAAAGCAGAATAAAGAATTGATCATCAAAGAAATGGTAATAAGCTTGTAGTTGACAAGCGTAAACTTGTGGATTTTAATCTAAATATGGAAGTGAATTATGTTATTAAAGCCCGTTGCACAAACAAATTCTTCTCTATCTGGACTCGAGATTGACGGTGAGGGATACACAATAGTTCTTACTAACTCACAAAAGAAGAAGTTGAAGGCTAAACTCGGGAGGGATATAAAAATTAAGCTCGATATAATCTCATGAGTGGGTTCAGTTCCCACAAATGAAGTTTATCTACTGAAATATTAGGGGTCTAGGCAATCATCCAAGATTTGAAGTGAAGTGTGGCGAAATTTTTTGATGAAGCTCGGGGTTCGGGGGCGGGAGCCTCCAAAGCAATTTTTTTACTTATATTTTTGCAATTTTTAACACTAAAAATGTTGAGGTATTAATTAACTAAATTTGAATTCCTAATTTTTTTCATTTCGGATGCGGTTGAACCTCAGCTTTGGATACGGTTGGTGTGTTGTCTCCTCTTTTTCGTTTACAAAATTTCTCCGTGGACTTCCAATATCTACAACAAATTTAATTTAATTTCAGACTAATAGATTCACACTGAATTTAATTTCATTTCAGACTAATTTTACATTATAAATTAAATTTCACACTAATAGATTCTAGGAATTTTAATTTTAATATTCATTATAAATTTAAACACATATAAACAAAAACACGTATTTTATTTTGCTAAACAAACATGTATAAAATCTATGAACAAATTCATATATATATATATATATATATACACAGAGTATTGTTCTTGTGCGTAGCGGTCCGTATTTTAACAATGCGGATCAGACATGTATCACCTGGCGGTGTGCCCAGAAAAGAGAGAGTGTGCCTATAATTTAGTCGATAATTTTAAGGGTCACCGTCAGGTGATACATGTCCGGTCCGCACTCCTAAAATGCGGATTGATCTGCACAAAAACAGTACTCTTTCTCTCTCTCTCTCTCTCTCTCTCTCTCTCTCTCTATATATATATATATATATATATATATATATATATATATATATATATATATATATATGTGTGTGTGTGTGTGTGTGTGTGTGTGATTTTTTTTTTACAAAGTTGAATTGGGGCGGTCGCCCCGCTCCGGCCAGCGCTGGATCCGCCCCTGTAGGCAATCCCCTATCTAGGGATGGCAACGTGTCGATTCGGGATCGGGTTTTAACTCCCCGTCCCAGCCCCGTTCCCCGTTATAACAGGTTCGGGGATCCCCGTCCCCGTTTAAAATGGGTATCGGGTTCCCCACGGGAACCCGTAATAACTTATTCTTTCTTATTCAAAATCTATACAAAATTGTAAAGGGATGAGGACAGATCTAAAAAAAAACATCTAAAAAACATTATACTCATGTGACAGCCATTCGTAAAAAACACACAACAAATATGAACAAGGACTTTACCAACTTAAACATACAAAATGAAGAATTCGTTTGAGATTGAATTACTTGATGAAGTTTATAGTACTAACGTTTCTAAATTAGAGGACAACTTAAACATAAAAAATGATTAATAAATCAATACAAGTTATATCGACAGCGGAGAGAGAGAGAGACTTTACTAATAGTGAGGACTTTGTGAGGATGAGGAAGCGGCGCCGGGGCCGGCGTGAGGACGAGGGTATAAGCTGCATCACGCAGCAGCGGGCTTGAGAGTGAGAGAGAAGAGAGGTCGGCGGCGTTAGTAATAAGAGAGGTTTACCTTTTTTTTAGATGTTTATATACTTGTATATTTATTATAATATATATATATATATATATATATATATATATATATATATATATATAAATCGGGTATCCCCGTGGAGACCCGAGGGTATACCCGAAACCGACCCAAAAATTTTTGAAGATTTTTTTAATCCCCGAACCCGACCCGATCCCCAAATTTACGGAGATTTTTTGGGGATTTTTTTTCGGGTATCCGCGGATTATCGGGTTTTCGGGAAAATTGCCATCCCTACCCTTATCAAAAAAATGTTGTACGCATGGTCTACTCAATATATACCATATTTTCTTTATTGCTGAGCCAAAAATGGCTTTTGATTCATATTTCAAAAATATTTTTAAACTGCTGGAATGATTAAGTTTTCTTGCACTTATAGATATAATCTTTTACCCAATCTTTGGGTGTTTCATTATGATATAATTCCCTCTCCTACTGTCATTTCATCTTGAAGTCATCAAACTTCTTTTATCTCTACAGTTGATGGAGTTAAAGCTACATATACTATTGTCCGTGCCTCAACAAATTGTATCATAAGAAGAAGATTATGGGAGGATTTTGCAGATTTAAAAGATCAAATCAGTGGGCCTTGGATGACTATGGGTGACTTCAAGAGTGTTTTAGGTGCTCACGAATGTAGAGGTCTCGGAATACCTTATGTTGTTCCATGTAATGATTTCAAATCCATGATTGATAATTGTGATTTTCATAGTATTGATCTTAAGGGGATTTTTTACGCTTGGAATAAAAGACTATTTTCTGATGTTGAAAGAAAACTGGACAAAGTTCTTTACAATCATAACTAGATTAATTTATGGTGACAAAGTTCGTTACAATCACAACTAGATTAATTTATGGTCCAGTCTTAATTGTTTAGGCCTTGCCAAGTATGGTTTTGATCATCATCCCATTCTATTTAAAGCTAATCCCTTATTTCAACCTAGTCTTAAACCTTTCAAATTTATGAGTGTATGGACTGATCGTCCAACTTTCATGGATTTGGTGAAGGAAAATTGGAGCAATACAAAATTTGTTGGTTGCCCTATGTTTATTCTTGAGGAAAACCTTAATCAATTAAGGAGTTCTTAGAAAACAGAATATGGAGGTGTTTAGTGATGTCTATGAGAAACGTTTTCAAGCCAAAGATAGTTTATTCAAAATTGGGTCTGAAATGAACTTACTTGGCCACTCCCATGTCAGAGACAAAACTGAAATGGATTGCCAAAACAATTTGATTGAAGCTTTAAAATGTGAAGAAAAAATCTGGAAAGAAAAGTCTAAAATAAAATGGTCCAAAAAAGGAGACAGATGCACTATTTTTACCACAAACATATCTAGCAAAGAAGAGCCAACAACTTAATTACTTGCTTAAAATGAGATGGAATTATTCTCATCGGCCAAGAGCTCATCAAGAATCACATTATCTCTTATTTTTCTAATATTTATTCTGTTGACCTGGGAGTTTCTTCGGATAGTTATACTTTTTTATGGTTCCTCGGTTAGTTTTTTCTATTGATAATGAGTGTCTCACTGCTATGCTTAATGATGAGGAGATAAGGAACGTTGTATTCTCTATAAATGCCAATTCATGTCCTGGATCTGATGGTTTCAGAGGTAGTTTCTTTAAAAATGTTGGTCTATTGTTAGTTTGGATGTTTATAAATCCATCCAAAGCTTTTTCACACATGGCTGGATTTTACATGGCCTAATTGCTAACCATGTTGTTCTCATCCCAAAGATAGAGGAAGATGATTATTTAGCTGATTTTTGACATATGGCTATGGCGAATTTTGTATTCAATATCATTATTAAGGTTATAGCCAACAGACTTAAGCCCATAATTAGGAATATCCTTTCAGATAACCAATATGGTTTCATCGCTATTAGTCCATCTCTTTTGCTTTTGAGTGCTACAATCTACTGGACTATAAAGGTTATGGTGGCAATATTGGGATTAAGTTTCATATTTTAAAAGCTTTTGATACTGTAGACTATAAATTCATTCTTCAATCTCTTTCAGCATTTGGTTTATGTAGTAAATTTTTCTAGTGGGTTGAAAAGCTATTTTAAAGTCTGCTAAGCTCTCTATCCTTATAAATGGTACTCCAGCCGGTTATTAAAGGTGTGAGGTAAGGGGATACTCTCTCCCCACTCCTTTTCTGCACTGTTGAAGATGTGTTAAGTAGATGGCCTCTTAAGAAAGTCTAAGAAGGAAGGATTCAAAACATTTATTCCCCAAGAGGATTTAAAGCATCTAGTCATATAATTTACGTGGATTATATAAATTATTTGAAGAATGTCATGGAGGTTTTTGATATGCCTGCTTGCAGCTCCGGATAAAAGATAAATAAAAATAAATGTCAAGTGTTTATTGTCAAGGGGGCACAACATAAGAAATAATCTATTATCCAATTATTGGTGATCAAAGAGAGGTCTTCTCCATTTATTTATCTGACAGTTCCCATTTGTAGAGGCACACTAAAGAGGAGATACCTGTAAACCATAGTTGGTCGAGCAAAATAAAAAATGGAGGGTTGGCAAGGTAAAATTTTATCCATTGCTGGAAGTCTTAAACTCATCAAAACTGTTATTCAGTTTATCTTTTTGCACAATTTCAAAATTTATAAACGGCCTCCTTCTCTTCTGAAGAAAGTTCAACATCAGATAAGAAACTTCCTTTGGATCGGATCTACAAGTTAAATTATATTGGTTAGTGTTGATTAGAAAATTTATTGTCTCCCTCGTGATGAAGGGGCATTAATTTAAGAAATTTAGTTTCTTTGAACAAACCATCGATTCTTAAACAAGATTGGGAGGCCTATACAGTTACTTATGCTTGGTCCAATTATTTAAAAGCTCGATTTCATATTATGGAGGAGGAGGGATGTTTCAAAATTAGCTCTATATGGCATGCATACAGAGAAGATGTTGTCATTATTTAACTAAATGTAAGGTGGATAATTGGTAATGGGGAAAAAGTTAATTTTGGGAAGGCCAATTGGCTTGGTGCTCCTATTTTCCAAGAAGCTACTCATGATAATACCAAAGTAGCAGAGTTTATTTATGATGGTAAGTAGTGTACTGATTCTTCTATGTTAACATCACGATATTTGGGGATATCAGGAACATAACAAGTTTTCTTCAATAGGAGTGCAAAGCCCATGTTGGAATTGGTTGGCCATCTTTCTCAAAACTTGCTAACTCATGTGCACATGGTAACCCGTACACAATGTGTGAAAGGTGATGGCATGCTAATTCTCCAAATTGTGTGCTCCCAGCACCATGCAGAAAAACTAACCTCATTATATCCAACTCTTGGATAATCATATCGAAGGCTAAGTGGGACAGTCATACTCAGATTTCTCTCAAAATTGGGTCATTGTGTTTGTGCTTCTTAGCTTCAAGAATTTGTGTCATTTGAAGATGTAACAAAGCATCCATACCTTTCCAAACAGTTGCAAATGAATCGGTACTATTATTAAAATATTTCTTGCGCTTTGAATGCACACCTTTCGCCCTATTGGTCGTCTGGTTATCCATATGCATAACCTTATTAGTTCATTCACGAGCAAATTGATGGTGCATCGGCATCCAATTTTTGTTAACACGTGCTATCAGATTTGGAAATTTCGACCACGATTGTGCAAGACATTCCAAACTTTGAGTGAAGGTTTGGGTCGTCTCAGACTCAGTGGCCCCTATCCAACCTTGGATGAAGAGTTTCTTATCCTCTGATGTGATCCCATACTTTGGACACGCAAGCTCCATGTTCTTTTGCACATAGAACAAACATAACATGGTACATGAGGAGAGAAATATGACTCATACTACATTGAAACACAATTGTTATTTATTGAACACAACAACCTTAGGCAACACTTCTAGCTCGTATAGATTGCGTAAATGTCCCAATGCTCACTGAAATTCTTTCTCTTTCTCCGTCGATAAAAAACAAAGGTAATGCATATCGATTGGCCCGTCGAAGTGACATCAATCATTTCAAATAAGGTCATGTTATACCGATTGGTCTTGTACATGCATTCAATAATGAGGATGGTTGGAAAACACTTAGCCAACAAAATGGACGTCGGGTGGTCAAAGAAAACGTCTTAACAACATCTGTACTTTAACATCGTCTATGCTAAAAAATGTAATGCTTCGATGAGATGCATACGTTATTGGACTTCATTGCGACAGTGCATCTCACATGTTTTCATTATATATTTAGCATTGTAACTTGTCCTCGTGATAAAACAATTTGTCGATGAACGTTGTTTCAATTTTTTTCAAAACCTTATCCGACCAAACATCGTTTTTCACAAACTCCTGGGCAATTTGTCATTATTCTCGAGTTAACTGGACGAAATCAGAGTGACTAACCAATGCCATTGGAACCTCGTGATTATGCAACTCGCTTACTACTTCCGACTTTCATGACTCCTCATCCAATGGTATGCCTTTCAAATGGAAGGAACAATCGCATTTCTTCATCCTAGTGTTTTTTTCTCTTTTCTTATCTTCAACTTTAACCTTTTTACTCCTATGTATTTCACTCACTTCACAACCCAATATGACACGAGGCTTTCTCCTGAGCGTGGGTTTCGTTGACTTCAATGTAATTACAATGATATTGAGCCTTATACCTCATTGTTGGACCCAATCAATCATTGATCCACGAGATGAAAAAACCTGTAAATGAATACAAAAAATAATTAGTTGCTGCATTCATAAAAAATGGAGATATAAGTGGTTAAATTCCTAAATAAATTGCTTGTACGTCGTCTGTGTTGAACTCCACGGAATGATCCTACTCGACGGGTTTAAAATTCTCTTCAATAGTTGATACATCATATCAGTTGATGTAAAAAATTAGATCGTATCTAATTATTCAATCACAGATAAATAAATGAGACAAAGAATTTTTAAAGTGGTTCAGTCTTATAAGAATGGCCTACGTCCACTGTTATGGTATTGCTGATTGTATGGGAATTCTCGATTACAAATTATCTCCAGAAATTCTGGTCCCCTTACAATGAGGATTGTACAATGTATTTATAACCCTGGGGCTATAATGTGAAAGGGTAATACATTAAATGATGTAAATATGAAAGGGTGACACATTCAATGCTCCTTTAGCGTATGCGTCTGAATGATAAGCATTTAATGAACAGTCAAACTGTTGGTTATCCTGCTATTAATGCTTTGTTCGAGGTGCAGCTCGGACCGCCTGAATTACTCGGACCGCCTAATCTTCTCGGTGCTCAAGGGTTCCTCGGAGAGTTCTCGTTTCTCGGAGCGTACGAGTTCCTCGGGGAAACAGTGTTCCTCGTTGTAGTATGGTTCCTCGGAGCGTGTGAGTTCCTCGGCAGTGTTTGTTGTTGCCACGTAGACTGCCACGTGTCTTCACTTTATTGATCCATGTCAGCAGACTAAATTTGGTATCAACAGAAGCCCCCAATGTTTCATAGTTCGAAATTTGAGGAGTGTGGAACATTCTTTCTCGGAATATGATAGCTTTAAATAGTCCTCCTGATTTTTAGGAATGTTTCCCTTGTATTTATTTCTCTTTTCAAATTCGTAGAATCAGGCTTTTTTGAATTTTCATAACCGCCTCGATCTCCGTGTACTTTTTGTCCTTCTAGCCGTCGGTAGCGTAATCGTTTCTTCTCGCTTCGATTGTCGCGCCCTTTTTGTTCCTCTAGCCGCCGGTAGCGTAATTGTTTCTTTTTGTAATCATTACTTTACCATTTCCCAAGGCAGGGTATTTAAACTTCACAGACACTCCCATCGTCTTCTACCTTTTCAAATTTGTATCTTCGAGTTTTCCGTCGTCTCTTTCTCTCCTGTGTATTCATCTCTTCCATCGTTCGTTGTCATCAGATCCACTCTTTTTTCTGTAAGATTTTCTTCCTTCTTCTTCATTTCTTTTATTCATCATGGTTTACCCTGTTGAATCTCTTGATAAGTTTCGCTCTGATTTTTCTATTCCCTCCTGGGTTGTTCTGGAAGAGCTTTCTGAGCCTTCTGATTATTTCCGTTTGGCTGAGGGACATTGGTTCCCCAGTCTCTTTATTGCTGAGTGTGGATTTTCTTTTCCACCCAATCCCTTATGTCTGGAATTTTGTCAATACTTTGACGTTGTTCCTGCAAGAATAGCCCCAAATACATGGAGAATAATGAATGGGGTTCATAGGTTAAATCAAATCCATGGAACTCGCATAGGAATTCCAGAAATCATGTTTTGTTATAGATGGGCAGTTGGTGATAACACCTTTTATTTAAAAACTAGATTTTTGAATAGGGCCTTAGTAGTCAATCTCCCGGATGCTAATAGGGATTATTTTGAGCACGGGGGTGTCATAAAAAATTGGCAACATGCTCCTTTATCTGGAGATGAAGTTTATCAGGGTCCCAGATGCCCTCCCTATGGCAATGGGATAGGTTATTTTTATTTCATTTTATTTATTTTGAAATTATGCTTCCTCTGTGTTTGACAAAATGTACCACTGATATTGTGATGCTTATTTATTTGCAGTTGACAACAAAAGAAAGTGTCCAAAGGAAGCAGACGTAAATATAAGGCACTTAAAATTTATCTGGAGTTTGCATCAGAGTGTTGCTGACGAGCACATTAGGTCAGCCTCGTACTTGCTGCAGTATAAGAGCTACACCACTTCTTTCACTGTTTGTCCGATGATAAGTGAAGCAGAACCAGTACCAGCCTCTGCAAGTTCTTCGCCTGAATCACACATTCCTTTAATCGAAAGGATGAAGAGAAGAAGACCTCCCACTCTCTTCGAGAAACCTGCCTCTGGTGCTGGAGAGGCCAAAAGAAGTAAGACTGATGTCCCAGAAGGGACAAAGAAAGTTGATGCAGCTCCTCCAGCTGCTGTTGTGAAGGTTGTCGAGAAGCCTCCAGTGGCCCCGAGCAAGGCTGCTGCTCCAGGCGAGGTGATTGTCATATCACCGAACGAGGGCTCCTCCTTGGTTGAATCAATCCCTGTTCCCCCGAGGAAGCTGAAGAAGAGCTCCTCGGTCAATTTGGCTGACACCATCACTTAGCCCCCAGTTACTGGAACAGGTGTTCCAACTTTTGTTCCTCCGAGCTCTGCCATGAGCTCGGTAAAGTCTTGGATCATTACCGAGGTCCAAGGTACTGAAGAAAACCTTACTCGGGACATGGTCACTTCGTTAGCTGCTCGCCATATTGCTTCTGTAAGTCTTATTACTTTGAATTTTTCATATTTCCCTTGTCATTTCTGTTTCTGACTTGCTTTCATTTTCTTTTTTACAGTTGACGAGCGGCTTCAATATAATTTTGAATAAGGATGAAGCAATTAAAGCTTCAAGTTCCTCATCTGGGGTGGAGGAAGCTTAATGGGTTTGGGGCAGTCTCTGAAAGAGTCTCGCCAAAAATATGCTGATGATAAAGCAACTTGGGAGAAGAAGCTTGCCTCCACCGAGCAGGAGAAGGCTCGAGTTGTTGAAGTCTCCCAGGAGTTGGGGAAGAGAATAAAGGACTTGGAAGGGAAAAATAAAGAGCTTGACGAGAAGCTCAAAAATGCTGGAGAACTTGAGAATAAGCTCAAGGTTGCTGAAGAAGAACTGGGTCAGCTTCGGGAGGTAAATCGGCAGAAGGAGGAGGTTGAAAATAAATTGAAGATTGCTGAAAACCTTATGTTCGAGCAGCGTTCCTCGGAGAAGTTGAAGAGAAAACTGGTTGTGAAGAAGTCTTTCAGCGCTGGCTGGTACAAGGGGTGGAACGAGGGGTTGGTTGCCATGATGTCACAAGTAGAATATGGCAGTGTCAAGTACTTCAGGGATGGATGGGTTGTTGCTCTACAGGAGATGAAAGTGAATGAAAATTCTGAACTCTTTCAGCAACACATCCCTGGTCCCCCTCCAACTCCTGAAGAAGAAGAAGAGGACGAAGCTGCCTCCGAAGAGTCTTCTATGGTGATGGGAGACCAAATTTCTCTTCCCCCGACTATCCAGCCTGCTGACGAGGAACCTCAGCAAATCATTACTTCTTCCGAGCAACTGCTGGCGCTTCCCGAGCAACTTTTTACTCCCTCCGAGCAACCTACTTCCTCGTCCCAGCCTCCCGATAAGGTTTTGGGAGACAAGGAAAAGGTGTAGAGTTGTTCGGGTTTCTCTTTATATTTTTCTTTAACAAATGTAATCCTGAACATGTAATTCTGAATCTTGTACTTCTGATCTTCATGATATAATAAAACTTGAACTTGCGTTTATTCATACTGCTGTCTCTTCTTCATGCTCTGTTTTGATTATTGATTATTGCTTTTTCTTCCTTTGATAGTTTCTGGCTAGGATGGAATAATTATCTACTCACGATACCAAGCTGCTGAGACAATGCAATGATTATTTTACAGCTGGTCACACAGATCTGAGTGCAGCACAAGTCGTCGACATCCTCAGCCAAGATGCTTCTGAACAAGCAGTTGAAGCATACCAATATCTGAAGTGTCTACTTGATCGAGCAGTGGCCAATAATGTGGCTTATTACGACATGATCGAGGATCTCCAAGGCACCCTCGAAGAACTTCAGCAACAATATAAAGAATCCACTGCCCTTTTGCATGAGGGTATGAGAAGAAGTATCAGCAACTCAATACTGACAAGGGGTACGAGAAGCATTTTGCTCGCTACGAGGTGAGGGAGAGAACTCTGAGGGGAGAAGTCGAGGAGTGCAGACAGATAGCTGAACTATTAGAGCAAGAAAATAACAACCTGCAGAAAGAGTTGTCTCAGTTGAAGTCTGCAGCTTCCACTTCAAATGCCTTGATCCCAGTGACTGATGAGGGATTCTCATTCTTAGAGGTCGAGAACGCCAACTTGAGGGATGAGTTGGAAACCTTGAAGAGGTCTGGTCCCTCTACATCTTCTCGAGGACAAGCAAGAGCTCCTCGTATTCATGTCGAGGAACAGCGGACTCAGTCTGCTTTAGAAAACCAAGCCTTCCAGCTAATGGCGAAGAACTAGGCATTGGCTGAAATGCCAAAGAAGATCAGGGACCTGGAAGAACAGCTTTCCATGCAGAAGTCTACCTTGGAGAATAAAGAGATCTTCATCAAGAATCTCCACGAGCAGCTAGAAAAACTGACATATCAATTCCACAAACAGCCCAGGGAGTTCTGGATGGCTGGATACAACGAGGCTCTTTACCACTTGGACGATCGTATCCAGAATGCCAACAATGAGGGCTACAAACAAGGCTGGTTGAATGCCTTAGGTGTGCTACAACTCGAACAGGGTCATTACCTGTGGGACTATTATGATCCTGGGTTGCTCGACCTACCCGTGCCACCATTCAAACTTGATATGAGTTGGATCCCTGCTCGGGCCATTCCTCGATGCTTAATTTCCAAGTATCTCGGCGACTACAATCTCCATTCAAGTGTTGAAGTATCTCGTCCCGAGCACCTTCTAGATCGACCATCCGTGATGAATATCAGGATGTTAAAATATTTGAACTTCATAAATTCTCCCCTGGCTTTAAATGATCCGCCTGCTAGCGAGGAACCTGTGCCAAAAGCAGAGGGGAAAAGACCAGTAGAATAGGAATGTTAATGTAATAGTTAGTATACATTTCATTATCAATGTATTTTATTTTGGATTTAATGAAAGACTTTCATTTTTGTTCGCAATTTTAACTGTTATTGTCTTGTAAAACACTTTATATTTGTGCATGTGTATCTGATAAAAAGATAACAATATTGTGTAATTTGTCAATCAACTTATTGTCGAGTAGTTTGAACTTGTGATAATCATTTGGCAAAAATAATATTTTATTTCTCGACCAACTTAGTAATAATTATAAAGTTACGAGTATCAAAAATGTTGCTCGATCACTTTAAATTTTACTAGTCGACCAACTACAGTTAGTGGGTTTTTATCCCCGACCAGCCATAATTGGTAGATTTTTCTCTTAAATGTTTCCGACCAACCAAGGTCGGTAAATTTTCCTTGTCGACCAACTACAGTTGGTGGGTTTCTATCCCCGACCAGCCATAGTTAGTCTTTTTGAAATAATTTTACCCTCCGACCAACTCAAGTTGGCATTTTCGAGAATATATTTACTTCCTAACCGACATAAGTTGGCATTTTTAGGAATACTTTTATTTCCCGAGAAACATATAGTTTTATTTTCCTTAGGAATACAAATTTTACTTCCCGGAGGAATACACGTAGCTTTACTTCCCGGAGGAATATTGGTAGCTTTACTTCCCGGAGGAATATTGGTAGCTTTACTTCCCGGAGGAATATAGGTAGCTTTACTTCCCGGAGGAATATTGGTTTCTCGACCAACCTTAGTTGACGTTTTCGAGAAAAAAATTGAGTAGCCTGAGCTTTGCCGAGTAGTGTGTAGCACTAGTATTCCCCGAAAAACTTTCAATAAAAAGAAAGAATTCGGCAGAATATCTTCATTTTATTCATCACTGATAATACTTGCGCAGGTGCTCTGCGTTCCATGCATTCTTAAACTCCTCCCCTTCTAGAGTTGCTATTCGGTAAGTTCCTGGTCGAACAACTTCTGTAACTCGGTATGGTCCATGCCAGTTTACCTCCAGTTTATTGTGCTTTTGAATTACTTTCTTCAGCACATAGTCTCCTTCTTTCAGGTCGCACTTCTTCACTCTCTTGTTGTAGAACAAAGTTGTTCGCTGCTGGTAAGCAGCATTTCTAATGGCTGCTTCTTCTCTAACTTCCTCGAGCATGTTTAAATCCAATCTTCTCATTAAGTCGCTGACAGGGGAGTTAAAATTTAGTACCCTGTGTGTTGGGAGGCCCAACTCGGCAGGTATAACAGCTTCACTTCCAAACGCCAACATATATGGTGATTCTCCAGTTGCTACTCGGGGAGTAGTTCGGTAAGCCCATAGTACTGACTGTAACTCGTGGATTCAATTTGCTTTTGCATCGTCCAGTCTTTTCTTCAAACCATTCAGCAGTGTTCTGTTTGTCACTTCAGTTTATCCATTGCTTTGAGGATGGCCTGGTGCTGAGTGGATCTTCAACACATTTGATTGATGACAATAGGCAGCGAACTCCTCATTATCGAATTGTGTTCCATGGTCTGTGATAAAAGCATGAGGAAGACCATATCGACAAATGATGTTCTTCCAAATAAATTGGTACACCATCTCGTACGTCATATCAATGAGAGGCTCAGCTTCCACCCACTTAGTAAAATAATCCACTGCGACGACGAGGTATTCGAACCTTCCTCTAGTCGTTGGTAGTGGTCCAACCAAATCTATTCCCCACATGGCAAATGGCCAAGGGGAAGTGATTGGTGTCAACAATGCTTGTGGAGTTCTTCGGATGGAGGAAAAGCGCTAGCACTTGTCACATTTCTTGGCATAGGCTACACAATCAGCCCTCATCGTCGACCAGTAATATCCCTGCGTCATCATCCTTTGCAAAAGCGTCCGACCTGCTACATGGGCTCCACAGGACCCTTCATGGATCTCTTCAATCAATTCTTTCACCTCGGAGGGGTGTACACATCTTTGCAAACCTGCCATAATTCCTCGTCTATATAAGATACCGTTAGTTAATATATACTGAGCAGCTTTAAACTTCAATTTCTTGGCTACGAGCTTGTCAATTGGTAATTCTCCCTCCTCAATATATGCCCTGATGGGATCCATCCAAGATGGTCCTAAATCAAGGGTGATAAAGTTCATCACCAAATCTTCATCTATACTTCGACCAACCAAAACTTCAATTGGGATTGTTCTTCGTAGCTCGGTACGAGTAGCTGATGCTAATCGAGCTAAGGCATCTGTTCTTGCATTCTCTATTCTTGGTATTCTGACCAATTGAATTGCAGCAAATTCTGATACCAACTCCATCACCTTTGCATGGTATTTGATCATTAATTCTCCTTTGACTGTATATATTCCCAACATTTGATTTACAATTAATTGAGAATCACTGAAGACAATAATTTGCTGCGCCTCCATAATTTTTGCCAAATTAATCATGACCTCATACTCAGCTTCATTATTGGAAGCTTTGAATTGGAAACGTAAGGCGTACTCCATGTCGACCTCGTTCGGAGTGCTCAAAACTATCCCTGCCCCACTGCCTGTTGTACAAGATGAGCCATCTACATATAGCCTCCATATAAGTAACTCGTCTTCAAACTTCTGATCTGACAGAGTTCCTTGGTGAAATATTTGTTGCTTCCTTTCATCTTCCCCTGATATTTTTCGCTTTTCGTCGACCATAATTTCTTGCCCTTTTACCAACCAGAGTTGGTCTGAGCTCGAATTTGATGATCCTGTAGCATCCACTTGCCCTTTTACCAACCGGAGTTGGTCTGAGCTTGTGTTTGTTGATCCTATAACATCCACAGGTTGATCATCGAGTAACTTTTGCTCCTCGGGAGTATCAGGATAGGTGAACTCTACTATAAAATCCGCTACAGCTTGCTCTTTAAGCGATGATCTGGGTTCATAGACTATATCGTATTCACCGAGCTCTATTGCCCAGTACATCAATCTCCCTGATTTTTCTGGTTTATGAAGGGCTTGTCTCAACGGCATATCAGTATATACGACTATAGTATGAGCTTGGAAGTATGGCCTCATTCTTCTACTCGCCTCAATCAGCGCCAGTGCTAACTTTTCCAGCCTTGAATATCTGATCTCTGCTCCTCGGAAGGCCTTAATTGTGTAGTAGATTGGTTTTTGTACTCCATTCTCCACTCTTATTAATGCCGAGCTAACTGCATTCTCCGATACTGCTAGGTATAAGTATAATTTTTCTCCCATCACCGGCCTGGATAACAGTGGAGGTGCTCCCAAGTATTTCTTCAAGTCTTGAAAAGCATTCTCACATTCATCATTCCACTCAAAAGTCTTTCGGAGTGTCTTGAAGAATGGGAGGCATCGATCAGTTGCTCGTGATATAAATCTGTTGAGTGCTGCTACTCGTCCTGTAAGACTTTGCACCTATTTCTTCGTCGTTGGAGATTGCAGCCCTAATAGAGCTTTGATCTTTTCAGGATTCGCCTCAATGCCTCGTTGGTTGACAATGTATCCGAGAAACATTCCTTCTCGTACTCCAAATATGCATTTCGTCGGGTTCAGCTTCATTTGATATTTATCCAGTTGATCAAAAGTCTGACTTAAGTCAACTAGATGATCAGCAGCTTTTTTGCTCTTCGTCAGCATATCGTCAACATAGACTTCCATATTGCAACTGATTTGTTCAACAAAGACTTTTTTCATCAGCCTCTGATATGTCGCACCTGCATTTTTCAAACCAAAAGGCATAACATTATAACAATAAGCTCCCCTAGGGGTAATGAAAAAAGTACTCTCCCTGTCTTCAGGTTTCATTTTAATCTGATTGTAGCCAGAATAAGCATCCATGAAGCTCAGTAGCTCGTGTCCCGAGGTAGCAT
Organism: Sambucus nigra; assembly: GCA_949130495.1. Classification (NCBI taxonomy): domain Eukaryota; kingdom Viridiplantae; phylum Streptophyta; class Magnoliopsida; order Dipsacales; family Adoxaceae; genus Sambucus; species Sambucus nigra. Next base: position 373,687,672 of record OX422209.1, on the reverse strand, counting down.
CGACTAGTTGATCAATTCGGGGCAATGGAAAGTGATCCTTTGGACATGCTTTGTTGAGGTCGGTGAAGTCTACACACATCCTCCACTTGTTGTTCTTCTTCTTTACCATCACCACATTGGCTAACCAGTCTGGATATTTAACATCTTAAATGAAGCAAGCTTTCTGGAGCTTCTCGACTTCCTCCTGTATAGCTTGATTCTTCTCGGGGCTGAACACTCTTCTTCTCTGCTTTACTGGCTTGATCTCCTTATTCACATTGAGTTCGTGACATAAGAAATTTGGATCTATCCCTGGCATATCTTCATGACTCCACACAAAAGTTTGCTTTCTGCTTCTAAGGAAAGTTATCAATTCCTGCTTTAGTGAGGTTTCCAACGACGAACCTATTTGAGTAGTTCGCTCAGGGTGCTCGTCGTCCAGAATGATGTTTTCAGTAGCTTCCACCACTTGACCCTTCACGAGTTGTGACTCATCTCTAGGATCCAATGTTTCAATTTCTGCCCCTTCTCCCACTTGATAAGTAGTAGTCTTTTTCCTTGATTCCTCCAGTTCCTCTTGCTCGGCGGATGAATAATAGCATTCCCGAGCTACTTTCTGGTCACCTTTAACAACTCATACTCCAAAATTTATTGGAAATTTTAAGCACTGATGCACTGTAGATGGTACAACCTAGAACTTCTTCAATCCTACTCTTCCCATGATGATATTATATGATGATTGAACATTCTTATCCATTACGAAGAAACGTATTCTTTCTGTTCGATAAGCAGGCCACGTACCAATGAATATATCCAACTTGATCGTCCAAAGTGGAAATACTTTCTCGCCAGCAAAATCGATGAGGGGTCTATGATAAGGCTCCAATTGAGATAGCTTAAAATTTAAACTATCGAAGCACGAGTAGAACATGATGTCTGCCGAGCTACCATTGTTGACCAGTACTCTTGAAATTATTACCTCCTTCATTCTCATCTTGATCACCAATGGGTCATCATGAGGATACAAAACACCTGCAAGGTCATTCTTTGAGAAACCAATGACCAATTTCTCTTTGTTCACCTTTCTCGGGCGATCCTCCTCAGCTAGATTTATTCGTTAAATGTACGAGCAAGCTTGAGCCTCACAGAGGTAAGCTTTTATCTCGGCAGTAAGGTCTCCTCCTCCTGCATCTCCACCTGTTATAACATTACAGTCAAATGACCCAAAGCGTATTGAAAATACCTCTCGCTCTGGCTGCCTTGGTCTCTTGGGAAGATCGGGGTCATCCTCGAGATCAACTTCATGGTTTCTCTTCTTGTTATCCTCTGCTCGACGAGGAGATCTAGACCTCTCTCTTATTCGATCATTGTTCCTTCTTTCGCTTCCACGATCAACATACTTTGACAGTTTTCCTCGTCTGATGAGTGTTTCAATCTCATTCTGAAGAGCTATGAAATTTTTGGTCATATGGCCATGATCTTTATGAAACTCGTAATACTTCGCCTTATTCCTCTTGTCAGGGTCTTCCTTCATTTTATCTGGCCAGTTTAGTTCCTCGTTGTTCTTGATTTCCTCTAGAACATGGTTGATATCCTTCTTCAAAGGAGTATAATTATCATATTTCTTCATCACGTCCCATACCGACCTATTTTTTGAATGTTTGTCACTACCATTGTTCTTATGCTCTTTCTTCTTAGCTTTTTCACCTTCCACCTTGGTTTCTTTGGCATCCATGTTCTTCTTCGCAGCCATAGCCTCCTCGGCATTCATAATCTTGGACGCTTTTCCCATCAGATCCGACATGGTTCTAGGTGGATATTTGGCCAAAGTATAGTACAACTTGTTAGGCAGCAGTCCACTCATCAAGGTGGTAATCGCTGTCTTCTCCTCGTAATCAATAACTTCAAGTTTCTCGTTATTAAAATGAGTCATATAATATCTGGTACTTTCACCAGGCTTTTGTCTAACACTTAACAAATATGCTACTCGTTTAACTGGCTTTGCCCCAAAATAGAAATTCCCAATGAATAACTCGGCCAGTTGAAGAAAAGTTGAGATCTTACCCCGAGGAAGATTATTATACCATATTTGAGCAGATCCGGTAAGAGTTCCCGAGAATGCTCTGCATCTCATCTCATCTGGAACAGCACAGATGTCGGCTGCAGCCTGGTATTGTTCTATATGAAGGACGGGGTCAGTCTTTCCATCATATTTGGGGGTCACAACAGGTGCTTTGAATTTTGATGGTGTTGGAAAATCTACAATAGCCTGGACAAAAGGTGTTCCTCGAACAAAGGTTCTTTGTAGGGGGGTCTTAGCTTTAACCATTTCCCCCAATCTATCCTTCAGCCTTTGGATATATCCTTTCCATGCATCATTTCCTTCCTCGGGCCTATTGGTTCGAGCAGCTGATCGCGTTGAAGTGGCTTCCTGGGATCTATCTTGACGAGCAACTGGTCGCGACTGGGCAGATCCTTCCCTTAAGTCTGATGGTCATCGAAAACTCCTCGATGGGGCTCTAAGAGGACTTTTGCTCCTCCTAGGACCTAATCGATCGAAAGGAGATACTCTGCTTAATCTTTCTAGCGCACTGGTCCTTTATGGGAGAGAGTGATATGTTGTTCAGTATTCGTGGCTCGCACTGACGAAGTTCGTCCAGGTTGATAAGAAAAATCTTCAGACTCCTCATTGCGATATGAATTGGTACGCCTAGTACGCGAAGAAGGCGACGGGTATTTTTTTGAATACTTCGTGGTCTTGAATGGGTTGATGCACCGCCATGGAGGGTTTGTATGAGTTGACGCATAGTTTCTTGCATGACGGTCTGGCCCTGAGCCAGATTTGTCATTATTCCAGCCAGATCTGGAATATTTGGCGGAGCAGATGGATTTGGAGGGCTTCCGGCGTTTCGATTGCTTGATTCTGGAATATCATCCATTTGTGATGGATTGTTTTTGATGGAAAAATGATATTACCAGTCGTTTTCCACAGACGGCGCCAATCTGTTGATGTAAAAAATTAGATCGTATCTAATTATTCAATCACAGATAAATAAATGAGACAAAGAATTTTTAAAGTGGTTCAACCTTATAAGAATGGCCTACGTCCACTGTCATGGTATTGCTGATTGTATGGGAATTCTCGATTATAAATTATCTCCAGAAATTTCGGTCCCCTTACAATGAGGATTGTACAATGTATTTATAGTCCTGGGGCTGTAATGTGAAAGGGTAATACATTAAATGATGTACATATGAAAGGGTGATACATTCAATGCTCCTTTAGCGTATGCGTCTGAATGATAAGCATTTAATGAACAGTCAAACTGTTGGTTATCCTGCTATTAATGCTTTGTTCGAGGTGCAGCTCGGACCGCCTAAGCTTCTCGGTGCTCAAGGGTTCCTCGGAGAGTTCTCGTTCGTCGGAGCGTACGAGTTCCTCGGGGAAACAATGTTCCTCGTTGTAGTATGGTTCCTCGGAGCGTGTGAGTTCCTCGACAGTGTTTGTTGTTGCCACGTAGACTGCCACGTGTCTTCACTTTATTGATCCATGTCAGCAGACTAAATTTGGTATCAACAATATCCAAACAACCAAATAATGTTAAGGTTGTATAAATGATAACTGATGTAATTAAATTTGTGAATTATGGTTCTTACGATTTCCAAATCGGGGAATTCGTCATGTAAGTTTGGATGTCTGTTATCCTGATTATGGTTCTTACGATCACCCTTTTTCGATGGATAAGGGTAAGTAAGGTAGGTGCTTGTGCAATCATTAGTAGTATTTTGACTATGGAAGACCCCATCGCTGGTACTAGCGCTAGGGACGCACATATTGCCAATGTCCCTCCAGAATGTTTGCGTTGAAAAGTGCCTCGTCAAACTAGACACACGTTATATTAATAAATTAATAAGCTGTACTACAACACATGATAAAAATCATGTAGATTGCTAAAACAACGGTGACTTGGTGGTGTGAGTTTGGGTTAACCACGACCATCAATGGATGTAATTGTATAATATATGGCCGTAAGAAGCCATGCATTTTATATCACTGTTACTTATCACCGTGACCATTACCATTTCAACTTGAGGTAGTAATAAATGACCACCCACAGTAACAAGACACCATGGTAATATACAATGTCACCATAAGGACACCACGACAACTTGATTACTCGTCTCCTCACTAACCACGGTATCAAGTCATCGTGTTGGAAACACGACAATTTTCAGGTAGTCTGTAGCTAGAAACCACGATGTTAACTTGCTGTGGTTATATATTGGCCCTTCCTCCTTTTCATGATGACAAGACACTGTGGGAAATTACCTACGGTTTCCCGTCACTGTAATTTCAAGTTTCAAAAACCCTATTTATCATGTATGCAGTTTTGATTTTTTAGCTAAAATGATTAATGTAATGATGACAAGGTTGGAAAAATACCTCAAACGAATCGAGTGAGCATGGAATGTTGATTTTTGATATTCTCTTTTATTTGTGAATTTTTGAGGTTCTATTGATGATAACTAGGATTTTGCCTTACAATAAAGGTCTAAAACAACCAAGATTCCAAGAAAAATACAACATATAACAATGAAGATGACTATTGATGGCTAAACTAAAGAGTGGTGGTGGTGTGATCGTTTTGATCGTGGGTTGAACAATGATATGGTGGTGGCTTTGGTTGAAGTGAGAATACCAAAAGTCTTTTAATTTACCAGGAAAATTATTTTAGAATGTCATTTATTAATCCGATGAGGAGTATTTTAGTAAGCAACACCAAAACAGAAAAAAGAAGGAAAGATATTTTGAAATAAAAATTTATTTTACGTGGTGTTTGGGACAATTTTTTGGGGCGTAGCGAACCCTCGGCCCTAGAAAGAAAAAGAAGCATTCTCCATCCATGGTGCATGATCGATGATCCAATAAATTTAAACATGAGACGGTTTTTAGACCGCTAAACCTCTGAAAACCATAAGAGCCCCAACATCGCCAAGGTTTACGACAGACAGAAAATGTATGATACCCACTCCCCCTTTTAAAGACCCTAGTTCTCCTCCCCATCCCCATCGATCACAGAATGATTGATGACGATGCAACATCACCAACACCAAAGCAACAACATTCTGTCCTCCCACTCTCTTAGATCCCCCACAACAACACCAATCCACTCTCAACTACCTTCACCTCTCTCTCTCGCCTCTCATCGTCCTCCTCCCGATCATGCGGTGGTCCCGATCACGGAGATGGTTGCTCCACCGCACCTGGCTAGAGTTAGGTTTTCGGACATAGTGCCGTACGATGGGGCACCTGCTGGACCTTACGTTCGGGCAGTTGAGGCTCTTTCCGCTTCTCTTATGAAGCACAACGCCGCCCTCATTGAGCTTGGGAGTGAAGATACTGCTTTGATGAGGTGTGGATTGGAATCGGCCAGGTTGTATTTTAGGACTAGGGTTCAGTGTGCCAGTGCTTCTGTAAAGGGAGCTCGTGGGGTTTATATGTACAGGGCTGGAAGGTATGTCTTCCTTCTAAACTATGATTTTCTTTTTTTTTTCTTTTCAATTATGGGTCATATGCAAGTGTTAGGTCTTCAAATTCCTCCGTTTTGGGTTAACGTTTGGGACTTTAAATAGAAGATTATGGATAAGCGAAGTAAATTCTGAGTCTATTTTTGCTGTTGACTGTCAGCTTTTAAAGGAATTTATCTTCTGCACTGCAGACCTTTGTGAAATTATTATTGCTATATAAATGCTAGATTAGCTTGTAAATCCTGGTATGGTTACAAACTTACTTTTGGAGTATACTTCTCATATTGTTAGAATAGCCAAAGAACACCCCATGGTTGGGCCACCCTTTGATGAACCATTGACTTTAGTCACAAAAACACAAAATCCTTGAAAAGTGCACTGTGACATCGACTTTGATTATGATGAACTCAAGGAACTCCTGGGGCTTCAACCCAATGTTCTCATTTCCCCGTTTCTGTGATTACTGTTTTTTTCTCTCCTCCTGATAGAAAACAAGTCCAATAGAAAGCAAGTCCAGTGGTCATCAATGCGCTAGGGCTAGGGGTGTGCACGAACCCGATTGGACCGAATGGACCGAAAAAACCGGAACGAACCGAACCTACTTTTACGGGTTTTTTTAAATTCGGTTTTAATTCGGTCTTAAAATATGTAGAACCGCATTATTCGGTTCGATCTCGGTTTTGGATATTAAAAATCGGTTTTGGACCGGACCGGACCGCATTTTAAAATATATATATATATATATATATACATATATATATATATACATATATATATATATACATACATATATATATTTATACATATATATATATATCTACCCCAATTCCCCCCCCCCCCCCCCCCCCCCACACACACACACACACACATTTTCACCCCAACCCACACGCACGGACACAACAAGCCAAGCCACCCATTTCTTTTCTCTCTCTCTCTACACAATTTACAACCTAACACTGTTAGTAAGTAACAGCAGCCGGCCATTTCTTCTCTACATACACCAAGCCACCCATTTCTTCTCCACACATATTTCTTCTCTCTCTCTCTCTACACATCACAGCAGTAAGCAGCCCTTCCCATTTCTCTCTACACATCACAGCAGCAGCCATCGACCATCGACCATCGGCCATCGACCAGTCCCCAAAGTCACCTGCGCCACCGCAGCCACCTGGTATTCACTTGTTTTTCTAGATCTAACTTTTATAAGAAGAAGTAAATGGAACCTAGTTGATAGAGTGATGTCAAGAAGAGATCTAATATTTATTACTTATTTAAAACTTTTTTTAAAATAAAATAAAAATTTCTGACATTAACATGGAAATGTAAACAAAGGTCATACAAATTTATCAGTAAATTTGGTTAATGGGGTTAGAGACCTAGAACACTGTTTTTCACATTCGGTTTTTCACCTAATAAACTCTTCACAGTAATGTAAAAGCGTTCTTAAAGGCTAATGTTTGGTGAATTGAAAAAAATAAATGCAACTTTTTCTTATACCAATACCAATTACAACAGATGAGTACATCTTTTCTAGCTCTCTAAAATCACTTTACAAGTAAAGACAGGGTGGGTTGGGGGGGGGGGGGGGGGGAAATAAGAAATTGGAAAAAACTCTCCAAATCTAATCTCACTTTTCCTAGTCCTATCATAGGGAAAAAATGGATTTTATGAAACCTTAAAATTAAAATTAAAATTAAACAAGGGAAAAAATGGATTTTATACTCTTACAGTGGTTTAAGAAAAAACTGAGTATCATAAAGGCTTGCAATTGTCAAAGGCAAAACCATATACCAGCAGCAAGAAAGAGATAACTTGCACATACCTACCTCAATTAACTTAAAATGATCAATATAAGTTACATGAGTATTTCACCTTTTATAACTCCCAATCCCAAGCAATCAAAAGATACCGTTGGCCCATTTTTTCCAGCCTCCTATAATTTTACACTCAATGCCAGCCAATTTCGTATCTTCTTCATGATTCTCCATCTCAACTTGTTGAGTTCCCCCCAAAAAATCTAAATTGGGATTAGGCTTTTTTTTTTGCTTTGCTAGTTTTTTAATGAAAAATAAAGTTTTACAAAAAAAAAGTGTTGTTTTTAATAATAAAAAATGTGTTATTTTTTATTGGTATGGACCGAATAGTACCGAGACCGAACACGGACCGTTTGAAAACCGAATAGGACCGAGACCGATAATTCCGGTCCGGTCTCGGTCCGTAATTTTTTAGGACCGATTAATGCGGTCCGGCCCCAAAAATATCTCAAAACCGGACCGGACCTGACCGCGAACACCCCTAGCTAGGGCGCTGATATCGTATTAGAAATCAGTTGGCGAGGCTTGTGGAGTATAGGAGTTATATGGTTGGCCATCATAGACTGTGCTACTTGCGATGGCCATAGAGGCCCTTTTGGAAGAGGGTGACCAGGCTGGCCTTGCTCATATCAGTAGTCTATGAAGTGTGACACCCCGCCTAATAAAATACCGGGTGATCAGTCCTATACCAAATTAAAACAGGAATCATCCTTACCATCACTGTCGAAAACTTTTTAAAACTTACTAACCACCTAGTATTCCAAAAGCTGGTGCCAATTTTAACTTTTTAATTAAACAAAACAGTATATGCGGAAATAAATATAAACCATTCACACAACTGAATAAAACTCAACTGAAATAATTAATTACACAACTTGCCGAATAAACCATCGGCCACCAAAATGAAATAATCCAATACAATATTCAACACCGGAATAGAACAAATCTGAAAACTGAACTGAAAATCTGGGCGACATGCCCTAAATAAAACTGAAACTGATACAAGATTCCTACTCTAGAAATGAATGAATGATGCGTGTAATCCAAACTCCTGCTAGCATCCACATATGCCGCAGCTCCGTGTCCCTGGAATAGAATATCAATCCTGGCGTCCCTGTGGCTGGACACCTAAAAGGTTTTGAAAATAGTTTTATAGCAAGGGTTAGAATCCAAAACATTTTGAAAATATTTAGCAAGTGAATTAACTGCAGTAATTTAAAGTCCATGAATGCGCTTCATATTTAAGTTAGTGTCGCACTCCCTTGTGGACATTCTCACCCCTCCACTATTGTGCACACCTACCGGTTACCTTAACCCCACCTAGTTGTACTACCCCGTCCAACTAGTCCTGGTATAACCTTCCCTTGCCATACTACTCTAACCCGAGTATAATAATTTCTTAAATTATAAGTTATCTCACAATTAACTTAATTAATTCCTCTTAAATAGTAGCATATAACCGTGTCACAAGTTATATAAAGTAAATACATCACACACTGTATTATTACCCGTATATAATATTTACTACCATTATATACGTACCTTTACCACAATATCCACACACATAACATACGTATATCCATCCCTTCGAGTATACCCTCGCCGGATGATTCCCTCTAAAATGCTATCTCACTAGGTGTGCTCACAAAACTAGTTCCCCAAGTTGGAATTGCTCACCAACATGGCCCAAAATATAAACGTAGTGGAGGTGGTCATATTCCTTCCCTGAAAGTGAGATAAATCCCTCACCCATATATACCGGACGCTATGACCTGGGGATATACTCGCCCTACTCCTCAAGCTAGGGGATTCACCCACATCGTGCGACCTCCCTTGATAGCACTAGAGTATATAAATTAAATAAATATCTAATCACTGATATTTAATATCACACACAATATATACACGTATATATATACTATCACTGCACCGTATATATGTATATATAATATAAACCTCGGCTTTACCGTGCATTTAAAATCTCGTACACCGCCTGTAATTTAATATCACACACGATATATACACGTATATATATATACTATCACTACACCGTATATATATATATTATAAACTCCGCTTTACCGTGTACTAAAAATCCCGTACACTGCCTGTAATTTCCCGAGTCTATCACCCAGCTCTAATTAAATTAACTAACACACATATTAATTTAATACCTCCCCGAGTCTATCGTCCGACTCTAATTAAATTAATTAACACACATATTAATTTAATACCTCCCCGAGTCTATCATCCGACTCTAATTAAATTAAATAACACACCCATTAATTTAATACCGATCCGAGTCTGTGGTCCGACACCGAGTTAATTAATTTACACATTAATTAATTTACACCAATCCGAGTTTGTGGTCCGACTCTAATATAATTAATTAACACACTTATTAATTCAATACCTCCTCGAGTCTACAATCCGACTCTAATTAAATTAATTATCACACTTATTAATTTAACAACTTGGTGTCACGCAACCATTATCCCCGGACTCGCTCACTTGTCCCATACCTTAATATTTTCCGAGTCTACATTCCGACTCCAAATTAATTACTCTCTCTCAATAATTAATTTAATACTTTGGTGTCACTTAACTTGTATACCCGGACTCGCTCACTTGGTCCATTTTACCTTTCATAATTTCATTCCCACATTTTCGCCCACAATATGTCACACATGCATCTCCATAAATTTTTCAATTATATTTACCTATAATTATCAAAATACCCAGAACTCGATCACTTGGCCCGAAATTAAATATTTTCCGAGTCTATATCCCGACTCTAAATTAATTAGTTGATATCCAAACTTAATTCACTACCTTGGGGTCTCTTGACCAATATACCCGGATTCGCTCACTTGATCCGTATCTCATTATTTTGGAATAAAATTTCTCAAATCCATCCATTAAATGCCCAACATAAATTCATCCTAGTCCCAATTACTTTCTCCCATAATTGCTAGGAATTATTTGTTTCATAATTATTTATCACTTATTAATGTATGAAACTTAACTTTCAACTAAATTCCCCTTTATATAACAAACTGGCCGAACTGCCCAGATTTCGCCATCATCGATCGATCGAGCCCCCTGGGTCGATCGATCGTTCCGGTATTCGTCCTCTCCAGCCACTGTCAGCCATGGACGAAACTTAAAGCTTTGATTCTCAATATAAGCCCTTACCCAAACACAAATAACATATCCTCCATATGAAATAAGGGTCTAACCATCCCACAGACCTTAATTAGTCATCAATATCCATAAATTCCAAGGTTTTCCCGATTTGGGTATTATCCGGGTTTCAAACCCCCAATACGAATTTCATACGTATTATCAGCCATTAACCATTTATTCTCACTGATTTTAACATACGATTCAGTCCTCTACATTCTAGAATCATAAACACGATCAATCTCCCCCTTAATCCCATTAAGGTATATTAATTTCCAAAAACCCAATTTAAACTTTGGTTACACCCCCAAAACGAATTTTGGTTTACACATCACTATGATATGATTTGATTATCATCAATTTAGAAATCACAACAGTTAACCACTTGCCTGGAATCGTTCGTAGTGTCTGATCCGTTGGTGTAATCCCTTAATTTGACTCCAAAATCTCCAAATTCGCTCTTGATTTGCTTTCCCCCAATTTTCCTCCCAAGCCCTAGGCTTAGAGTTGAGTTGACTGCCGTTCCCTAAGCTCTCAATTAGGTTAAAAACATCTAATCCCGTTTTTGACTATGTGAGTCTAATTAAAAAGGCCCAACTCACCCCGTGTGGGCCGGCTATGCCCAAAAATACCCCGAGACCCAATTACTACTCCCGGGTACTCTTTTCTGACTATCTCGACCCATCCGGACGCAACCGCGCACTCGGAATTGCCATTCGAAATACTTTTCGAAATTTTCAAATTTCGACCTCAAAATGTGACACACGAGATTTTGAACCATTAAACTTAAAAGTCGCCAATTATAAATAATTCGGCTCACTCAAATAAATTCTCCAACTCATGAATTTAAGTTTCTCCAATTTAAATATTTTTATAACTCCCAAAAATAATTAAATATTAAATCTTCAAAATTACGGGGTGTTACATACTCCCCCCTTACAAAGGAATTTCGTCCTCGAAATTAAGATGAGCGTAATGTTCTAAGCTTTGCATATTACTCTCTAGTCATGTGCCTCCAAGCCCGCTATATCTATCACATCCGCTTCTAACCATACGTTACACAAGTATGCCCTATACCCGTGCTTAACCGCACAAAATTTGCCTCAATTAACCCGGGTGCTCATACACCCTATCCCCGTGCTTTACCGCACGAAAGCTACCCGACTATGCTAGTCGTAACCCGTAATATAACTTCGAACCCGTAGTCATATCACATATATATATATATACATATATTTACTGCCGGGGTACCTAACCCGTGTATCAACGTTCAAACATCTTCCCGCAAAACACTTGTCTCTCAACACAAAAGTATATATGCTTACTCTCATGTTACCAAGGGCAACATAAAATACCTCGCCCTTACTATCACTAGTTCTTGCGCAAAATACTCCCCGAGCTATCTCTCTTTGCTCGAAATAAATCTAACCACCTTGATTCACTTCAGTAAACATCCCCACTTACCGGGTTAAAATGTGAGAATACAAACCTCACTTGGTGTCTATCGCACCACATAATATAACATATACACACATATACATAGGCTAAACGCCCTCTCAGGTGATACCTCGTACCAATCATATCCTGGTGTTGCGAACACCAAAACTTACCCCCACTATTCACAATAGTTCAAATCCCATCGCTATCTAGCCGATATTTAGGAAATATTATCAACCCTACTCCCATAATTCTTGAAAGTAGCAACTCTTTGCATAATTCAAACCTTCACTCAGTGTACACCTCCACTTTCTCGTGAAGAACACCAAGGAACTCCGCTACCCCACGGAAAGTTTATCCACATACTATGGCTGCCACCGCCAATGCACCCACTAAATTCGACTCACCTGCGACCTCTAGTGAAAATAAGTCTTATACCTTGACATCCTCTTTGTCACTCAAAAATATACTCCATGCCCATAGGGTAAAAATAGTTACCTCTATACTCCAGCTGCAACGGCTGGTTCTCGGGTTTCGGAGCAGCTTCTCCCGGCCCGAATGCACCCATGACTTGCTGTAGTGCCTGCACATCCAGGACCTCGTCCTGTAGTTGACCCCTGCCTCGCTTCAGACAATAACTCTTCATGTGTCTCGCTTCCCCCACAAACGAAACACCTTCTAATACATTCACCCTGTCACTGGTCCCTTCCATGCCGACCTTGTTGGAATTTCTGGCCATCCTGCCGATAGCCTCCAGTTCTAAATCGTTTGGCATGATTTCCCTGCCGGAATCCTGCCCCTGATCTCCCCCTGTCTGCTGCTGGGATACTCCACTGGTACTGTTCCCTCCAGCTTTATCCGATTGGCTGGTTAGTTCCCACTCCCCTCCCGCTTCCTTTCGTGTGGAAGCGATATTCCCGACATTGCCGGAGTGCTGCGTTAACGACATCAGTATAAGCTACTCATGCGTATTTACCAATTAAATGTTGTCTGATTCTCCAGACTAACCCATCCATAAACTTTGCTTTCTTTTTCTTTTCCTTGCTTACCTCATCCGGTACAAAATTTTGCCAACGAGTGAATTCTTCCTCGTAATCGGCCACTGAACGGTCTCCCTGAGTCACCTCTTTAATTTTCTCCTCATTTCGGTCTCAACCGCTGGAGGAAAAATACTTGCGCTCGAACCGCACCCAAAACTCTGCAATGGCTAGTGTGTCCCTTTCCTCACTGTGGTGATCGACTCCCACCACTGTAACTAAAAGTGGTTAGCATTTGCTTCCGCACCTCATCGCAATCTCCCATGCGTAGGTGGCGCTGGATATCTCTCTTCCTTGACACGCTAGAACTACATCTGAACCCCCTCGCAACTCTGGTGGGTTCCCACTAAAAATAACCTCTCTTTCTTGTTTCCACCCCGACGACCCCGCGTGAGTCTGAACATCCGGCGCCACTAACACTTGTGGCTGATTCCGTGGAAAGTATCCTGCCGTTGCGACCACCGTCGTTTCAACCGCCTGCGCCACTAGTTCGGTTACCTGTACTGCCAAAATCATCTCTGGCAGTTGTTGCGGTAACTCTTGCTCCTAACGAGCCTCCCTCGTCTCATCTCCCCCTGCTGCCCTAGCTGCTCTCTCCTGGGCGTCATCTGGAATGAGAACCGAATTGGTATGAGTTCACTCTCAATATAAATTTCGCAGAAGAACGTATATGCGCATACGTATGAGAATACAACAATCCTATAATAGGGCTCTATATCAACGATTGCTAAGCCGAAACGTGAAAAGCCGCACAGATCCTAAGGACACTAGAACCTGATGCTCTGATACCATCTGTGACACCCCGCCTAATAAAATACCGGGTGATCAGTCCTATACTAAATTAAAACAGGAATCCCAGTTGGTTCATCCTTAGCATAACTGTCGAAAACTTTTTAAAACTTACTAACCACCTAGTATTCCAAAAGCTGGTGCCAATTTTAACTTTTTAATTAAACAAAACAGTACATGCGGAAATAAATATAAACCATTCACACAACTGAATAAAACTCAACTGAAATAATTAATTACACAACTTGCCGAATAAACCATCGGCCACCAAAATGAAATAATCCAATACAATATTCAACACCGGAATAGAACAAATCTGAAAACTAAACTGAAAGTCAGGGCGACCTGTCCTAAATAAAACTGAAACTGATACAAGATTCTTACTCTAGGAATGAATGAATGATGCGTCTAATCCAAACTCCTGCTAGCATCCACATATGCCGCAGCTCCGTGTCCCTGGAATAGAATATCAATCCTGGCGTCCCTGTGGCTGGACACCTAAAAGGTTTTGAAAATAGTTTTATAGCAAGGGTTTGAGCCCAAAACATTTTGAAAATATTTAGCAAGTGAATTAACTGCAGTAATTTAAAATGCATGAATGCACTTCATATTTAAGTTAGTGTCGCACTCCCTTGTGGACATTCTCACCCCTCCACTATTGTGCACACCTACCGGTTACCTTAACCCCACCTAGTTGTACTACCCCGTCCAACTAGTCCTGGTATAACCTTCCCTTGCCATACTACTATAACCCGAGTATAATAATTTCTTGAATTATAAGTTATCTCACAATTAACTTAATTAATTCCTCTTAAATAGTAGCATATAACCGTGTCACAAGTTATATAAAGTAAATACATCACACACTGTATTATTACCCGTATATAATATTTACTACCATTATATACGTACCTTTACCACAATATCCACACACATAACATACGTATATCCATCCCTTCGAGTATACCCTCGCCGGATGATTCCCTCTAAAATGCTATCTCACTAGGTGTGCTAACAAAACTTAGTTCCCCAAGTTGGAATTGCTCACCAACATGGCCCAAAATATAAACGTAGTGGAGGCGGTCATATTCCTTCCCTGAAAGTGAGATAAATCCCTCACCCATATATACCGGACGCTATGCCCTGGGGATATACTCGCCCTACTCCTCAAGCTAGGGGATTCACCCACATCGTGCAACCTCCCTTGATAGCACTAGAGTATATAAATTAAATAAATATCTAATCACTGATATTTAATATCACACACAATATATACACGTATATATATACTATCACTGCACCGTATATATATAATATAAACCCCGGCTTTACCGTGAACTCAAAATCCCGTACACTGCCTGTAATTTAATATCACACACAATATATACACGTGTATATATATATATATATATATATATATATATATATATGCTATCACTACACCGTATATATATATTATAAATTCCGGCTTTAGCGTGTATTAAAAATCCCGTACACTGCCTGTAATTTCCCGAGTCTATCACCCAACTCTAATTAAATTAACTAACACACATATTAATTTAATACCTCCCCGAGTCTATCGTCCTACTCTAATTAAATTAATTAACACACATTAATTTAATACCTCCCCGAGTCTATAATCCGACTCTAATTAAATTAAATAACACACCCATTAATTTAATACCGATCCGAGTCTGTGGTCCGACACCCAGTTAATTAATTTACACATTAATTAATTTACACCAATCCGAGTCTGTGGTCCGACTCTAATATAATTAATTAACACACTTATTAATTCAATACCTCCCCGAGTCTACAATTTGACTCTAATTAAATTAATTATCAAACTTATTAATTTAACAACTTGGTGTCACCCAACTATTATCCCCGGACTCGCTCACTTGTCCCATACCTTAATATTTCCCGAGTCTACATTCCGACTCCAAATTAATTACTCTCTCTCAATAATTAATTTAATACTTTGGTGTCACTTAACCAGTATACCCGGACTCGCTCACTTGGTCCATTTTACCTTTCATAATTTCATTCCCACATTTTCGCCCACAATGTGTCACACATGCATCTCCATAAATTTTCCAATTATATTTACCTATAATTATCAAAATACCCCGAACTCGATCACTTGGCCCGAAATTAAATATTTTCCGAGTCTATATCCCGACTCTAAATTAATTAGTTGATATCCAAACTTAATTCACTACCTTGGGGTCGCTTGACCAATATACTCGGATTCGCTCACTTGATCCGTATCTCACTATTTTGGAATAAAATTTCTCAAATCCATCCATTAAATGCCCCACATAAATTCATCCTAGTCCCAATTACTTTCTCCCATAATTGTTAGGAATTATTTGTTTCATAATTATTTATCACTTATTAATGTATGAAACTTAACTTTCAACTAAATTCCCCTTTATATAACAAACTGGCCGAACTGCCCAGATTTCGCCATCATCGATCGATCGAGCCCCCTGGGTCGATCGATCGATCGCTTCAGTATTCGTCCTCCCCAGCCACTGTCAGCCATGGACGAAACTTAAAGCTTTGATTCTCAATCTAAGCCCTTACCCAAACACAAATAACATATCCTCCATATGAAATAAGGGTCTAAACATCCCACAGACCTTAATTAGTCATCAATATCCATAAATTCCAAGGTTTTTCCGATTTGGGTATTATTCGGGTTTCAAACCCCCAATACGAATTTCATACATATTATCAGCCATTAACCATTTATTCTCACTGGTTTTAACATACGATTCAGTTCTCTACATTCTAGAATCATAAACACGATCAATCTCCCCCTTAATCCCATTAAGGTATATTAATTTCCAAAAACCCAATTTAAACTTTGGTTACACCCCCAAAACGAATTTTGGTTTACACATCACTATGATATGAATTGATTATCATCAATTTAGAAATCTCAACAGTTAACCACTTGCCTGGAATCGTTCGTAGTGCCTGATCCGTTGGTGTAATCCCTTAATTTGGCTCCAAAATCCCCAAATTCGCTCTTGATTTGCTTTCCCCCAATTTCCCTCTCAAGCCCTAGGCTTAGAGTTGAGTTGACTGCCGTTCCCTAATCTCTCAATTAGGTTAAAAACATCCAATCCCGTTTTTGTCCATGTGGGTCTAATTAAAAAGGCCCAACTCACCCTATGAGGGCCTGACTATGCCCAAAAATACCCCGAGACCCAATTACTACCCCCGGGTGCTCTTTTCTGACTATCTCGACCCATCCGGACGCAACCGCGCACTCGGAATTGCCATCCGAAATACTTTTCGAAATTTTCAAAATTCGACCTCAAAATGTGACACACGAGATTTTGAACCATTAAACCTTAAAAGTCGCCAATTATAAATAATTCGGCTCACTCAAATAAATTCTACAACTCATGAATTTAAGTTTCTCCAATTTAAATTATAACTCCCAAAAATAATTAAATATTAAATCCTCAAAATTACGGGGTGTTACATGAATTACCGACACTCTCCCGGAAGCCACGAGTCCGATACGTGACACGATGGGACATGTTGCCGGCGCGCTAGGACACGTTAAAAGGACATTTTTAAAAAAATATTTTTTTATTATTTTTTTAATTTTTTTTTTCTTATGTGATTATGATTCTACCTTATTTATGATTTTTAATGTTAAAGTGTGTTTGAATTTTGTTTTATATGGTCAATTTTCTTAATTTCATGTTAAGAATGCTCTTGTGGGTACCCGAAATTAGAACTATAGGCCTGGACGAGTAGCCCAGTCCTGGCGGCCCAAAGACCAGGCCCTCTTCTCTTATATTGGTCCGGTATCCCTCCACGTCCCCATGAAGGAAAGTTATAGGGGAGATGGAAAACGTGGAGGAACCCATCACCTCCACTTACCCACATGTGCATATATATATTAAACCCTAGGTCCGGGGCAAAGGGACAAGTTGTATTCTCTGTAATTACTCTCCGGAGTATATATATATAATATCGACTGCACCACCGTGGACGTAGGCACATCTTTGCTGAACCACGTACATCCTTTGTTGTGTGATTGTCATTTTATATTCCTTGTTCTCACTTGGTGAAAGCTTTCTTATTATTTATTTGTGTTGCACAATAATTGTCACCACAATTGGCGCCGTCTGTGGGAATCGTTCGTCTTTCCCTGAGAAGAGCCCACACCAAGAAAGGAGTTTAAGATGTCCGGTCACAGCAGCAATGCCCCTCAGGCAGGAGATATTCAAGAGCCACCTGCTCCTCGCAGGATTAGGTCTGAAGTTCGACGTTCAGATCAGAGAGCTCGGCTGGAAAGGCCAGCCTCAGAAGAAAGTCAGGGACCAGCGAGGTCCACGCAGATATCCAGATTGATTGATGCGTACGAGGCAAGACTCCACGAGCAGAGAGAGTCTTCCCGCAGATACGAGGCTGAGAACGCTCGCTTGAGAAGAAGGCTGGAAAGACTGGAGAGGGAGCTTCGTCCTGATAACAGGAGACGCCCATACCGCACTCCTAGCCCTCGGGCGAGCAAGTCTCGCAGCCGAGGAAGGAGCCATAGGCGAGAATCTCAAAAGGTCGAAGGAGGCGAGTCAGACGATGACCTCCGCGAACAGCTCCGAAGAGCTCGCCACTACCAGAGCCCTGCTCGTAGCGACGAGAACATACGAAATCTAGTCCGCAGAGAGATGGACCAACATCCGGCTCACCACGGAACAAGATCAACCAGAGAACTCGCAAGGCGAGCTCTCAAAACCCAGATGAAGTCACCCTTCACGAGGGAAATCGAAGAGGAAGAAACCCCCAAAAACTTTACCATTCCAAGGTTCAAGATTTATGACGGAAAGACTGATCCCATCGATCACGTCAGGCAATACCGACAGGCCATGACCCTCTGGAATCACCGAGATGCCTTGATGTGCTGCATTTTTCCCTCGAGCCTGCATGATGTAGCGCAGAAGTGGTTCGAAAGGCTCCCCCACCGGTCGATCAAGAATTTCAAATCCCTAGCCGAACTTTTTACGGCCCGATTCATTACCAGTAGCTCCCATCCCAAAAGGATGGATGCTTTACTAACAATGAAGAAAACGCCTCAAGAGACCCTCCGAGACTACGCGAAGAGGTACTGAGAGTTATTCAATGAGATTGAGGACTGCGCAGAGGAAGTGGCAGTGGCCTCCTTCAAGATTGGGCTCCCTAATTCTTCCCTCCTATACCAGTCCCTCCTATACCAGTCCCTGACGAAGAAGGAAGATGTGACTATTGACGACCTAATGGCTCGAATCGGGAAATACGCAAAGGTGGAAGATGTCACCCGCCCTAATACAGGAGAAAACGGTCGAGCTAAGCTCACTACCAAGGGAAGTGAGAAAACTGAGAACCAGAAGAAAGGAGGAAAGAACGGAGGCAAAAATGGCTCCAAGAACGGAGGAAACCATGACGCGTCGAAAATATTCCAGGCGGTCAACATCGTCTTCAAAGAACCAATTTACAAAATTCTCGCGAAGATCAAAGATGAGCCATTCATCAAGTGGCCCAGGAAAATGGGGGGAGACCCCTCGAAGAGGAACAATGCGTTAAGATGCGCTTTTCACAAAGAAGGACATAAGACCGAGCACTGCAAAGCTCTTAAGTCTCACCTCGAGGAGTTGGCCCAGTCCGGGCATTTGAACGACTTTGTGGAAAAGAGGGCAGAGAAAGTGGCTGCCAACAGAGAGGCGAGACCCGACAACGTGCTGGAGGATGATGCTGGACATGAGTTCGCAGTAATCCACGGAGTATCTGACGTCAAACAGATACAAGGGAACTCAGCTCGAATGGAAATGAAAAAACTTATAGCGGTAATGCAGGCTTTTCAAATCGATCCAGCAAAATCACAGTCAGGAAAGCGTCGACGAGCAGAGGACGTCAACTATAACAAGCATATTATTTTCACGGATGAAGATTTGGTGGGAGTAAGGACCCCACATCATGATACCCTGGTCATTACACTCAGGATAGCCAACTTTGACATCGACAAGCTGCTCGTCGATCAAGGAAGTTCATCCGAAGTAATGTACCTCGACCTATTCAGGAAATTGAAGTTGAGCGTCGCCGACCTAAAGGAAGCTACTGTTCCTTTGGTCGGCTTCGCTGGAAAAATGACCATGCCCCTGGGCAAGATAGTGCTGCCAGTTCGTGCTGGGAACGTCTCCAAGATGATTGAGTTTTTGGTAGTTGACATCGAATCACTGTACCAGGCCATCCTCGGCAGAGGATGGCTTCATGCGATGAAGGCGGTCTCCTCGACCTACCATCAGAAGCTCAAGTATTTAACCGAGCGAGGAGTAATGGAGATCCACGGCGACCAAGCGATGGCGAGGAAGTGCTTCATAGCAGCCATCCGACCAAAGCCAGAGAAGAAGGCCGGTCAACCCAGCGAGAAAGTTGAAGAAGATGTGATACCTTCCAAGTAGCAATTAAAGTATGGAAGACCTGGAGTAGAGGAGACCAGGCTCCTCCCCTCCGAGCGTGTCGTCGAGGACTTGGTAGAAGTTATGGCTGAAGTTGGTGACAGTAGCAGAGTCTTCTTGATTGGAGCATCTCTCACCGACCAAGAACAGAAGGAGTTGATGACCTTGCTGAGACACAACGTAGATGTTTTCGCATGGGAACCATACGAGCTGCCTGGAATCGAGCCTAGTATGGTCTGTCATCAGCTGCACGTCGACCCCACATTCAAGCCAATCACGCAGAAGGCACGGAGAACTGCACCCGAGAAGGCTAAAGCGGTCGAAAAGGAAGTCGAAAAACAGCTGGATGCAGGATCCATACGGGAAGTGCAATTCCCCAAGTGGTTGTCCAACCCAGTAGTAGTTCCGAAGAATAATGGGAAGTGGAGAGTTTGCATCGACTTCACTGACCTCATCAAAGCATGCCCAAAGGATAGTTTCCCCCTCCCAAAGATAGACCAACTAGTAGACGCCACTGCAGCTCACGAGCGAATGAGTTTCCTGGACGCATACTCAGGATATCACCAGATCCCCTTGTATGCCCCAGACCAAGACAAAACGGCGTTCATCACGACAGTTGGGTTATATTGCTACAAGGTCATGCCATTTGGGCTCAAGAATGCGGGGGCAACCTATCAGCGGCTGGTCACTAAAATGTTCAAGGATAAAATGGGAGACACAATGGAGGTCTACATTGATGACATGCTCGTTAAGAGCAAGAAGAAGGAAAATCACCTCTCAGACCTGTCAAAGACCTTCGAAATCCTCAGGAAGTACTGAATGAAACTTAATGCGAGAAAATGTTCCTTCGGTGTCCAGTCAGGAAAATTTCTTGGGTACTTGGTCAGTAAGAGAGGCATAGAAGCTAATCCAGACCAGATCGATGCAATCAACAGGGTACAACCCCCTCGAACAATCCGGGACGTGCAGAAGCTCACTGGAATGCTCGTCGCCTTAAATCGCTTCATCTCCAAATCCTCCGAGAAGTGCAAGCCTTTTTTCCAGCTTCTAAAGGGGATTAAACCGATAGAGTGGAGCCCAGACTGCTCGCGAGCTTTGGACGAGCTCAAGTCCCACTTAAGCTCTCCACCGCTGCTTGTCATACCACAGCAAATGGATTCTTTGTACCTGTACCTCTCGGTATCCAATCACACTGTCAGCTCTGCGTTAATATGCGAGGTTGCAAAAATCCAACACCCCGTTTACTACGCAAGCAAGACCTTATTAGACGCCGATCAAAGGTACCTGCCATTGGAGAAGCTCGCCTTTGCACTTGTAATAGCCTCGAGGAAGCTGAAGCATTATTTCGAAGCTCATACTATCATCGTCCTTACATCCCATCCCCTTAAGGCGGTCCTAAGGAAAGCGGACTTGTTGGGCAGACTGTCTAAGTGGTCAGTCGAACTCGGCCGGTTTGACATCCAATTTCAACCAAGGACAGCTATCAAGGGTCAGATCCTTGCTGACTTCATAGTCGAATTCACGGGCGAAGAACTCTCCAACCAACCTCAACCAACAAGGCAAGAGAAGAACCAAGCAACAGAGAGAACCTGGAGACTCTTCGTTGATGGAGCCTCCAACTCAAAGGGGGCGGGGATAGGCATTGTCCTCATCACTCCAGAAAACACAATCCTCGAATAAGGAATCAGGCTTGGATTTGCAGCCTCCAACAACGAAGCAGAGTACGAAGCCCTAATAGCCGGTCTCCAAAAGGCACAAACTCTAGGAGCAAAACATTTACAGGTGTTCGGCGACTCTCAACTAGTCTCCAATCAGATAAGTGGAGATTACAATGCAAAGGATGAAAGAATGGCAGCCTACCTCGCCTTAGTGAGAGAATTAATGTCAAGCTTTGAAGAGATCAACATCCAGCAGTTTCCCGGGGGAAAAAAAGTCATGCTGATGCCTTAGCAGCCTTGAGTTCGGCAGTTGACTCTGACCTTAAGAGGGTCATCCCCATCGATTTCCTCATTTGTTCGAGTATTAACCACAACAGCAAGTTACCAAACGTGGAACAAATACTCCAGGTGGGATCAGCCCCCAGCTGGATAGACCCCTTAAAGGACTATTTAAAGGATGGCACGCTCCCAGATGACAAGAAAACTGCCCACCAGATAAGGGCCAAAGCTGCTCGTTTTCACTTATCCACAGGAGGCGACTTGTATAAGAAATCCTTCTCCGGTCCCTACCTTAGATGCGTCCACCCAGGTGATGTCGAGCAAGTGCTACGCGAGCTTCACGAAGGAATCTGTGGAAGTCATATCGGAGGAAGGTCTCTAGCCTTTCGAGCAATGAAGGAAGGCTATTGGTGGCTATACATGCAAAAGGACTCTGCAGTATATGTCCGCAAATGCCTGAAATGCCAATTCCACGCTCCTATGGCCCACTAACCCACTAACCCACCAGCGACCTGAAGTCCCCGTCTAGCCCATGGCCCTTCGTCCAATGGGGAATGGACATCGTGGGACGGTGGCCTACCGCCGTCGGCAATCGCAAATACCTGTTGGTTGCGACTGACTACTTCACCAAATGGATCGAGGTTGAATCCCTGGCGAACATCCGAGATGCTGATATGATAAGGTTCATATGGAGAAATATAATCACTCGGTTTGGAATCCCCAGAACCATCATCACCGACAATCGAACGCAGTTCGAAAGTGGCCCCCTTCAGAACTTCTGTAACGAACACGGGATCAGACACCATTTTAGCTCGGTGGCCTACCCTTAGAGTAATGGCCAAGCTGAAGCTTCCAACAAAACTGTGATTGATGGATTAAAGAAGCGATTAGAGCGAGCCAAAGGCGCATGGGTAACAGAGCTACCCCATGTTCTATGGGCGTACCGAACCACTCCTCGGCGAGCAACAGGAGAAACCCCATTTTCGCTGGCATATGACATGGAAGCAGTCATCCCACTAGAAGCAGGTTTGCCAACAATGAGATCCAACCTTGTCGACCAAGGCCTGAATGATGAAGCATTGCTCGCCGAACTCGACCTAGCCGACGAGCGTAGAGAGCTGGCCCTGGTGAAGCTAGCGAACTATCAACAACAGCTCGCGAAGCATTACAACAAAAGGGTTAGCCCGATGACGTTCCAAGTTGGGGACTATGTTCAAAGGAAAGTCCTGGGCAGCACAGTGAAGTCGTCAGACGGCAAGCTAGGCCCAAACTGGGAAGGACCCTTTAAAGTAACTAAAGACGATTTGCAAGGTGCCTATCACTTGGAAACGATGGAGGGCAGAGAAATACCACGAGCATGGAACGCAGCTAATCTCAAGAAATTCTATTTTTAGATCTTTTTCTTGTATTCTTTTGTTATGAAAACAGAAGTTCATTTTCCTTATTACTAATGAAAGTTACTTAGTTGGTTACACTCTGATTGGTGACAGCTGCGCATTCATCGCACATCTTTTCCAAATAACAAGCACATTGATCACTATAGCAGGGGAATACCCCTCCTCAGGTCATCGTCATAAAACACGAGAGACCTCTTAGCATTGCCCCTGGCAATATGTAAAGCCCTACAGAGGATTCTTAGGCAATACGACCAAATCTTATACTGGTCATCAAACCTACTTCGGTTAAACAAAATCCTGATCGGATGAAGACATCCAACACCAGGTGTGTCCTCGCTAATTGCCCTACTTAGGCCTAAGGGAGTGTGACGACACAACCTAAAAGGTAAAGTGGGGCACAATGGTACTTTGATATTATACTGGACTGGGGGGACACTTGCATGACAAAATAGAAGAGATCATAAAGCAGCAAGGATATGAAAAGTAGGATATACACGTTTAGTTGGCAAAATTGCCCAAAAACACAAACTTTTCATTAATCCATCTTATTTACAACAATGATAATACATGTTTAGTCGGCGAGCTCGCCCAAAGCATTTACATTATCAAAAATAAAAAAAATAGCAACTGGCAAAATCTCAAGGGGGTGGAAGCCTCCGAGCAAGATAATCAGCCACTCGAGTTCTTCGTCCGTTGTCAGGAGCAGGAGCAAACTCTTCCACAACCTCATTCGCATCCGACTCCAATAATTGCCGAGGAATAGCATCGATGGGGATCCATCGATCGTCCCTCCTGAATGGGTTGGGCACCAGAGTGGAGGAAGACATCTCATGACGATACCATAGCACCGAGTTCCTCGGGACTTGCAGCTCCTTCAAGGCACTTAGCCATCCCCTGATGAAAGAAAGCTCCTCGAACTCAGATAGCCTTGTTGGAGCATCCGACCAGCCTTGATCATAACCGTCAGCCCACGCTTGCCGATGACCTTTCTTGAACAAGTGCCGCAACCGGGTGACGTCCCTTTGAAGCCCAGCAACGATTACATATGCTCGCTGAACATCACCGCGGAGTTCTTCCATTTCCCTATCGCGAAGTTCTTCTCCTTCCCTGCTTCTGCTCCTGGTGCTCCTACTAGCTCGTGGAAGGGGAGGGCGAGTGAGACTTCGCGACATAGGAGGGGTAACATTATGATCAGCTCCAGCTCGCGATGATGAGGAGCCTTGTAATACTGCTCGAACAGTGCTCGGCGCATGCTCCCTGAGTCGTAAGACTTCTCTCCTCAGATTTACATTCTCCTGATGAAGAACCTCCCCTACTTGGTTGATCTTGGAGGCCTCTAATAGTTTTGTCTTCAGCACATTAATCTCCTCTTGCACTGAAGCACCAATGTCCTCCATCTCCTGGAGCCTGTCCTTCAGCTTGACCACGAGCTCAGATTGCTCCTTATACTTCTGATTTCTAGACCTAAGGGACTTGCAGAGCTTAACGAAGGCCTGGCGAACTTCGGGACTCGCATTGGGACCAAGGGTCCTACCCAACTGGGAAGTAGCAGGAATGTAATCATCCACATCAACTAACTACAAGCAAGAGAAAGAAAAGGGAGAGAAAGGGACAAATCAGTACAAGCAGAAATGAAGCCTTTTTCATTAATGAAGATTGAAGTTACATCGAACTGAAAAAAGAAAAGTTTACAGAATGGAAAAAACAAAAATACAGAGCAATCCTAGTAGATAACTAGTTGACAACCTCAGGCGACCCAGAAGTCGATGGCCCCTTCCCCTTGTCAACATCAGCAGGAGCACCGCCCTCAGCAGGGATAATCTCTGTCCCCACAACCAGAGAAACATCAGCAGGGGTCCCTTGAGGAGCAGGATCGACGCCTTCAACAGCTGGGGCAGGAACTTCATCCACGGTTGGCTTCGGACCTGGGTCATGCTCGTCAAACAGAGGAGAATCGATGTCGACGCCAGCAGCCAAAAGGGCCTTGTTCCAGCCTTTCTTGAAGTTCAGACGACTAATATAGCCTATCTGAACTTCAGCATCCTCATATGCTGCAGCGCAATCGGAATTGTATGAGTCCTCCTTGGCAGTGACAGCCTCAGACTCTTTCTTCTTCAACTCTGCAGACATCATCCTGTTGTCCTCAACAATCGCTAGCTTGCTCGAGTAAACCAGGTCATAGGCCTGCTGTAGCTCTTAAAGTCCTTGACTGCTGCGCCCTTCTCCTTGTTGGCAGTAGCAAGAGCCAAATCGGATGAAATCCGAGCAGCGTCAACGGCTTTAAAGCTAGCCTCGAGCTCTTTAACCTTCAGCTTCAGGGCAACATTTTCCTCCTCCAGCTCGCTGTTTCTCTTCACCAGCTTGTCGCGTGAACGATAGAGCACGGCGAAGTCAGTAACGAACTGCAGAAAAAAGAAGGCATCAGAAGAGGAAAATGAGGGAATTCAGAACAACATAGGAGAAAAGGGAAAAACCTTACCAGAGCAAGCCTTTGACTAGCCTGAAGGGCCAACTGCTCTGACCCTACCGCCCTCTGGCGATCAGCCGGAAGAACAGCTCTCTCGAGCAGAGCTGGGGCCAACTGGGGAGAAATTGCCACAGAAGCCCCCTCGGGCAGCGCGGACACCGGGACTAAGGCCTGCCCGGCCTTCGTCCTCGCTTCTGCCCTCCTTCTTTCCTCCTTCTCACTCTCCTTCTTCTTCCTCTCCTCCACCCTCCTCTTCTCTTCCATTTTCTTCCTCTCTTCTTCCTTTTTTCTCTCTCTCTCTCACCTGCTCCTCTTCCTTCCTTCTCCTCTCCTGCTCCTGAGCGGAGGACCGGGAACCAGTAGCCACGGCCCCAGAAGTAGCTTTTTGCTTCTTTGACCTCTGTGCAAGGAGCACGTGGTCCTCATCATCATCATCTCTAATCAAGTTCTTCCTCGGAGGAACCATCTCTTCACTTGAACTGCTAGAAGTGCTCGACGATCTCCGAGCTTCAGAAACTCCTCACGGTCAGAGGAACTGCTACTATCAAAGCTCCCTCCACCCAAATTACTCACGGCTCCTGCAAAGTCACTTTCAGAGCTGCTCTCCTCCTCGTCCAACTGGATAAGCTCTGCAGCAGTCTCTTTGAAGGAGTTTAACTCTGGTATATTATCCACAGGCCTTGCTATGAAGCTGGAGCCAACGTTCTTGTACTCGAGCAGAAAGGCAGCAGATCTAGGATGCTCGCCGTCACCCAGAGGCTCCCTGATATTCCAAGCCTTGACCAATTCCGAGATACGAACCTCACTGAGAGCAGGCTCCAAATTCTTTGACCTCGCTGTGGAAGAAGAAGCAAAAGAGGAGTTAGAAAGGTCACAAATCAGCAAAAATCAAAATAACAGTACAATGTTTACCTATGTATTCCTCCCCATAGAAGGGAACAGAGAACCTCTCAGACCTCGACCCTTCAAATTGGGGAGAAAACTGCCAATTTCTAACAAGGAAACCTTCTTGCCAGTAGTCCTTATGGGAATCAGGTAGATTTACTACCAATACCCTGTCAGGGCTCCTAGCTTTGAGGTAAAGGACACCAGAACTAGTTCGAGAAAAGGAGTAACAGAAACAGACCTCGGCGAGCCCTAACCTAGTTCCATGCAACTGATTTATCCTATGGACGCCATTTACTATTTTCCACACATTGGGCGAGCATTGTGCAGGAACAATATTGAAATAGCCAAAGAAATGCAGGAACAAATCATTGAGAGGAAAAGTGAGTCCCCCCTGGGAAAGCAACAGAACATGGATCCAGTGAGCATCATCTATATCCCTAACATTCCTAGGAGGGGAGGCACAACACTCAATATCTACCCACTCAGGGATGTTGTAAAGCTTCCTAAATTCAGAGATTGACCTATTTCCAATCTTCGCCATTGGAAGACCCAAGAAAAGCTACAAACCAAAGAGAAAGTACAAGGAAAGGGCACAAGAAACTTACAAAATAGAAGATCGGTTCAAGTGATGAAGAAGCACGAGCTCAGACAACTAAGAAGCAATGGGAATGGAAATTGAGAGAAGAAGGTACGAGGCGCTAGAGATCTCAGAAGATAGAAGAATACTGGAAAGACTGAAGCGACGGGAGAAAAGTGGCTATTCCAACAAGCCTTCAAATTCTAATCATAGTGCACAGTAAGCGAAGCGGGTGTCGCCAAAATCAACTCCACAGCTTTCGAGGAATCGCAAAATAGCCATTATGGCTAATCATTTAAATCTGTTGAGCCCATAAACATGGCCCAACAAATTTAGGGGCAATTGTGGGTACCCGAAATTAGAACTATAGGCCTGGACGAGTAGCCCAGTCCTGGCGGCCCAAAGACCAGGCCCCTCGTCTCTTATATTGATCCGGTCTCCCTCCACGTCCCCATGAAGGAAAGTTATAGGGGAGATGGAAAACGTGGAGGAACCCATCACCTCCACTTACCCACATGTGCATATATATATTAAACCCTAGGTCCGGGGCAAAGGGACAAGTTGTATTCTCTGTAATTACTCTCCGGCGTATATAGATATAATATCGACTGCACCACCGTGGACGTAGGCACATCTTTGCTGAACCACGTACATCCTTTGTTGTGTGATTGTCATTTTATATTCCTTGTTCTCACTTGGTGAAAGCTTTCTTATTATTTATTTGTGTTGCACAATAATTGTCACCACAGCTCTAATAATGTATTTTATGGAAAAAAATCTATTTTATTTCATTATTATATATATTTCTTTTATTTCATTAATATATATATTTGTTTTATTTCATTAATATATATATTTAAATATATATTATATATTTTAACAGATATTATATATTATACGTATCCTAGCGTGTCGTATCCTAGTTTTTGAAAAAATCACGTGTCGAAACACGTATTACGTGTCGAGTCCGTGCTTCATAGTCGGTAGTTAACCTGATTTGTCTACTATACTACAATAAGCTGTAAGCACCGCCCATGTTTGCTTGGTTTGACATATGATTTTTTATTTTCATTTATGTCGTTTAAAGTTCATATGGTCATATATATGGCTAAGGACGTGTAATTGGTGTGTAGATTTTACTCTGTACAACAATTCTAGGATGGTGTAGTAAATGTCAGAGTCTTTTGTTATCCTACTTTGTAATTTGTAATGCATCCTATCAATTAGTTTGTTAATTTGTACATATTGATTTATCAAAAATATAATTGTATAAGATAGGCACCCATGACACTCAAACTAACTTTCAAATTCGAAAATTAGGGATTATAATTGGCTCCCCATATTTTGACGACTTGCGTGATGCTCATTCCCCTAATGGATTTTCTTTTTATATATGTACTTTCATTCACGATTATTGTTGTGTGTCTTGAGGTAATTATCACTTTAGTTCGAGCTGAGCTTGTGCCGTGGAGCATGTTGTAGTGGGCGTGGGCAAAGCATTTGAAATTGGTAAATGATAATCACTAGTGGACGAGATCACATATCGCATATATTTGGAGGTTAATGGCTGGACTTTGGGAGTTATAGCTGGTGCAGGAGGATATGAATAGGGGGACATTGGTAGTTCTGTAATGCATGTAGATCATACGAAAGGTTGTCCTCCCACTCACAAGCTAGCGTTTTGGTGTTAATTAAATAGCCCTTTTTTTGTGATTCTTTGTAAGATGTATACATACTTTTGTAGAGAATCTAGATAGTATATGTGTTGTCACATGAGCACCTGCATTGTTGTGTTGAAGGATTTTTTGTTTCTTTCATTGATATAAACCATGTATACAAGGTAACACTTCTGGTTTTTGGCACTTGTAATCATATTAAAAAAAGGTCGTACCTAGTGCACAAAACTTTTGACGTAACTAGATGCACAAAACTCCCGCACATAACAGGATGTGAGCTTAGAGCATTACTTAACATTTTGGAGAGACTAGTTTATAGGTCTAAACTCCTGTCATCTCACTAGACATAAAAATACCTTCTGATTCGAGGTGATTAAGAGTTTAAGCTTAGAAGTCGAAAGGGTGGTAAGTATTGCATGTAATTAACAGAAGCGTAAAGAAGAAGATAAGAAGTTGAGAGTTTTGAAGACGAAAAGAAAATCTGCTTCATTGTTGCTTGATTGAATGAAAGAATGCATAAAGACTAAGCCTCTTTATACGTAGGTTAAAATTATCCTAATCAAAGTAGAACTTGAATAGAAATTATCATAAATAAGTTAGAACTATAATCTTTAATCAATCCTAATAGAATTTCCACATCTAAACAAACATAAAAATTAAGAAACAAATGAGAGGAAATAAATCACGAGGTGCCGTTCACAACTATTTGCCCCTTGTTCTTCTACATCACCATATCATGTGGCAAAATGCTAAAGCCGTAGTTTGCATATTGGTTTTGTCAAATTACGCAGTCTGGAGTGTTATGAAGAATGCCAATGTGGCAAAAAATAAGCAGGCAGTGGATGTAAATGTCTTTATTGCCTTTTTCTTTTGGCGGTTACACGTCATTTTCCTTTTGGTTATCCTTTCTTTTTAGTGGACTTTTGGTTCACTCGATATCTCCTTGTATATATGTCTGTTTTGAATAAAAATTCTTCATTTTCGCTAAAAAAATATGGCAACAAATATGTTGGCAGTTTGCCATAGCAGAATGGGTATCAAGCTCTCTCGCGCCATTTCATCTGCTACAGGACACCTTGCCACGACCTTCCATTTTTTGCGGCATCAACGACCATTCTGTAGACACCCCATTCTAGTATTCCTCATACACCTCTATAGGTCCAAGCACAAACCCTTTAACCCTCGAACGCTTGATCCTCCATCAAACCCCAAACCGAAGATCACTGGATGCTTCCCAGTTCCGTTTGACTTTGGTCAACTCTCGGACTCGAAAGTATCTCAACACACTTTCATAGGGTTCTGGATCCCCTTTCCAACGGTCCATACTATGCGCGATCAGACTTACGGTTCGCATTTAGCACCCCTTTTACCTGAAAGGTCACCGGATGCTTTCCGTGTTCCTTTGACTTTGTTCAACTCTCGGACCCGAGGGTAACTCAACACATTTCCATTGAGTTCTGAATTCTCTTTCCAACGATCCTTACCATGCACGAATCGGACTTATGGTACACATTTAGTTGCCTTTTCACCCTAAAACCCTAAACCGGAGTCTCCCGAGCTCCGTTTGACTTTAGTCAACTCTTAAACCCGAGAATACCTTAACATATTTTCATAGAGCTCTGAATTCTTTTCTAACGATCCCATCCGCACGAATCGGACTTACGGTTTGAATTTTACAACCGTTTTTCCAAATAATCCATTTTTGGATTGCCTATAGGCACCCCTTCCCCCTGTCTATAGGCATGGGATACTTGACTTGGCCGCCAAGTCTGGTAGGTTGCCTATTGGTAGGCCAAGGGCTATGCCGGCCGGTAGACCCCCAGCGATAGCTTAGTCTTTTGTCCTCTTTAAGATTTCCTATTTAAGGAAATCCCGACCTCATTGTTTAAGACCTTTTGCCTCGAAATCAGTGCGGCAACCTTTCAGACATTCTCTCAACATTCCATTACATCACCCACACCTCACCTTTGCCACCCATTTGGCCATCATCTCACCACCATCAAAATCAGCGTACATCACCTCTAAATTCAGAATTCAAGTCCCATAGAAGGTCTAAATTTCTTCTACTCAAGCTCATTAATTAGCGCCATTTCTTACATTTTATTACTCTCAGCATATATTTCTTTTTAGTTTATACTTTCTCACCACCTAATCACATATTTATTTTTCATACTCTCAAACTTACTTTCATAAACTCAAAACCCCCCAAAAGTGGGTTAACTCATATAAACCCCATATTAGAGTTTTATTTTACTTTTTTTTTTTTACATTTTCACCACTTTTCCACAAATTAAAATAGAAAATTCTAGTTTTGAATTTATGGGATAAACACCACCTTTTCCTTTTTGAACTACGTGGACTTTGATGTCGGTTTCGGCTTCGTGGACGTCTCGGGTTCACCTTGGGACTCATCTCCTCTCTTTCCTCATTTTCTTTATTTTATTCTTCTCATTTTCACTAGGATTATATATATATATATATTTCGATGCATCGCTCATAGTTTATTTATTATTGTCTATATTATCTATCGATTTGCCTTTTTAGCAATCCTGTTGACATGCGTACTCACTTGTCTATATTGAATCATGATCCAGTGCATTGCTCATAGTTTAGCCATTTTTATCTATTTTTTGTTTTTTTAGCGGTCCTGTTGACATGCGTATTCACTCTTTCACAGTGGATTACGATCCGGCGTATCGCCCATATTTTGGCTACTTTTATGTTTTTCTCTTTCTTTTAGTCATACTCCTTCAATTGATTCGTTCTAGCCTTTCCCATGACGCGGACATGATGATGTCGCTCCGTACACACTTTTCATGTATATATACACTTTTCACCCCACACACGTTGTATACATTTTAGGAGAAAAGGAGAATATTTTTATAGTCTATGAGAGACCGAAAGAGCAGAATGGGTGCCTAACACCTTTCCATTCCGTAACTTAGTCTCCGGACCCGTAATCAATTTGGTTTCGTATGCATCAGTTAGTCTTATGATACCATTTATTCGGGGATGGCTATATCTTTTGCCTGTTTTGAATAAAATAGGTTGGCGACTCCAGTCTTTACATTTTCACCCGTTGATGACGGTCGCTTTATGTCCGTGGGAGCCCGCGAACGTCACGCGAGTGGCTGAAAGAGGATTCTTTTTATTCTTTGACCCCATTCTCTGCAACCCTTTTCAGGGCGTGCTAGCAGTTCGGATGGCCACACATTCTGCCCCAATACCTATTGTTTCTTCCTCCCCTTAAATATTTACTCCCACAATTTTCATTATAGACAATGAATAATTCTAAATATTATGTGGTTTTCAAGGACCATTGTCCCATAATTTATAACAATATTCGCGATGCAATCCAGCAGATGGATGAGGCAGTCATCTTGAAATTGACACATATAAGGAGACGATGGAAGCGTCTTGGGGTTAAGTTGAACCACAATTCGCAGGAATTGCCAACCAGCGCCTACATGTATGTTTGCAATCCCAAAGCATTAAATGCAATAACCACTACCGACCTAAGAAGCCTTTGAAGTGGGACAAATTTATGTCTATATAATTTTTCTAATTTCGTACTTTTGTTTTGTTTAATATAATTGCGATAAACCTATTATGTATATTGCTTCGGAACAAAAAATTATAATGAAATAAAATGTTTATCGTTTAATCATTGGTCTATAATTAAGATAATGCATTTCATAAAAAAATATTAAATGCCGCCACAAAAATTCCACCGATCTAGTTATAGCGGAGATAAATATTTGTGGCAATGTCACCAATGCGGGCATGTCAGTGGATGTTGATCGCAATATCAATGGGATTGTTGTTTAGCAATTTGACAAGTTTTGTCTTGTCTCAAGGGAGTTTGGTTTCCACGATTCGAGATCTTCGTCCTATTAATTCTCAATGATCATATTGTGCAAAACGATACAAACGATCAGTATCAAGGACCTTTGACAATGGTCAAGTGAGACTGTAGAATACCGAAAGCTCGTTCCACATACTTACGTTTACCCCCTTGGCATTGAACAAAGTGTCTCCGTTTTGCAGTATGAGGAATTGAACAAAATGTTTCCGTTTTGCAGTTTGCGGATTTGCAATTGTTTGGACATAAATGACTCACTTGGGTATATACCTTTAATTAACGAGGTATTATTCCTTGTCGTATGAACGTCCTCAGACAACGTAATTTACATTGAGGGACTCTGCCATTTATGAGCTCCAAAAAAAAAATTCCCGATTGGTCTAGAGTGTCTAAATCACTGTTTGCTCCAAACACCATAGTTCATGGTCAAACTTTTTGCCTTTTTTTTTTTTGTAGCCACAATGTGTTCTTGGGTTATCGAGCATGCTCGAAAAACCTCATGTGTTCCTAGAGTAATCGCTGGATCCTCACCTATAGGTGTCCTCAGGTACTCCATCATGGTTCAAAGTCTCGGTATCGGTCTCGGTATCGGACACCCGATTTTCAACTCGATCGCGGTATCGGTCGCGGTATCGGGCGATACGCAAATATACGCTATTTAGAGAGGGCAAGAAATTCCGAAAAAAATATAGAAAATTTTAAAAAAATAAGATTAACAAAGTGGACCAATGATGTACATTTAAACCCATCATTCAATATGCATTGCATTGTAGAACTGGTTATACTGAACCGCGCCAGAGTTGTCAGATTCAATATTGCATAGTAAACCAATAATAATATTGAAAACAATCTAATGTCACATAAGCTTAGATAAAAA
The DNA here is from genome assembly GCA_949130495.1 of Sambucus nigra. Lineage (NCBI taxonomy): Eukaryota > Viridiplantae > Streptophyta > Magnoliopsida > Dipsacales > Adoxaceae > Sambucus > Sambucus nigra. Next base: position 373,653,765 of record OX422209.1, on the reverse strand, counting down.
GTTTGTATGGAAGATAAATCGGAATGATTACAATGTTTCATCATTTTCATCTCCCTATCTAGTTGCGGTATCGATCATATGGATTTGGATAGGGGTAATTTCTTTCAGTTGGGTAAGGAAAGAAATATGAACCATATTGCTGCTCAGATGGCTGGGATGACTGGCTAGATGACCCATAATTTGGAAATTGTGGTTGACGATCTCCCGGTTGATTACCGTGATGATAATATCCAAAACCTCTATACCCAGAACTATCAGTTGAAGACCCACCATATTGCGTCCCTTGATTATATCCATAATAATCACCACCTGTTGTGCCGCTACTAGAAGATCCATAATGGTCTCTATAACGATCATAGTAACCACCTGTACTAGTACTAGTAGATCTTGGAAGTTGTGCCGGACCATAATTATCTGTGCCACTTCCACTCCCAGAGATACTATGTCTTCCACCGTGGTATGCATGATCCATCATTAAACCCATTGCCCGTAGTTGATCATCAAGACGTTGATCATATCCGCTTGAATACTCGTCACTACTAGGGAATCTCGTTAAATTGTCTAAATGCCTTCGTTGTTCACTTATTCTCGGGCGATAACCATGATCTGTGTCTTGCGTGGCATAGTAGTTTTCATTTCCTTGTGCCCATGTCATACCACCATCATGCTGTGTACCAGTATTGTAAGAACCACCCCTTTGGTGGCTACCACCAACTCCACTCCTTTGTCGGCTACCACTCGCTGTTCCCCTACTAACATCTCCCTTGCCATCATCATCATCATCATCATCATCATCATCGTCGTCGTCGTCGTCATCATCTACATGATTACCATAATTACCTGGAATATCTTGCCAACTATCATCACCACCATGATGATCATCAGAACTGGAAAGAACACTGACCGGTGCCGGTTGATTATGACCCCCCCGTCGTCCTTCCCCTTCGCTTTGTTGAATACCTTCATCCAACCAGTCTAAGTCATCGGTCAGTAAGACCCCTTCATCATTCTCTCGGGTCCACTCATCCAATATGTCATCCTCCTCAAATATTAAATTCAAGTCTATTGGATTGTAGAAATCTTCGGTCTCTCGCATGTACATCAGATTCCTAACTTTAAGTCTCTGATTGTAATGCACATACACCAATTTATGTAATTTTTTTATTGCCAATCGGTTGCGAAGTTTTGTATGGATGAGAGACCATGTGCTCTAATTCCTCTCACAACTCGAAGATGAGCATGTTTGACTCGGTACTTTGATAGCAATGCGCCTAAGATTGGGTGCATCCTCACCGTAATTTTTTCACCACTCGGCTGGAAGAGAAGATTTGACTGCTTGCTTGGTAAGATCTGAGCCAAACTCCCCTCTCCTATCCGTAAAGAGTTTAACCTAAAAGGCAAACAAATTAATTTAAAAACAATACATATATGAAATAAATATAACTCAATGGAAACAAATGTGATACCTCATTTATTGCCAAGGCTTGTTTTTGTACGTCTGGCTCTAGCCTTTTGATGACCTCTTTTAGTCCGGCTCTTATTTCGGGATGGTTTGAAAAATTGGATGAATACTGAAACACCGGATTTAAGAAATATCCCGCGGCATGCAAGTGTCGGTGCAATTGTCTCTCCCATCTTCCATCGATCACCTGCCAATACTTCTTCCAGTTTTTAACACTCGCCTGGATTGCTAGTTTTGCTTTATCCACTCCTTCGTAAATGATAGAGAGTGTAGGCTTTTTATCTTGATCTACTATCTTCAAAAGCAATACTAAGGGCTCCATAATCTTGGCAACTTCGGCAGCCCGTTGCCAGAATCGATTTGCCGGAATTAAATCCGACACTTTAGTGGCCGCACTCCTTCGGGTCCTCTCACGGTTGAATTCACGCCATTCATTCGTCGTACACATTCGCTTCAACTCAGACTGATAGTGAATGAGACTCTCAAGGGCAATAAACTCGGTAGCAAATCTCGTAATGCCTGGTCTTAGCAACTCCCTACCTCTGGTATACACCTTCATTAAATTCACAACTTTTTGACTGTTATATATGAACGAGGTAATTGATTTGGCATCATTCAATACCGACTTGATTGACTTCATATTTCCAATTTCCTCGAGCATCAAGTCAAGACAGTGTGCTGCACAAGGTGACCAAAATAAGTGTCTCCTATTCGCCATCAATAACGCGCTAGCCGCCTTAAAATTTGGCTCGTTATCAGTGACAATATGTACGACGTGAGCCTCACCAATTTCCTCCACTACTTTATCCATAAGGGAAAAAATATAATCCGCCGACTTGATTTTGTTAGTTGTGTCAACAGAAGTGTGAAATATCATATTACGATCACAGTATACCATGAAGTTTATGATAGGCTTCTTCGTCCTTGAACTCCACCCGTCACACATGATTGTACAACCATACTCGGGCCATTTCTCCTTTAGAGTTGCTATGTATGCATCCAACTCTTCTACCTCATCATCTAAGTAAACACCTCCAATCTGATAACCACTAGGGCCTTTAATCCCTGGACCCGCCGTAGCAATCGTATCAATCATATGTTGATAGGCAGGTCCACTATCAACAACATGAAACGAGATGGCATTAAAGTGAAAGAACTTGCTAATGGCCTTCCCAACCTTCTTGACTCCATCTGTAGAGAACATGGATTTGACAGTTTTCTGACTAGACTTCCTCGACCTAAACATGGAAGGGTCAATTCCTTGAGCAGGCAATTCAACCCCCTGTCTCAATGACCACGATCGTGACACGTGTGGTCGCTTAAGCCCAGATGTAGATGGTCTTGCCCCGGAAACTGAATGTCTATGTTGTTCTCCTACCATTCTCCGACTTTCTTTCATAGCAGCTTTCAACTGTGCTAATTCTAAACGGGTGATATCATCTTCATTACCGTCATCACTATCTTCACTGGCATCATCTTCATGATAGTATTTTGTTTGCTCTCGCAAATTCTCTACTTGTTTCTCCTTGTTCCTCTTCTCAAGGGCCCGTTCCTTCATACCATCTGCTAGAATTATTTTAATATTAATTGCTATCTCCCGAGGTACATGACGACAAGGTTCGACATTCTCTTGTACACCTGCCAAGTGTTCTTTTAGTCTTGTTACACCACCACTACAAACCTTGCCACAATAATTGCAAGCAACCTTCCTCTTATCTCCACCAATGGCAGTGCCATGTTCCCATCCAATATAAAATTTTGGAGCCATTATACAAATAACATTAAAAAAATAGAGTTAAAACATCCAATATTTTTTGTAACAATTTTTATAACATTTTCGTTAAAAAATAACATTTTTGTAACATTTTTTATAACATTTTAAAAAATAACATTTTTATTACATTTTCTTTAAAAAGTATTTTTATAACATTTTTGTAACATTTAATATTTTTTGTAACAATTTTTATAACATTTAAAAAAATAGCATTTTTATAACATTTTCGTTAAAAAATAACATTTTTGTAACATTTTTTATAACATTTTAAAATATAACATTTTTATTACATTTTCTTTAAAAAGTATTTTTATAACATTTTTGTAACATTTAATATTTTTTGTAACAAATTTTATAACATTTAAAAAAATAGAATTTTTATAACATTTTAGTTAAAAATAACATTTTTGTAACATTTTTTATAACATTTTAAAATATAACATTTTTATTACATTTTCTTTAAAAAGTATTTTTATAACATTTTTGTAACATTAAATATTTTTTGTAACAATTTTTATAACATTTAAAAAAATAGCATTTTTATAACATTTTCGTTAAAAAATAACATTTTTGTAACATTTTTTATAACATTTTAAAAAATAACATTTTTATTACATTTTTAGCAAGAGTCAACATTTTTTGTAACATTTTTTTGAAAAAATAACATTTATAAAAAACAACATTTTTTGTAACATTTTTTTTGAAAAAATAACATTTTTTTGTAAAATTTAGAATAAACAACATTTTTAACTCCTAAATACCCACAGCACAACACTTAACAAACACATGCACATCATTTGTCAATACCCAAACACACGCACAACACTTATTAACAAACACACGCACAGCACTACTTAACACAAAACACATGCACAACATTTAAAAAGGAAAAAAAACGTAAATACCTAATTACCCCAAAACCGGCCCTTACCACACACCGCAAACAACACACGCCCCACAGAAAAAGAAAAGAAAAGAGAGAAAGAGGGTTTGGAAGATTTCGGCCATACCTGATTTACAGCTGAAGATTCTGAAGATATTGTATACTGAAGATATTGTATAGTTGAAGATTCTTGATTTACAGCTCAAGATTTTGTATACTGAAGATTTGGAGGATGGTTTGATTTATAGTCGAGGATTTCTTTCAACTCGTGACATTCTTTCGTCTTTTACAGACAAATATGCTGCAAAAAGGTATGTCCATCACAAACCCGTGAGATTCTTTTACTTTTCTATGTTTTTTACTCCATCTCTCTTGCTTTTTACATCAACTCGGTTGACTCGGATCGAAACGCCCGATATTTCGTACATTTAACTCGTAGCGTCCGATTTATCGGCGAGTTAGGGCCACCTCAGCCGATTTGTAATTTTTTTCGTAACGTGACTCGGTTTCATATCGTTGGCTGCCGATTCCGAGTTAACTCGGCCACCTTATACGTGGAAAATCGGGGGTGTTACGCATCTTTGAATGTTTGCATAAGGGTTCTCAGTTGATTCAGTTGATGGGCATGTCCGAATTTCGAAGTATACATCCATTGAGATTAAAAAGCAATTTTGCAATGCAAGCAATGTATTCAATGGAGTACATGGTTCAAAGACTCGGCCGAGTTAACTCGGAATCGGCAGCCAACGATACGAAACCGAGTCACGTTACGAAAAAAATTACAAATCGGCCGAGTTGGCCCAAACTCGCCGATAAATCGGACGCTACTAGTTAAATGTACGAAATATCGGGCGTTTCGATCCGAGTCAACCGAGTTGATGTAAAAAGCAAGAGAGATGGAGGTAAAAACATTGAAAAGTAAAAGAATCTCAAGGGTTTGTGATGTACATACCTTTTTGCAGCATATTTGTCTGTAAAAGACGAAAGAAAGTCACGGGTTGAAAGAAATCCTCGACTATAAATCAAACCATCCTCCAAATCTTCAGTATACAAAATCTTGAGCTGTAAATCAAGAATCTTTAGCTATACAATATCTTCAGTATACAATATCTTCAGAATCTTCAGCTGTAAATCAGGTATGGCCGAAATCTTCGAAACCCTCTTTCTCTCTTTTCTTTTCTTTTTCTGTGGGGCGTGTGGTTTGCGGTGTGTGGTAAGGGCCGGTTTTGGGGTAATTAGGTATTTGCGTTTTTTTTTCTTTTTAAATGCTGTGCACGTGTTTTGTGTTAAGTAGTGCTGTGCGTGTGTTTGTTAGTAAGTGTTGTGCGTGTGTTTGGGTATTGACAAATGTTGTGCATGTGTTTGTTAAGTGTTGTGCTGTGGGTATTTAGGAGTTAAAAATGTTGTTTATTCTAAATTTTACAAAAAAATGTTATTTTTTTCAAAAAAAATGTTACAAAAAATGCTGCTTTTTATAAATGTTATTTTTTCCAAAAAATGTTACAAAAAATGTTGACTCTTGCTAAAAATGTAATAAAAATGTTATTTTTTAAAATGTTATAAAAAATGTTACAAAAATGTTATTTTTTAACGAAAATGTTACAAAAAATATTGGATGTTTTAACTCTATTTTTTTAATGTTATTTGTAGAATGGCTCCAAAATTAGATATTGGATGGGAACATGGCACTGTCATTGGTGGAGATAAGAGGAAGGTTGCTTGCAATTATTGTGGCAAGGTTTGTAGTGGTGGTGTAACAAGACTAAAAGAACACTTGGCATGTGTACAAGGGAATGTCGAATCTTGTCGTCATGTACCTCGGGAGATAGCAACTAATATTAAAATAATTCTAGCAGATGGTATGAAGGAACGGGCCCTTGAGAAGAGGAACAAGGAGAAACAAGTAGAGAATTTGCGAGAGCAAACAAAATACTATCATGAAGATGATGCCAGTGAAGATAGTGATGACGGTAATGAAGATGATATCACCCGTTTAGAATTAGCACAGTTGAAAGCTGCTATGAAAGAAAGTCGGAGAATGGTAGGAGAACAACATAGACATTCAGTTTCCGGGGCAAGACCATCTACATCTGGGCTTAAGCGACCACACGTGTCACGATCGTGGTCATTGAGACAGGGGGTTGAATTGCCTGCTCAAGGAATTGACCCTTCCATGTTTAGGTTGAGGAAGTCTAGTCAGAAAACTGTCAAATCCATGTTCTCTACAGATGGAGTCAAGAAGGTTGGGAAGGCCATTAGCAAGTTCTTTCACTTTAATGCCATCCCGTTTCATGCTGCTGATAGTGGACCTGCCTATCAACATATGATTGATACGATTGCTACGGCGGGTCTAGGGATTAAAGGCCTTAGTGGTTATCAGATTGGAGGTGTTTACTTGGATGATGAGGTAGAAGAGTTGGATGCATACATAGCAACTCTAAAGGAGAAATGGCCCGAGTATGGTTGTACAATCATGTGTGACGGGTGGAGTTCAAGGACGAAGAAGCCTATCATAAACTTCATGGTATACTGTGATCGTAATATGATATTTCACACTTCTGTTGACACAACTAACAAAATCAAGTCGGCGGATTACATTTTTTCCCTTATGGATAAAGTTGTGGAGGAAATTGGTGAGGCTCACGTCGTACATATTGTCACTGATAACGAGCCAAATTTTAAGGCGGCTAGCGCGTTATTGATGGCGAATAGGAGACACTTATTTTGGTCACCTTGTGCAGCACACTGTCTTGACTTGATGCTCGAGGAAATTGGAAATATGAAGTCAATCAAGTCGGTATTGAATGATGCCAAATCAATTACCTCGTTCACATATATAACTGTAAAAAAGTTGTCAATTTAATGAAGGAGTATACCAGAGGTAGGGAGTTGCTAAGACCAGGCATTACGAGATTTGCTACCGAGTTTATTGCCCTTGAGAGTCTCATTCGCTATCAGTCTGAGTTGAAGCGAATGTGTACGGCGAATGAATGGCGTGAATTCAACCGTGAGAGGACCCGAAGGAGTGCGACCACTAAAGTGTCGGATTTAATTCCAGCAGATCGATTCTGGCAACGGGTTGCCGAAGTTGCCAAGATTATGGAGCCCTTAGTATTGCTTTTGAAGATAGTAGATCAAGATAAAAAGCCTACACTCTCTATCATTTACGAAGGGGTGGATAAAGCAAAACTAGCAATCCAGGCGAGTGTTAAAAACTGGAAGCAGTATTGGCAGGTGATCGATGGAAGATGGGAGAGACAATTGCACCGACACTTGCATGCCGCGGGTTATTTCTTGAATCCGGTGTTTCAGTATTCATCCAATTTTTCAAACCATCCCGAAATAAGAGCCGGACTAAAAGAGGTCATCAAAAGGCTAGAGCCAGACGTACAAAAACAAGCCTTGGCAATAAATGAGGTATCACATTTGTTTCCATTGAGTTATATTTATTTCATATATGTATTGTTTTTAAATTAATTTGTTTGCCTTTTAGGTTAAACTCTTTATGGATACGAGATGGGAGTTTGGCTCAGATCTTACCAAGCAAGCAGTCAAATCTTCTCTTCCAGCTGAGTGGTGGAAAAATTACGGTGAGGATGCACCCAATCTTAGGCGCATTGCTATCAAAGTACCGAGTCAAACATGCTCATCTTCGGGTTGTGAGAGGAATTAGAGCACATGGTCTCTCATCCATACAAAACTTCGCAACCGATTGGCAATAAAAAAATTACATAAATTAATTGGTGTATGTGCATTACAATCAGAGACTTAAAGTTAGGAATCTGATGTACACGCGAGAGACCGAAGATTTCTACAATCCAATAGACTTGAATTTAATATTTGAGGAGGATGACATATTGGATGAGTGGACCCGAGAGAATGATGAAGGGGTCTTACCGACCGATGACTTAGACTGGTTGGATGAAGGTATTCAACAAAGCGAAGGGGAAGGACGACGAGGGCGGTCATAATCAACCGGCACCGGTCAGTGTTCTTTCCAGTTCTGATGATGATAATGGTGGTGATGATAGTTGGCAAGATATTCCTGGTACTTATGGTAATCATGTAGATGATGACGACGACGACGACGACGATGATGATGATGATGATGATGATGATGATGGCAAGGGAGATGTTAGTAGGGGAACAACGAGTGGTAGCCGACAAAGGAGTGGAGTTGGTGGTAGCCACCAAAGGGGTGGTTCTTACAATACTGGTACACAACATGATGGTGGTATGACATGGGCACAAGGAGACGAAAACTACTTTGCCACGCAAGACACAGATCATGGTTATCACCCGGGAATAAGTGAACAACGAAGGCATTTAGACAATTTAACGAGATTCTCTAGTAGTGACGAGTATTCAAGCGGATATGATCAATAACGTCTTGATGATCAACTACGGGCAATGGGCTTAATGACGGATCATGCATACCACGGTGGAAGACATAGTATCTCTGGGAGTGAGAGTGGCACAAATAATTATGGTCCGGCACAACTTCCAAGATCTACTAGTACTAGTACAGGTGGTTACTATGATCGTTATAGAGACCATTATGGATCTACTAGTAGCGGCACAACAGGTGGTGATTATTATGGATATAATCAAGGGACGCAATATGGTGGGTCTTCAACTGATAGTTCTGGGTATAGAGGTTTTGGATATTATCATCACGGTAATCAACCGGGAGATCGTCAACCACAATTTCCAAATTATGGGTCATCTAGCCAGTCATCCCAGCCATCTGAGCAGCAATATGGTTCATATTTCTTTCCTTACCCAACTGAAAGAAATTACCCCTATCCAAATCCTTATGATCGATACCGCAACTAGATAAGGAGATGAAAATGATGAAACATTGTAATCATTCCTATTTATCTTCCATACAAACTTTTTATCTAAGCTTATGTGACATTAGATTGTTTTCAATATTATTATTGGTTTACTATGCAATATTGAATCTGACAACTCTGCCGCGGTTCAGTATAACCAGTTCTACAATGCAATGCATATTGAATGATGGGTTAAATGTACATCATTGGTCCACTTTGTTAATCTTATTTTTTTAAAATTTTCTATATTTTTTTCGGAATTTTTTGCCCTCTCTAAATAGTGTATCTTTGTGTATCGCCCGATACCGCGACCGATACCGCGATCGAGTGTAAAATCGTGTGTCCGATACCGAGACCGATACCGAGACTTTGAACCATGAATAAAGAAACTTATTACACCATTAATATTGTGTTGTCTCCATTACTCTAATAAGGTGCGTATGTATATAGTAGGTTTGACTTTTGTATTTTTTTTAATCAACAGTGCATGTATATAGTTGGTTTAACTTTTGTATATTTTTTTATCAACACAAAGGTAACAGAGTACATGAACTGTATTCATATTCGATGCTCTGTTTCTGGTACCTTCAAAACATTCGTGTTCTTAGAGGATTACGTATGTGGGTTTGCCTAAAAAATGGATCCAATTTCAGATAAATGCGATAATTTCCAAAACTGGCACTTCATCTTTGTTGCTTAAAACTGTTTTGCCCAATTTGATCGGTCGGGACAATTTGTTTTCTAACATGGGCTAATCACATACTTGGCTTCTCAAATCCCTTGTGAACCCATGCTCTCTTGGGTTCCCACCATATATGGCATGTTACTTCATTAATATTTTATAATTGGTTTGTTGAGAAGAATTCTCTATGGTCCTTTATTAAAAGGAGTAAATTGACAAAGGAGACAACGGGTGGTAACCTAAGGTTATAAAACAAGGTTCTTTTAAGAGTTGTTGGAGATTCTCTTGTTCTTCATGTTTTTGGGCCTTGATTGATTCTTGTTCAAGTAAATAATGTTGCACGTTAGGGCTGTACAACGAACTAAAATACTCGAGCTCGACCCATGTTCTTTTGGAAAAAAATTCGTTCGAGACGGGCTCGTAAATTAAATGAGCCAAGCTTGAACATATTTTTAAGCTCGTTATCTTAATGAGTTCGGCTCGATTTCTTTTACAAATAATTCTCTTGAAATAGTATATAACGACCAAGCTACTCGAGCTTTGACTCGTTTTCGTTTGTTTTAAGCTAGTTTGCGCTCGGCCCCTAAGATAATCACCAAGCGTGAACATACTTAGAAGCTCATTAACAATTTCATACAAGCTTGAGCAACCTTAAGCTCACCTCCGCTCTGCTCAACTAATTAAAACACCTAGTTATGAGTTGATATGGATAGCTGGGATTCTAACTAAAGTGCAGGGGTTTTCATGGTTGGTGGCTCATGGTAATTGTGATTTTGTCGCAAGAAAGAAGACCAAGGGAGTGTCTCACATTTCTTATATCATGTGTAGAAAGGTGGAGGAGAATTTTGATCATTTGCTTCTACACTTTTCGTTTTTGGGAATATTGATGTAGAGGAATATCAGTTTTTCCGAAGGGAAGTAATAGTTGTGGGAAAACACAAGTTTCAAGCATTATTTGGGAATCTTAGAAATACTTTCGGGATATCCCTATGTTATGCATCACATGAAACTTGTAAAGTTGTCATTTATAAATCTACGATGTTTAAAGGCTCTGGTGGTGCTGAAAGTGGATATCTGAAAGTGAATAGGGCCTTTCTCTATAATGAAGTTTTTTGTTTCATAATTCAAAGGAGTGCTGCCATGGTGGCTTACTCAAACCTTATCCTTTTATAAGAAAAGCAAAGGAGAAAGTGATGCTAAATTATTGTAGCATCTGATGACGTAGAATAAAGAGGGAATAGAAACAACTAGCATTTTTTACATGTTTATAGTTTAGTTTTGTTAATTGTTAGTATTAATTGTAATGAAGGGGTTTTTGTCTTCTTTAGTAGATATTAGAATAAGTGAAGGGTATTTTAATCTTTTAATGCTTCCCTAGTTAGAGTAGGATTACCAGTAGTAAAAATAGGTAAATGATGTAATAGAAATCTCAACTATTCTTTGGTTTGATAATACAATTGTTAGATTTGTTTTGTTTTCTCTCTCTTCTTTGGACCCAATTGGTGGTGCTTGCATCAATGCAAGTCTGCCAGCATAGTTATTAAGTTCCCAGGCACTCTAAGGATCTAAGGTCTCCTTAGTGTACATGTTGCTGTGTTACCAAAATTGTACACCAAGGAGGGCTCCTTGGTGTACAATTCATTTACGACGAGGTGCAATGGAAGGCGTGAGCCTAAGCAAAGTATGGTACATGTTGCTGAGTTACCAAAATCAGCAACTTCTCAGCAAATTTTACAAATTCCCGATGGCATTTAGAACAAATTTAAGCTAATTACAGAAAAATACAGCGAAATTTAGCAACATTGTAGCGCAATGCAATGCTGAAGGAATTTAATTTTGAATACTAGCATGAATCAGAGAACAAGAAGGGGAAAAATCTGAGGGAGAGAGATGAAGTTTCCAATATCATGCAATAAAAGGGCTTAAAAAAAGAATGTTTGGAGCCCTTCAGAGTTGGGGGCATTTATTAGTTTCCTATTAAAAGGGTTTTTATCTTCTTTTAAGGTTGGGAGCCCAGTCTATGTAATATATCTGTTATCATAACGAGTTGGAAAACCGAGTACAGCTAATTAACCGTAACTGAAAATAAGATTTAGAGCTGTATCAATCATTTACATCTCTCTCTCTCTCTCTCTCTCTCTCTCTGCATTTCCTGTTGTATTTTCCATATATCTATCCCTATTTTTGAAGTTCGTTTACTATTTTTTCTAACCTTAAAGCTCATTTCGATATTCTTTATTATTAGCTCAACTTTTGGAGCTTCACGTCTGACATTTGGCTTTTAATGTGATAGGGCTTTGGAAGATATGGATTCATCTCCACCATGCATGGCAGATGTTTTTAAATGCATGGGAAAGGCTGCTCGTGCTGCTTTATGTGCCATCGCAAGGAATCTCCGTTTGCGAAGCGAGTAAGACCGGTTGTTGGTATATTTATATAATCTTTCATATATATTGGAAGGAAACCACTTTACACGCACATTTCTACTGTTTTATGTATTATTTATTATTATTGATAAGAAGCTTTCCTCTTTTTATCATATTACATTGACCTTTTACTCAAAACATCACATTGTGCAGTGTCTTTAACCATCTGCTTGATGATAACCCATTGCCTGCTAACGAGGCGTCTTCATCAGTGCTTGTTACAACCTACTTCAGTACATCTTTGCAAAATGGAAAAGGAGCTATTGGGGGAGGAAAGATCACAGCAAATGGTGAAGTTGAAAAGGGGTTATTGACGTTGATTTCCTCAGATGCTCCTGGCCTTCAGGTAAAAAATGGCGTCTACAGCTACAGATTGACAAATACTACTTTGGGATGCTTGATTGATATGTTCCTTGATCATTTCCATTAGTTGTTTCATTTCTCTGGATAGGTTTGTGACCCCAACGGTCGTTGGTACCTAGCAGATGGTGGATCTTCTCCTGGGGACCTTTTATTACTTATAGGCAAGGCACTCGGCCATGCCACTGCAGGCCTTCGCCCTGCTGCCTCATATAGGGCTGCACCTGATCACTCTCCAGCCACTGTTGGCGGTGGAAGGTAGATATCTTCATTGCTGTTGAAACATATTGCTTCAGTTGCTGCTAATGATTTTCTGACTTTCACCTAGTGAAGGTTAAAATGACCCTCGATGCTCATTGGTCGGAGGGTTAAAATGACTCAGTTTTAACACTCCAACCAATGGAGTTGGAGGGCCACTTAAAGGAGGTTAGCAACTTGGACTTATTTCCTCAGTTTCAATAATAACCTACCCAACGAGCTGATGTTCTGTTTGTAGGTCATCACTGGCATTTAGGCTCATGCCGCAGGGAAATGCTGTATTAGATTGCTCTCCAATTGTAGCAGCTGGTCATCTCATTCCCCAGAGCTATGTACCTATCTCTGTAAGCCAGTTTATGGATGATCTTTCTGCTGAGGAAGATGCACTGTGCACCCCCGCTGAGAATCCTTATGTAAGTTGTCTTCAACTTGATAAGAAGTGCTAATAAGTTCAACCTCTACTTTTGTTGCTCCTTATTATTATTTTATGAAATTAGACATGCAATTGTTTCAAAATGCTTGCTGTTGCGTAGCATGGCATAAGTATGTGGAGATGCTCAACATGTAGAATCTGTTTTAAGTCTGTGCTACTAACAAAAGTACGTTAACATGGTATACATTTTTAGACATTGGATGAAACTAATATTTAGCAACAAACTCTAATATTTATTTCTTCTTCCTCTCTCTGGCCTTTCTAACTTCTGTCTGTATTAAGTGTCTTCTATTTAAACTACAAGTCATTGGATGAAACTTTATCTTGATATTTTCAAGAACATTCCATATCAAGTAATTCATCTTCACCTAAAGAAATACTAGTTGTTTACTCAACTACTTCCTTGTTTTTCTCTCAATGAGATAAAATGGAGAAGAATACAAAGAGACAATTATCTTCTTTTTTCTCTAATTAGGACTTTTCACTTCTTGAGTAAGTTATGCATGAGGAAAGATATATTCGTTGCATGATTAAGTTGTACATGTCACTTTTAAGTGCACAATGGTTATATATCATACTTCATCTACATATTTTCGTTCCGCCAACTTAGTTTTGGACAATGCATACAATACTCTCTCGTGGTAAACTACATGTCAAAGGCCCAAAACAAAACAAATATAAATTCTAGAGAGAGAATCAAAGAATGTCTTATATTAAAAAATGGAGAAGTTTTCTCAAGTAAGGATTACATGGGTATTTATATGTGGAATATTACTTGCTAGCCAAGTAATTACTTAAATGACTAAAAAGGACGAGTACTAAGAAAAATATACCTAATTAGTCCCAAACATGCTTGGAGTCCAATTAAAAGAGATAAAAGAAATAAAAGAACTAAAATAAAAGGAAAACTAATATGGGATTCCCATCACTCTTCCTCCCGCAAAAAGAGTTCGTCTACGAACTCAGAGAGGAATGCCCACTGAGTCAGGCTCCAAAATGGTAATCAATGCATGGCGAGGAGGTTCCTCGAACTCATTAAAATACTCTTTGGGGGGGGGGGGGGGGTGCTCCATCGCTAAAAGTGCACGACAACATGGAAGAGGGCAGTTTGAAACTCGATGTCCAACGGTGCCACAATTGTAGCACTGGAATGTGGGAGGGCCTGAATGTGATGCCGCGAGAGTAGTATAGGTGACTGGGGCAGTAGTAGAGGGGGCTAAGAGCAGTAGCAAAAAACGACGGAGGTAGAACTCGGGAGGATGTTGGAGCTGTTGGTGCCAAGTGGTAAGTCTCTACCTTGGTAGCATACTCAATCGATTGCAGAAAGGTCGGTATTTCGCGTAATCCGAGGTCACGCTGAATGTAAGGTTGGAGGCCCAAAATATAGCGGTTAATCTGCTGATCCTCTGTCTCGGGTAGACGAGTCCTGGTGCAAATAAGCCGAAACTGCTCGGTGTATTCCATTATAGTAGATTCCTCCTCTAGTCAGAGGGATTGATGCGAGCAAAAAGGCCGCGCTCGTATGTCGGCAGGATGAATGAGGCTTGAAGTCTAGCCATGTCTGGATAGGTGGTAGCCTAACTGCTATACGATGATAGAAAACATCATTCCACCAAACTCGGGCGAATCCCTGAAATTTGGTGGCAGCAAGAACACAAGAGCGACCCTGAACCCTCATGTAATAAAAACTGTCTCCATGGCAGCTAACAGTCAATCATAGCATCGGGAGAGAATCGAACATCGGAACATCAATCCGTATATCGTTGTGGAGACTCCGAGAAAGTAGGTGGAGTGCCATAAGATAAGGGTTCTCCATCTTGACGCTCGTCAAGGCTAATCACATCACCTGGCACAGGTGCAGCATAATCAATAGGCAAGGGTGGCATTTGGGCAGGTGGTGGATGAGGAGGAGGTACATGCGGGGCTAATGGAGGTGTTGAAGGGTCGCGGGAGTAATGTGGACACGTGCCAATCAAATGACCGCGCTCACCACCATAAAAGTACAGGCGGTCTCGTAACGGTACGAAGCGAGGATTCACCCCAAAACGCTGCGGTGGGTGTCTCCAGCGTCGGAAGATGAGGAAGAATCGGTAGAGTGTAGGGACAGGTCATGGTGGGAAGATGTGTGGGATGGTGGTGGGTGAGGGTACAAATGAAGATGAGGTGGTTGATGATAGGTTAGGTTCTGTCAAGGGGGCTCGGGAGGCTCGGGAATCCGACCACCAAGGATGTGAGTGTCGAAATTGAGGGGAGTGGGCGAATGTCCGTAATGGCCAGAATTTCCAAGTGGTGTTGGAAATCTATTGAGGTTATGTCAAGGGGCTCGGGAGGCTCGGGAATCCGACCACCAAGGATGAGTGTCGAAATTGAGGGGAGTGGGCGAATGTTCGTAATGGCTAGAATTTCCAAGTGGTGTTGGAAATCTATTGAGGTGAGTATCCGGTGGTCGACCGAGGTGTTCGGAGCCCTTGTATAAGCCGAGGGTTTCAGAATTTTTTTCACAGACGGGTGGGTCGTCAAACCTGTCGAGATCGAAGAGGTCGGAGTTTCCCAGTTTTCCGGGGAGTTTGGAAATTCTAAGTTGTCCGAAGGGTACAACTGATTCGGGTGAGGAGGGTAGTTCAGGGTTCTCGGGTTGGGCGGAAAATCTATTTTTTTTGGGTGGGTCGGAAACTCGGAGTTTTCCGAACAGGTCGATATGTTCCGGAGAGGCAGGAGGACCTGAATTTTCAACAGAGGCTAGAAGGTCGGAGTTCTTTCCGAGGGCGGGAAGGCCATAGTTTTGTTCTACGGTGGGCCAAGAGAAATTCTCGGAGGCGGGGCGATCAGAATTTTCAGATTCTCCAGGATTGTCAGAAAAACCGAGGAGATTAGGAGCCTTACTTTTGCCCGTCGGGTCGAAAAATCGAGGGGGGTCACCGGGTTTTGACTTTCCGCGCCGTCGATCGAGGAGGTCGCCTCTACTATCGGGTCTGCCTCCGGTGGTTCGTTGAATTTGGTGCTTGGATTGGCGGGTTGGCGGTCTGGCAGGTTTGCCAAGAGGTTAAAAAATTGTGGCAGGTTCTTTCTCGGGTTTATGGGAGGATGATTCTTTTGATTCGTTCATGGTGGAGATGATGCGGAAAAGGGTATCAAATTTTTAGTTGAATTCTAGGGCTTGTTGATCAATCTTTTGTCTCAATTCTTGATTGTTTTCTCTCAATTCTTGATTAATCTCTTCTTGATATTGAATCGATTTCTTCGGGGCCATTGAGAATGTAGTGTACGATTTGTTGATAATCTACACACCAATACACCAATCGGGGGAATGGCATCTCGCTCTTATATCAATTTGACGTAAACTACACCTCAAAGGCTCAAAACTAAACAAAACAAATACAAATTCTGGAGAGGAAATCGAAGAATGTCTTATATTCAAAAATGGAGAAGCGTCCTCAAATGAGGAGTACATGGATATTTATATGTGGAAGATTACTTGCTACCCAAGTAATTACCTAAATGACTAAAAATGACAAGTACTAATAAAAATATACCTAATTAGTTCCAAACATGCTTGGAGATCAATTAAAAGAGATAAAAGAAATAAAATAAAAGAAAAACTAATATGGGATTCCTATCACTCTCACTATTGTATTCTCACTGTTTTATGATGAACAATGAGTTCATTGTATAGTAATTTATTGTTATGAACAATTATTTTAACATATGGTTCCCCAGAATTACAACAGAAATTTTTGTTTACTATTATATCTTAATATTTTTTTTTTATTATGACATTATTTTTTTGAATGCCATGTTCACATTTTTCAAATCGATTGTTTTTAGTTTATATTTATTCATTGTTCTTGCCCTCTTTTACATTTTTATCGAGAGGGAAAAAATTGTTTACAATTTACTTTCAAGTATATAAGTTACAACAAACATTTGTGATTGTATTTTTTAAAGTTTTAATTCTATCTGTCATATTCGCAATATTTAATTGACTGTTTAAATTTGAATTTATTTTGTTACAAACTTTAATAGGTTTAAAGAGACAAGGAAGTCGGTCACCTTTTTCTTCAAGTATTAGCTAAGAAAATCTTAGATCATCTTATATTTCTTACCATAAAGTGCAGACTTTGACATTTCTTAAGTTTTGGATGTAGTTTGTTATGCTAGTGCATTAACACCTATGATACATGAAATGTTCTTTATCACTCCTAAGGTAACACTATTTTTTTTTTTCCTTTCAAATGTTTCTATCTGTCCTTGATAAATATTTTGAATTAGAAATTCGTGAAATGTTTAAACTTACGATTGATCGCCGAATGATTTTTTACTTTATAATTCACATTTCTAAGATTATCAACTAGGTAATAATTTGTATTTATACAAATTTTAATTGCAAAAATGTAATCTGCACATTTGTAAAAAATTAACATATATATATATATATAGGCAGGCTACTGTGCACACTAAAGTTTGCACATCAATTTTTTAAAATAGCAAAAAAAATATTTTGACATGATTTTTTTAATGTGATATTGAAACAATCCAAGGAACCCATATAAAAAAAACCAGCTCAAAAAAACTTTTTTTGCTATTCTAAAAAAATCGGTCAAACTTTCGTAGATTTTAAAGTGCTTAAAAGTTGCGAAAGTTTGACCGATTTTTTTAAAATAGCAAAAAAGGTTTTTTTGTGTCATATTTAAACATTTCAAGGAACCATATAAAACAAATCAGGTCAATTTTTTTTTTTTTTTGCTATTTTAAAAAAATGATGTGCAAACTTTAGTGTGCACAGGAACCTGCCTATATATATATAACGCCCAATCAATTTTTATTCATATGTTGTAATTGGTCCGCGCCAGCGGTAACGAACACGCATGTGACACGCGTCAGCGGCTACGGACACACGTGTATTAAAAAAGAGGCGTGCCACACGTGTGTCTGTTGCTGCTGGCGCGGACCAATTACAACATGGGAATTAAAATTGAATGTGTATTAGGTGTTTTTTGTTAAGGTTCATTAAAATGTTCATCTTTTATGTTCGCTTTTGAACCTCTCCCTATATATATATATATATATATATATATATATATTTACAAATATTTATCAATATTGTATGAAATACTTAAAAGCTTGCGGTAAATAATCACTGATTCGTGGCTGGTTCATATCCTTGCTATCACTGATTCGTGTAAATCGCTTTTTAATGTGATGATTTGACTTAACCCCCAAGGGTGTTATCTCAAAATATAGAACAAAAATAAGGGGTTAAGTCTAAAAATTTATTTGAGTTTGCCCTTGTTTATAATGTCAAATTAGACTTAACTCCCTACGTTGGAGTCAAAGTCAAAGGATTGTGAAAACGAGGTGTTAAGTCAAATTAGGCATTAAAATTTGGGGGTCAATTAATATTTACACTAATACTTGCTATAACATCAACGCTAATATTTTAGCACTAATAAATTTATTTGTAAATGTATTTTAGTAAATATTTAATATAATTATACTTGAAATTTTCATCTATTATTATGATTATAAAAGATAGAATATTATCGAATCATATGTCAACAAATTTTGTTAAAAATATTAAATATATATTATAAATAGTTATACTTGACATATATATATATATATATATATATATATATGTTTTATTTTTATTAAATCTGTTGTACACGATTCGTGTCTGCACCGGTAGCTAGTTTATATAAAACTACATTGTTAAATTGTGTCATCAAGTAGATATTTTGTTTTCGAAACATTTGTACTTTCTGATGTGACAATTTTCAATATTGTTACACATGATGTTCGCACAAGATAATGTTAACTAAGATAACATTGTTAGTACTTTTGGGCACCTTATGTAGTCAAACTCGTAATACTTCTCTTAGTATATATTATTTATCGTTTTTTTTATGGATTATAACTAGTATTGGGAAAATCCAAATCAATTTAATGAGACTTATTTCAATGCAATTAAAAACTTGATCTAAATGGGATTGTATATGAGTTTCTGATGTGAATGAAGAATTATGGGTTATTTTTAGTATTTTTAGTGTTTTATTGTATATTTGTTTTAGTCTTTCTTTTATTTTTTAGTATTTCATTGTATTTTCCTTTTTTGTTAGTATTTAGAAGAAGGAAGGTTATCTTTCTTTTATTTTTTAGTATTTCATTGTATTTTCCTTTTTTGTTAGTATTTAGAATAAGGAAGGTTAATTGGCTCTTAGGGACATAAATGTAAATAGATTCTTAGCTTAGAGGCCAAAGAACCTCCTTCTTATAAATATCCCCTATGTAGCCTCATTTGAGGCATTCTTCCATATTTTGAGATTTGATTAGAGAGTTTGAGAGAGAATTATTTTTTCTTCTTCCCATTGACGTCATTTACGTCAATTGGTATCAGAGCCTAGTCGCTCCACCGTTGTTGTTGTCAAAAAACAAAAACTCGTAAACAACGTCAAGGTGGGTCTAAGAAAAGATGAACACCTTCGCGGCAAACCCTTTCGAGCAAATCTTGGAAGCCCTCAACCAATTGAAGGGCCAAATGGAAGAGTTCAATGCACGAAACCCATCGCTACCCAAATTGCCATCCACCACCATTAACCCTAGCCCCCCAAACCCATCTACCTACGCTTCCGCAAACGATTTCCCCACATTTCCCCAAGAAAATCAAAATCCTAACCAATGTTTAAAAAGGCGTTTGAGGCTTACGCCTCGAGGCGAGGCGGGCAAAAAATGCCTTGAGGCTTAAGCCTCAGGGTTGAATTTGAGGCTTACGCCGCAATGCGCCTCGAGGCTTACGCCTCGGTGCGCCTCACGCCTCACCTCGCGCCTTTTTGCTGAGGCGCGAAAAAAAAAGTCTTGTTCTTTTTTTTGTTTTAAAACTACACTTAATTTATACTATTTACTATTGTAATGTGACACCCCGACTAATTAAATACCGGGTAGCTACTCCTTTATTAAATTAATTCAAAATGCCAAGTTGGTTCAGTTAATAGCATCACTGTCGAAAACATTTAATGATTACTAACCACCTAGTATTTAAAAAGTAAGTTGTCAAATTTTAAATTAAATCTGATTAACATGCGATAAATGAAATGTAAAAGAATAACATCACCATACACCATAAAGTCTCAATAAAGTAACCAACAAATAATAATAAGTCTGGAGGAAAACTCCTCACAACAATCCCACAAACTGAAATAAATAAAACAGTGTATCCTGAATTAATTACATGCCAAAAATCTGAATAATTGAATTATGAAATGTCTCTAATAGAAATGGGCGACATGTCCTACAAATGATGAAACTGAATATGGAGTCAAGACTAGAAAATGAGGCGTCTAATATCAAGGCCCTGTAACTTCCACAACAGCTACAGCTCGTCAACTGAATGGAAATCCTATGCATGGTGTCCTTGTGGCTGGGCACCTAAAAGGTTTTTACAAAAATAGATTTGAAAGCAAACGGGTCAGAGCCCGAAAGTGGAGAGTATTTTAAAAACAGCAAGTGCTTTAATAACATTAAAACAAAGAATGCAAAATACATGTTAGGACGTGCTCTCTCATGAAATACTCACCTCTCGTCTAATCGTGCACTCCTAACGTACAGTACCCATCTAAGTGGTATTTATCTAACTAAACCGACATAAGTTCTAACCGATCTACTCGATTCACAATATGAATTCCCAATGTTATCACTTGAATAGATAGCTTTACTAAACTCGGATTCTCAATTATTAGCATTACCATTTACTGGAGGTTATCCCCTTATTTATCTTCTCAATGAGTTACTATAAATTATTCTCATAATTAAACATGACAAGTCTGTTCATTTAACCGTATATCATTCACATCATAAATATACAATACAAGCACCCCGAGACTAAGCTGCGGTGCACACATACTCTGCTATCCATCTCGGTACATCACGTACATAAGGATCACGCATTCCGAATCTCTCAGGAATCGTTCTCAGATAACAACAATCACAAACAATGGAGGCGAACACAGTCACATCACATGGGTCACGCACATACCTACGCTCCCATGATCAGCAGACTTATTAACTTCCCAATAAGTCCTTCTCTGACCTATGTCCTCGAGGTACCAATCTATATCCCCCCGTAGGCACACAAAGAATAGATGGCCCTAAGCGAACGCAAACCTCCCGTGATAGCAAACATGGTATCATATGTCATACACATAAAATTATATATACTAAGCATGCACACTTCTTAGTAATTACCATAATTTATTAGAGGTATACTTCTCATTCTCATACTAACTTGTAATGTCACACAAATCATATGTCCGGTTTACATGTATTTAAATCATTAATTATCCTCGCATCGTGATTAGTCACTCGCGCCCTAATCCACAACTATCGTTTGGTTCAAATCACACTTCTATATTTCACTCCTCAATATATCCCAAATATCCCGACTATATCAATTAGTCATCAAAGGAATGTTATCTCTACAATTAAACCAGGTTACGGGACACTAGAAATCAATTCAGGCCAAAAATGCCAATCTGTCAACTCGTTAGAAGTCTCGTTCGAACGAGGTCGTTCGAACGAGAGTTCGTTCGAACGAAGTGGGCATCTAACTAACATCCAACTCGTTAGAAGGGAAACTGTCAACTCGTTAGAAGCTCGTTCGAACGACCTGGGCAGGCCTTCTAACGAGGTGACAGTTTCGAGCCCAGAATTCTCCTATCTCGTTTTTCCCAATTTTCTTCACCTCTAATCTCATCTAAACATCATTCCAACAGTAGTTCAAGGTTTCCAATCATTCCTAAACATACTTAGGTCGTATTTTAACATATTTATGGTGTCAATTCACCCTAAACCACATCAAATTATCAAATCTCCCCAATTTTCCCCAAACCTCAAGAATATGAACCCTAGAAATTTAAAGTCATCAATTTCCCTTAATAAATCCGTTTTTGGTAACATGAAAGATATATTTCAATCAGTATAATCGCCCAAACACAATTCTACATACAATCTCTTTATCAAAACATGAATTCTAGTTCCAACTCCATGGGTTTTTATAAATCTCCCAAAACAATACAAATATATCAATTTTTCTAAGCATGGAAGAAGCATTCGCTTGAAGTTAACGAAATTAAACCACTTGCCTTGGATTATTCTCTGAATTTGGTGTTGGATTGATGAAGGTTGCTCTCTCTCCTTTTCTCCCAAGGTTGAAGGTTGAAGATGGAGGTTAAGGTTTTCTCTTTTGGGAACCTCTCCTAACTTCTCATGAAACCCCCGTAGCCCTCTAATCAGTTAAGTGCCGGTAATGGGTTAGTGGGTTAATAAATTCCCTATTTTTAATTCCCAAAATTCGTTGGTCAAAATTCCCCAAATTTCAAAATTACCTAAATACCCTTTTAAGTTGCCGGTATGGCCCAAAAATGCCCCGGAACCCAAACTAAACCCCCAGCTAGTGTTTTCTGACTATTTCGACCCTTCCGGACACGTTGACGCACTCAAAATGACCATACGGTCGATAAAAATAAAATTCACTTTTTAATTAAATAATGTTCCTGGCGCGACTGTCACACGCGTCCCAACAAAATTTCCAAATTGCCGTATTTCTATCTCGCGACAATTTTAATATTCTCAATATTCATATATTGCCATATATACGCATTATAATCAAATACCAACTCACATCTCGTTAGTATTTTATCCGGATTAATTCTCAATTAGTTCACTTTCAATTTAATTAATCCCATAAATAAATATCTATAAAAGTACGGGGTATTACATGTAACTTGAGAGAAATTTTTAAAAAATAACCAATATGTTAATGAAACTTAAAAAACTGATTTTGTCAATTTGATTTTGTTTGAAATAAATGTACTAAATTAACTTCAATATGACTTTTTTGTTAAAAATTTATGTTTTTTGGTTTTCAACTTAGATTAATATGTTATCTTTAACTAAACTGAATATATATTAAGAAACTAATATATTTTAAAGGTTGCTGTTTTTTTAATAAACTTAGGTTGATATGTTTTATTATTTTTTCAATAAAATTGTTGTTTTTTTAATCTCAGCTTGAACATCAATGTTTTTTAATAAATTTGCTTGTTAAGTTGCATTGATTAATTTACTGTCGTATTATAAAATAACCAACATGTGAATGAAGCTAAAAAAATGATTTTGCCAATATGATTTTGCATTGATTAATTTATTGCCATATTGTAAAATAACCAATATGTTAAAATTGATTTTCTCAAATTCCTTTTTTTTTTAAAGTTATCTCGGGGGAACAAAAAAATGTCAAACTATGTGAGAAAGTCCTCAAGGATGTTTTTTTTTGTAGTTTTATTTTATATTTCTTTGTTATTTTATTTTTATGGTTTTATTAGTATTTTTTTAATATTATTTTGCTCATTTTTTGTTCTTTTCGGTGAGGCTTACGCCTCAAACGCCTCGAGGCTTACGCCTCCGCGACTAAAACGCCTCGCTTCGCCTTTCGCCTTTTTAAACATTGATCCTAACCCCTATTTAACCCACCACCACGCCAAGAAACCCCTCAACAGCCCCCCCACCACCTACTGCCGCTTCTTGGCCATATTCTGTCGCCGGCAAGTCACAAAAGGGGCAGAACCCCTCGGATAACAGCCGCATACTGCTGCCATCGGGGCAGCAGATTTCCGATCAACTTCCTTTGCAAACAACGCACCTCCCTGACCCGACACAAACCCTTCAACCTTCGAATCCCCAAACTGCCCAAGACCGACCCCAAATTCAACACGATCCAACCGAAAATACATCCCGGCAAGCCACCCCTACCCTGTTTCACCCAGACCATCTCCGTCCTCCTATTCCGACCCCGACCCAGCCCAAAGTCCTCCTATTCCGATCCCGATCCAGCAGCCTGCTGCCCTGGGCACACACAACGCCTTCGGACGAACCCACCGGGGGTCAGGCGAGGCCATCACAGATCTTCCACTAGCCACAATTCAGTCTGATGCTTCCCCGATCACTTCCTCTCCAATTTGAGTGCAATCCCCCCCTCTCATGCTTCAAGAACCTTAAAAAATTCAAGAAATTGTCCCCACCATTCAAGAACATGTGTTTCTTTACCCCGACCCATCCAAGATCCACCCAAAAGCCCTCAAGAATCATTGTCCTACAAATTCAATCCCACATCAACCCATTTTTACCAAAACCCCACAACATCAATCCCATCTAGATTTTGATCACGAAACCCTAGGGTTTCCACTATCTCTTATCCAAGAACCCACCCAAACAAACCCTAGCCTCCCCATTTCTCCCTTCGTGTTTGGAAACCCTCACATGCATCCCCCACCCTTTGAAACCCCAAGTCAACCCACCCCATTCCTCCAAAATTACCAAGAACCAAACAAGAACCCTCTCCCACAAAATCACTCCCATTTTAACCCTTCTTGATCCATTCCCCTTTCATACTACCCAATCAATCTTTTGTCCTAGATGAAACCCACCAACAATTTCAAGAACTAGGGTTTGGTACCAAAACCTTGGTTTTGTGAATGAAGAATCAGGGGTTATTTTTAGGGTTTTATTATATTTTTGTTATTTTTTAATCTTTCTTTTATTTTTTAGTATTTCATTGTATTTTCCTTTTTTGTTAGTATTAAGAAGAAGGAAGGTTAATTGGCTCTTAGGGACATAAATATAATTAGATTCTTAGCTTAGAGGCCAAGCAACCTCCTTCTTGTAAATACCCCCTATGTATTCTTCCTTATTTTGAGATTTGATTAGAGAGGTTTTGAGAGAGGCTTATCTTTTCTTCTTCCCATTGACGTCATTTACGCTAGTTTCTAAAATCTGACCTCAATGGCACTAATCAAAATAAGAAAAACCCGACTGCTTTCGGTTTGATATAATGCCAAAATCGATTTAAACAAAACCAAACCAACCACTCATACAATAATTGTAAAAAAAAGCCGCTTGTCAATTTTCTATTGGTCCGAAAACACTATTAGCATATGATTTTACCTTAATGACTTGTGTTTTTACCTTGTACACCACAATTGTTGCTGGATAACTCAGATTATAAAAATTCAGTGAACATTCATCTATTCTGAATAGAGGAATATGAATGTCGCATTATATTACAAATATTGGATTTTGACTGGATCGGATCTGATCCTAACGGCTCAAATTCAGTCCAAAATGTAGAAATCAAAGAAATTAAAATCACTTACAAACCTTTTGTTTGATTGGACTTGCTTAGATTTCTACTACAGTTCAGTTTGGATTGAATTACAAAACAACTTCAATTGGATTGGATGAGATTTCAATTACGAACCTAGTAATAACATCAGATTGTAGTCTTTGTTGGTGAAGGGGAGCATGTTTTTGATGTTAGTTTGCGCTTTTGGTTGGTAATTTTTTTTTTCGTAACACATAAATCTGTTTTCTTTCACTCTTGTAACTTCAATCTGAAAATAGATAATTTGATCACAATTCATTTTTTATATCTCTTACATTCCTATTTTGATCAACAGGTGGTTCGAAATAATTTGGATAGGGAACTATCATTAAGAAGTGTTCTCTCAGATCCCTATTCGTAAGTAGGATTATCTTTGTGCTTGCAGCTGGTTGCTTCATTGTTTTGTTGGTTCGGTTGTGGTGACCTTTTATTCGTTTGAGCTATAACGTCAAATAATCAATGAAATTATGTGTTTCCGGCAAAATATGTCTTATTTAGCGTATCTTGTCAGTATATATAATTAATGGATGATAATTGCGGAAATATCTAGAGGTCCTAAAGCATTTAATAAGGTATGCTGTTAAAGACACCCCTTTTTCCCCTTCCAGACACCACATAGAGTTTTAAATTAACTTTTATTAATGGCAACCAAAAGTAAACCCCATTTTTATACAAGTTTACAAAATGAAAGTCAAGCCCACTGAAAAATTTAAGATTTTACTTTTAACCCCCCCACAATACATAACATTACTTTTTCAACCCATCTTACTTAACCCACCACCAGCACCACTTCAGCTGAAACCTCTCGTCCACCACCACCAACCGCCCCCTTCTCTCTTACCATTCACCTTCCACCACCACCACCACCACCACCACTTTAATTCGAACTCTATTTATTTCCATTATGCTAGTTTTGTTTTCAATACACAGACATTATAAATGATTTTAAATTAATTTTTTAATTTCGACTGGAACTCACCGAAAACAATGACAAATATGGCGACTTCTCCTCGAGGGTACAAACCATCGTTCAAAGTATCGGCCGAGTCAACTCGGAATCGGAGGGTACCGATATGATACCGAGAGGCGTTTAAAAAAAAACACGGAATCGTGTTGTCTCGCCGAGATATCGGTCGAGACAGCCGATTCAAACGACATATTTTTTTTAACCCTTTTGACATTTTTTTGGTACCCAAAAAACATTTTTGTCCAAAACATTTTTTAATTTTGTTTGTAAGAAGGTGTCAAAAATACGCTTTGTTAGACATTTCTTTGTACAAAAAAAATGTATACGTTTTGTAAGATATTTATTTGTACAAAAAAAAAATGTTGTGAAAATTATTGCGACCTTATATAATTTTTCTGAGTAATATGAAAAAAAAATTGTATCATTATTTGAACATTGTCATATTTTCTTTTATTTTTTGATAGAATTTTAATCTTTTACCATATTTCTTTGCTGTTGAAAATATATTGTAACATTTACATGGCCTATATAAGTTTGTTCACATAACATATACATCAGAATAATTTTACACACTAAGATTAAATTAAACAATTGCAAAAAAATTAAAATGCCACTGATATAAAACTAATAACATTCACCGTACATAAAAATATTTGAACATGGAACAAAATATCCTATCAAAATATAATGTCACATAATGATGTCCAAAAATGGAAGAGACAAAAATTGTGTGTGGGGGGGGGGGGGGGGGAGGGGGGAAGAATCCCCATATGTCTAGTCTCGTCCATGAATATCAACCATCCTCTTACATAAATTAAAATCAACAATTAGTCACTAATACGTAATTGTTTAGAGATTTCAAATAATAAAAAATGAAAATAAAATTAGTACGTTAGCAATATACCAAGTCCGCTGCACTTCAGAATAACAAATCGTACAATGTAATGCATATTAAATAATGGTTTGAACATATCTGATTGGTACATATTGTTAATCTCTGCTTTTTAAAATTTTATATATTTTTTTCGGAATTTTACGTGCTTTCTAAATAGCGTATCTTTGCGTATCGCCCGATATCGCGATCGATACCGCGACCGAGTTGAAAATCGAGTGTCCGATACTGAGGCTTTGAACCATGTTACAAATTGAGTGTTTAAGTTAATTTGTACATACTCGGTGGGATTCCACCGAGCATAATGAGGTATACTTGATGAATTTTCACCGGATGTGCACATTTTAACTATAAATTCAATGTTTTGAAATGTATACACTCGTTAGGAAGTGTCCACCGATTGTAGTGTGATATATTTGGCGCCTTCCTGAGTGTATAAATTTCAAAAATTGAATTGTTAAGCTAATTTGTATATACTTAATGAGCCGAATATACCTGGTGACTTTCCAGTGATAATGCACAAATTAACTTAACAATTCAGTTTGTACGCCCTCATGGACAAGTCACCGAATTTTATCATTGTTTTCGGTGAATTTCCACCAATTGTATAGAGGCATTGATTTTATGGGTTTTTCATTTTTTTCCAGCATATTAGGGCCTTCATTTTGAATTTTTAGTTGTTTAAGATCGAAAGGTTGTTTTAAATCATTTATACTCAACTCAACAAAGCCTTTTCCCATCTTTGAAAAACTCCTCGAGCGTGTAGGGTGACTCATCAATGCGACATGAAATAATCCTCGAAAAATTTCGGACCCCAATCAAAATCAACCAAAAGTGGACTGCCCAAACTTTAATTAGACCAATGCGTAAGAACCTCATCAATAATGGGTCTAATATGTCAAAATCTCGACAATGTTCCCCTCAAAATTCGAGCAACCAAAAACTGACGACCATATCCGCCTTCTCCATACCACAAGCACATGGTTGCAATTTGGCTCGGTGGACCCTTGAATCTGACCAGACAAAAACTCAGGCGATCACACCTTTGCGAGTACGATGGCGAAATAAGCGGACTGAAGGCGGTGGCATTCCGGAAAGCCGGACCCAAAGATGACAAATAGTCGGAAATGGATCCCAATTGGGACACATTTTTCATGGAAGTGTTGAGTTGTGTCAAAAATTGACCATTAGACCAATTTTGATCGAATCCGAGGTCAAATAGGGGGTAGGAGATCGGGCCAAAGTAGGGCAGGTTTGTTTATGATCGGGTTTGATCGTGGTTGGGCAAGGATGAGTGGAGAAAGGGTTAAAATAGGGTTAAAAGAGGTTGGGTCAGATTAGGGTAAAACTTTGGGTTTGGGGGTGGCGGGGTTAGGTTTAGGGTTAAAGAGGAGGGTGGGGGAGTGTTTCAGAGGGTGGGGAAGAAGATGAGATTGCATTGGTTGTGTGGCGGTAGGAGGTGGTGATGGTGGAGGAAGATGAGGTGGAAAAGTAGTGGCTAAAAGGGTTGGTGTCCCCCCAATTAGCGGTGATGGAATATAGGGTTTCCATCCACCCAATTCCTATTTGGGCATTTATCAATCTAACGATTGAAGGGTTACCCGAGTTGGAACCACAACTCATTACCCACTTCACGCATCATGATGAACACCAAGAACAAACGCAACTCTGATACCAATTTGATGTGAATCTATGAATCCTGAAGAGTTATTATTACAACTACACAACTACTAACTACACAATGCCAACAACAAAAAATAAAACTAAATTAAGAAATTGAGTTTCTTTCTCTCTCTATATTCTCTTTCTCAATATTCAAGTGTGATTACAAATGAAATTCAAGGGCCTATTTATACGAGAAAAATTACTTGGTTACCAAGTAATGACTCAAAAGACTAAAAATGACAACTAATAACTAAAAATGACTAATTAGCCTCCATATGCTTGGAGACCAATTAAGGACTAAAAGTAAAAGGAAATGACAATATTACGCTAAACTAAAATACAAAATAAAGAATAGTCTTCTCCCGGGAGCACAACCACGCGCTACGTGTCTCTACGTATCACAAAACACATCATTAATCCAATGAGTAGCATCGTCACTTGTATCTCCATCTTTTTGGATAATCGAGCCTAAATAACGAAATGATAATTTATAGGTATCTCTCGACCCTCCAATTTCACCACATCTCCGTTTGCCCTCTTCTTACTACTAAAATTGCACTCCATATATTCTGTTTTAGCCCTGCTTATTTTAAATCCTCTTGTTTATAGAGTTTCGCTCCAAAGTTCTAATTTAACATTAATCCCCATCTTATTCTCATCCACAAACAATATCATCTGCAAACGGCATACATCACGACACCTCATCTTGTATTTGTCCAGTCAACTCATCCATAGCAAGAGCAAATAGATAAGGGCTAACTGTTGAACCTTGGTGCATGGCTACAGTCATTGAGAATTTACTACTCTCTGGCTCCCCCATATTATATCTCTCGGTATCCTATCATACGCTTTATCCAAATCTATAAAAACCATATGAAGGTCCTTTTTCTTTCTATATCTCTCTATTAATCTCTTCAATAACTTTCATTGTTGACCTCATGCATAAACCCAAAATGATTCTCAGATACTATTATTTTCAATCTCAATCTATATTCAATTACTCTCCCAAAATTTCATTGTATGACTCGTTAACTTAATACCGTGATAATTTGAACAACTTTGTATGCCTCCTTTATTTTTATAAATAGGTACTAAAACACTCTTTCTCCATTTATCGAGCATCCTATTAGTCATTATAATTCTATTAAATAATTTTGTAAGTCAAGACACTCCTTCCTCCCTTAAATACTTCTAAACCCCAATAGGGATACCATCTGGTCCTAAAGCCCTCTTCGTTTTCATTTTATTAGAGCAATCCTAACCTCTGTTGCCCTAATTCTGCGAAAAAATGTGTTTTCTCGAGTCTTCCTAAGTTCCTCTATATGTAATCTACTCCCATTATATTCATTCAATAACCTCTCGAAGTAATTTTTTCATATTTTCATAATCTCATTATCCTTGACTAGGACTCTCGAATCATCACTTTTAATACACTTAACGTTATTAAATTTTTTTGTTTTTCTGTCCCTAAGTTTAGCAAGCCTATAAATAATTTTTCCCCTTCTTTTGTATAAAGATCATCATACGCCTTTAACTGAGCCTCTCTTAACATTTTCTTAATTTTTTTTTAGCCCATTTATATATTTCAAAATTTTCTTCGTTTCTAGTTCTTTGCCATTTTTTAAAGAACCCCCTTTTGATTTTTACTATATTTGGTACTTTTTCATTCCACCACCAAGTTTCATTTATAATGTATGTTTTTAGAAAAATAAATTAAGTTGGGCGGCGGTGGTGTGGGGTGTGGTGTGTGGTGGTGGTGGTGGTGGGGGAGGGGGAGTTGTCACTTTTAGGGTTAGAGAGAGGTTGAGAAGTTTAGAGAGAGATGGAGAAGTTTAGAGAGAGAAAAAGGAGAGGGGGGGATGGACTGAAATGAAAATTTGGGGTTTATAAAGCCTTTGACTTGTAAGGGACTTGTTGTATGTTGTTTATGAGAATTTATCTCACTTATTGGAGATTTAGAGAAATGGTGTTTGGAAGGTAACAGAGGGGTGCCTTTAACAACGACTTTTAGATAGCACACTTAAAAAAAAACGAGAGAAGAAGTTAATAAGCAAGAGAGCCTACAGATTCACAACAATAAATTACAAACAGCATAGAAGTTGAAACTCTTAAAACTTCAATTGCATCGAAGTGATTTTATGCCAAGCATTATTCTTTTTTTTTTTTGTTGGAAAGAATGAAATGTTACTACTATAATTAATTATATCTGATTATTGCCAGAAGTAGCCTGTAGTTAATTTAAACCAACTTGTTCAAATCGGATCAGGATTGTTCAGCTGTCCTTCACAAGGAAATATCTGCACAGGCATGTCTGATTTCATTAAATAATAACAAGGAACAACAAAAGTAGGGGTTGAACTTATTAGCACTTCTGTTAAGTCGAAGACAACTTATTAGCACTTCTATCAAGGAATGGATAAGGCGTGATGACTTTTGTTTGTGCATTGCGTGTTTTCTCATGGGAGCAATCTCTTCATATATGGGGGTAAGACCAACCGACATCCGCCTCTCCCTGCCCTGTAGTTAAGCGGGAGCCTTGTACACTGGGTACGACCTTTTTTTTTACTATTCCATCCAAACTAAATAAATCATCCTGTTTTTTAGCACTTGGAAGTTAAAATTTACATGCCTAAACTTAAATGATTTAAAATAAAATTAAATAAACTTAGGTGCCTACGGGGCCACAACACTTGTACATGTGAGGATTACAATCCTCTAAGGATTGAAAACCCTTGGAAGTGTGGGAGGTTTAGTAGAAGTAGTGCTGAAGAATGATTTGCACTTGCCTTAGCATATACATGTTTGTATACATCAATTCGCAATATCTTTTTCACAAGAGAAGTCCTTTCCGATATTCATCTTCATTTTCTTGTGGATCTTTAAGCACTCACGTGGGTAGCACATTATAGATGAAATACACGGGGATAGATCGCTAATTGTACTTCTCGATTTGATATTGTTGATCATGAACTTGTTTTATAAATATAATTCTTGTTTCTGTTCGTATATTGACCATGGGAATTCTTGATTTCCCGTAAGTTTTTCTTTTCATTATTTTTCTAACTTTCTTATTAATGTAAATTTTTATGTTGCTTCACTGCTTATTGATTGTGAAGGAAGGATCAATGGGTTTAGTGACACCTATTGGACATAGATTGATATTTGATTGTAAATTGTTGTGACTTCAGTGGTGCATTTCTTGAAGATGCCATGCTTGTTTCATGTGGACATTCCTTTGGTGGTGCGATGCTGAGACGGGTCATCGAAACAGTAAGCATGACTAATCTCCTTGTCTTTAATAAAATAATAAAATTTAAAATCTGCAATGATGATGATTTTGATGAGATTGGAACCTGAATTTTTAAATTACAGTTATTCCTATTGATTGTAAAGCATGAACGACACATCAGTTGTAGAATACCTATCACTATATAATCGGTGTTGTTGATTCCTTGTGAGGGTAGGTGCCCCTTATTCCTCTCCTTTCTTATTCTATATTGTGCACATGCTGTTGAAGAGCTGTTGAAGAGTGCTTAAAGTATTGGTAACTTTATTTTTGTTGATGTAAACTGATGTAACACAGCAGAATATATACCCAAATAAAGACACAAGCACTGGTTGGTAGCTTCAATCGCAGTCTCTATCTGATCACTCATCTCCTCATCAAAATAAGAATAGTAATGAGTACATAGCTTGGGCAAGAGCTATAATTATACTGCCAAAGGAGTCATTTGTCAACAAGGAAGTTCATTAGAAAAGGAATTACTTTAATTAGGTACTAATTGCTTTGAACGAAAAATAATTAGGTAAAATAGAAGCTCGAGTGTGGTTGGTCTAAGAGCTTACTATTGTACCAAAAGCTATAGCTCTTAGTAAAGGCGCAACTTTATTGCCTTGTACAAGAGTTAAGGCTGCCCATGGAGCCCAAGCCCAATGAGCCTCGACCCATGTAGGTTAGAATATGCTCCTGAACTTGCATCATTCTCAAGAGCATCATTCTCCCCACTTGAATGGGTTGCCTCTCTTGCAACTCGAATTCATGACCTCACTCTGATACCAAATCACGGGTCAAGCACTTGTCGGTTTACCAAAAGCTATACCAGTTAGTAAAGGAACAACTTTATTCCCTTATACAAGAGGTGAATGTGCCCCATGGAGCTCAAGACCTGTGAGCCTCGGCCCATTCAAGTTAGAATATGCTCGTGCGTCATTCTCCGCACGTGAATAGGTTGCTACTCTTGCGAATCAAACCCATGACCTCGCTTTGATACCAAATGATTGGTCAAGCACTTACCGTTGTACCAAAAGCTATAGCTGTGAGTAAAGCCGCAACTTTATTCCCTTATACAAGACGTGAGTGTGTCCTGTGGAGTCCAAGCTCCAG
The DNA here is from genome assembly GCA_949130495.1 of Sambucus nigra. Taxonomy (NCBI): domain Eukaryota; kingdom Viridiplantae; phylum Streptophyta; class Magnoliopsida; order Dipsacales; family Adoxaceae; genus Sambucus; species Sambucus nigra. The sequence goes on along the minus strand of OX422209.1, from coordinate 373,620,533 downwards.
TGAGCCTCGGCCTCGCCCATTCATGTTAGAATATGCTCCTACATCATAATGATTCCTAAACTAAGGCAATTACTTGCCAACTACTTGATTGACTTATAAAGTGGTGAAAAGGGGGATCTTCCTGATGCCCTTGGAAGTTTCTCTTAGGGGCTTGACTTGTTTCTGAAAAAAACTCGATAGCATGTTGAGAACAGTGGTAAAATTTGTTTTTGGGCAGATTGTTGCTGTTGGGGTGCGAAGAGCAAACTGGCTTCTTTTTCCCCTGCACTTTAGCCTTTTTTTTTTCCTCAAGATTTTTACATGTTTTTTCACATCTTGGTCTCCCTCACTTTATTATTCATGGAATTTTGATTTGTAGAGAAACCTCAATGATCGTCTCTCAGGGGTTTTGATCTTTTTTAGAAAATGACTCGATATGTTGGGAGTGGTGGTAAAATTTGTTTTTGCGAAGATTGTTGGGTTGGGAAGTGCAAACTGGCTTCTTTTTTCCTAGACTTTGGCGCTTGTGTTTTTTTCCCCTCAAAATTTTACCTGGTCTTTCACATCTTGGTTGCCCCTCTCTTTATTATTCACGGGAATTTGATTTTAGAAGAAACCCGATGATTGCAATATTGAAGAATTCATCTCTCCATGGCTTAATTGAGGGCGTCATTTTAGTTAAGATGGGGTTGACATTGAATCTCTTGTCGATGATCCTTCCCATTCTTTCAGCCCCACAAAATGATGTGGAAAACTGGATTCCTCCAAAAGTTCAATTCTTTGATGATTGGTGGCGTTTGCAAAGGTGAATACTTGTGACTTGATCCAAAAGAAATAACAAAAATCCTCACTTTCGCCTTCAAGGTGCATTTTATGCAAATGCAAGGAAATTGATGAAATATCAATCATCATGGGTTTTCGAGATTAATACGGAACAACCTTTTAACGAACTCATGGTGTGGGTGTCCTAAAGTTTCGCATGAGTTTGTTGCCCTCAATTGTTATGCTTTAAGCTCGAGGGAGAAAAATATGTGCTTACGGAGAGGCCTAATGATGACCTTGATATGGTCTATTTGGGGCAACAAAACACTTACTTTTGAAAGCAAGGAGATGGATAAGGAGGTATGAGAAAAAATCAAGTTTTTGACCTCTCTTTGGGCTTCTTCCTCAAATAAATTTATACATCTTCCTCATTATTGTGTTTACACCATAGTGTGTGTGGTGTTTGTGTATTTGTTAGGCTTCTATGACTAATTCGTATTAGCTCCATGTTCACGACTAACTAAAATCATGAATTGTTAAATTTTAAACGTCTTGTTTAAAATCACGAATCACTAAAATTTAAACATCTTGCTTAAAATCATGAGTCACTAAACTTTGAATGTCTTATTTCAATAAGAGCATATTCTAAGTAAAGTATTCAAACAAGGTTGTCATATATTTACAACTCAGAGAGATAACTCCCAACTCAATGCAAAGTGCAAAATTATGTTTTTGAAAATTTACAACTATAAAACTTATGAGTGCTTAATTTAACTTGTTCAAACCCAACCACGAATCAGAATAACAAACCCCATAACCAAGTGTCGTTATAATATATGTTGGTTACTAAAATAAAGCTTGCACTAAAGCTACTGATTTATGCAAGTGCTCTTATGTCTTTTTCCAGAGAAGCCCATTATAATTTGAGCCCTTACGGGCTCGCCTGACCAAGAGCTTTTATTGCACCATCGACATAGTTTAGTTTGGATTGTGCATTGCACCACCTCATTTGTAGCACGAGTTGAGGGTGGGAGCGCAGTATTGGACAGCTTCACTAGAGATGAGGGACGCTTTGATGACTAAATAGAGACCTTTTGATTGTTGGCCGACATTTAAATATTAAGAGTGCACCTTTTTTTTCCTGATTATGTTTATTTTAAAGTGCGATGTCAGAAATGTCACAATATAAATATACAAGTTCTGATTCATATTTATGAATTTTTTTTCTCATATTTTATTTGTTTTCTTTATGTTATGGATTTTTTACCTATATGATGGAAGAATTAAGGTCATAATGGCAATTAATGTTTGTGTTGCAGTCAAGATGTACTCTATGCAATGCTGATGTTGAGACTAGGTCTCTGATCCCAAACCATGGTAAATTTCAGTTCACCTTTGTTTTTCTTTTCTCTTCGCTTCTCTCTCTCTCCCCCCGACTCTGCCCCACCTTTAACGTTTCGTGCTATTCACTTGCATTGGCTTCTTCCTGTTCTCTTGCTTTTAATTTTAACTTTTACTTTGATTTCATCCGCAGCTCTGAGAGCTGCAGCTGCAGCTGTAAAGCATGAGGATGATAGGAGACTCTTCCATAATGCAACTCTCCGGAAGCGTAGGAAAGAAGTAGGCGATCACAGGGTATATACTTAATTAAGTGCCTGATTTTACATGGCCCATGTACTTGGCACATGCACCTGTGCAATCATGTCATATTGATGTCAAAATATAGTTACCAATTTGAACAGTATATACAATTTAAAAGATAGAAGTATAATGTGGCACAAGTAATAACCATAGGAAATTTGATATTATGAAACTGTTTGTTGAAATTGGTAATCACAGCCATTTGAAAAACTAATTGACTGCGTATGAAAAGCCTTTCTGATGATATTCCAAAAGAAGAATGGTAAATTCATTTTTGTGGTGATAGAAAGTCATTTAAAAATGGTCTTGTGAAACTTATAGAGATATTAAATAATTAAAATTGAGCATCCAAAAGGGTGTGAAGAGACTTCCTGGGGGTATTGAAAACGTTGCTATAAATTAGAATGTGGATCTCTGTATTTTGGTCATGTAAAACCATTGTTTCAGCTCCAATGGTGGATTTAACTAAGTTGATATTTGTATGTAAAATTCTTATAACCCAGTAACTAGTTATCATTCATTTCAGCTAAACTGATGTTAAGTGAATGTGGGAAACAAGAAGTGTCCAATGAAAAATGTGGTAACTTCTCCTTATACTGCTGTAGATTAAGATTGAAATTTACAAACTAAATTTTAAATGTCCCAAGGAAGTCCTGTTCAATGAGATAATAGAAATGAGCATGAACATGCGGAGACTAATTTACATCAGCCTTGATCACTTTAGGAAAATGGGGACATTTCAGCTGAAAATGGGCTAAACAGAGGGGTACAGTATCCATTTTCAGTGAATGAGAAGGTGGTTATTAAGGTGAGTTCATTTCCAATCTTGTCACAATTTTTTCTTCCCAACTAGGATTATCTCTTCATAAGACAATGCCAAACTGAACCAAACCGTGCAGGGAAACAGAAGGACACCAGATAAATTTGTGGGGAAAGAAGCAGTCATAACTTCGCAGTGTCTTAATGGCTGGTCAGTTGGCTGCTCTTGTTATTGTAAAAGTGTTTATTTTGTTCACCTTTCTGGAATATCCTTCTTCGTGTTTCTAGAATAGTCTAAATAGTATCTATTCTTTTTTATTTCTTCATACCGTTTGGGCCATCCTTTCCCGCGTGAGTTGAATTTGTCAAATATATGAAAAATACACAAAAACAACCATGAAAATACAGATGCTTCTCAAGAAGTGTGCATTTATTTTTAGGGGAAAGTACTCTTAGGTCCCTCACAAAGAAATTTTAAACACTAAAGGAATTTTGACAAATTTTAAACACTTAGGGCCACTAATTCTCTTATTGTAGAAGTCCACGCTAGTGGCATATCATGTGGACCTAATAGTAAATTGTCCTTAAATGTTTAAAAATTGTTACCAAGGGACCTAATTGTAAATTGTCCTTATTTTTATTATTAAGAACTCTCTTTAACATGTTTCTGATTAAAAAAGGAACTCGCTGGGATTGTTTTGATGTTCTTTTTGGTGGAATTGTTGAAAACATCCAAGGGTCCGTTTAATACAAAAGTGGACAAATGGGGGTGGCAAATTTTGCAAAATTTGCCAAGGCAAGTCTTATAATTTTTCAGGTGGGGCTGTTTGATAGCATTAATTTTTCAGCTGGCAAATCCTGTTTTTAAATGAATAAAAAGTTGAGAAAAATTTGTTTTTAATAGATAATTGTTCTAAATGTCAATTTAAAATATTTTTTAAATTTATAAAAAGCTGTATTTCTTTAATAAAAAGATTGTATTTTTAAACTGTACGTTATGAAATTTTAAAAAATGTACCTTAATTTTTTTAATTGTTTTCTTATATAATAACTGTACGCAATTTTTACCTCTTTTTAATTATAAAAAAGTGGTTGAACTGTTTTTTTTATAAAAAGAAACTGTATAGTTTAAAATAAAAAAAAAAAAATACGCTGTTTTTTTAATAATTTTTTTTTAAAACTATGCGGTTATTAACATTTTTTTTGAAAAAAATAATATAAAGATCTTATTTTTTTAAAACTGTTTAAAACTTTTTTTAAATGTTCAGTTTTTAACTGTATTTAACGTTTTTAGCCTTATTTTTGATTGTTTTGTATCAAAATAGTATGTTAATTTTTTTTTAAAAACAGTTACAACTGTACATTAGAAAAATCTGATACAAAAAACCATTGATTTTAACAAAATAAAAAAAAATTATTTAATAAAAGCAAAAGTGGGCAAATCTTGGGTGACAATTTTCTTTGGGTATGAGGAAGGCAATTTTCCACAAAATGGAAAGCATGACAAATGACATGTTGCAATTTTCCAATGCAAATATTGACTATCAATCAAACACAAATAAAGTGGGAAAAACCATCATTTGGCACCTTTTTTGCCATTTGCCATGGCAAAAAAGGCCTATCAAACACACCCCAAGGTTCTTTTGGATGTAGGATTTTACTTTGACTAGAAATTTCAAGATTCGAACTTCTACTCTTTGTTTGGATCTTTAGCAGGATGTTTTTTAGAAAATTTTGAGGCATATGAGGAGGGGATCTAGAAGGCCCAAATTCTTCACTCAAACAGAGATCCATTGGACATAGGTTCCGATTTCACTACCACTTCTATATTACCTTGTCATGTTCCTTGTTGCCTCTGCCATCATAACAACTCTGTTGTGATCATTGCAACTATTCCTTCACCACACTATAGTTGACCCATCCACCCCCATCATGCTCTTAGTACCAAAATTTGTCTTCCTAGTGAGATTGGCTGACCAGTATAAAATGATTCATTGGGTGGAAATATGATATAAGTGAACCGAATGGGAATTGTAGGATAAAGATCCTTTTACAATTATCTGCTCTAATATTGTAGACTGGAACTAAGGACCTGAATGGAATTTAGAGGTCTCAAAGTGCAAAGTGATGAATTCGTCCTAAATTGCGATAATTCGTGAACTTGCCCCATCAAATCCTCGAATTTGGGATGGATCCCATCCCCGCAGAAGGGTGTTGAACGTGTCATTACCGCTAAAATATCTCAACATTTGCAATGCACTGGGGTGCAGCAGATCATTCCCAGAAGGGAATAAGAATCGAACAGGTGACCTATTGGGGGATAAAATAACTGATTGCAAATGAACCACCACAGCTGTTTGACCATGTTTTCATCATCATATGTACTTTATCTAATGAATTTAAGAGCTTTAATGCAATATACACATGCAATGGTGCATTTATAATTTAGATACTTTTTTTGATTCGCATATTCCAATCCCCAGGGAGTTGTGAATTTTCATCCAAACAAAAATTTGAATTTTTTCACATTTTTATTTAGTGGTTCACTTCCAAGTTTTTAAATCTTATATTACCTTCTGCAATGCATTCTTTCTTAATAATAGTATCAGACATTGAAGAATCATGATTTTCTGCAATTACTTGCAGGTACTTGCTCAAGATTATTGGTAGTGGAGAGAATGTTCGTCTACAATATCGTTCTCTTAGGAAGATCTTCACCTCCCAGGCGGTGGAGGACAGTTGTCCATCACAGCCAGTTCCGAACAGCCACTGAAAAATTTCTTCAGTGCCTGCTGCACGATTTAGTGATCATAGCTCAGATTTATTAGGATCTCACTTATTATCCGGCTTCTGTTAGAAATACCTGAGATGTATTTCTTGTAAGTTAGTGTAGTGGAATGTTTTATCTAACGAGAGATAAGAGTAGTTTGTTTGAATCCTGTAGAGGTTGTGCTGGATAAAGCTTGTAAATAAGAAAAGAAAGATGATTGAAGGATAACACTCACACAGTTAGTGCCTCCATTGTTACATAACACGTATTTTAAGATTTTCCAAAGGCAAACATTTCATTCAAGTTGTCTATTTGTTTCGGCTAGAACATATTATTACTTCCTACACAACAAGGGGGGCTGTAGAGTTGATTTGTAATGTCCTTGTGACGTGTTAAGAATTGAGGTCAATATCGCGTTGTAACATCTTATAATGCATTTTGAAAGTCCCGACTGGCCAGGATGAAGACTATTTTGAGAAATTAAAACAAAAGGTAACTTAAGCTTAAACTTGTATTGTGTTTTGCTTGTTTAACTGTTCGTTCAAATCATTATTATGAACAAGTTAATGATGCAAATGTAAGAAGGCACTCAGCCCCGCTTATTGTTGTCAAACGAGCGAACTTGATAAGTACAAGTATCAACTAAGCCTCTTGGTCCAGTGGTATAAGGCTGTTACTGGAACACTGTTTGGAGGTGGATTAAGTTTGGTCCCTAGTGCAGTGTCAAAATAATGCTTGGTCAGCGGAAGTCACGAATCGCGAGCGGGGATTAGTCGAGGTGTGCGTAAGCTGACTCGGACATCTCGTGGTATGAAAAATATCTTATTAAAAAAAATAAAAATAAGTACAAGTATCATTAAGAGCTAAAATTAAGGATAATCAAATATAGATAATCTTCCTTTGGCCGGAGAAGGTCTATTACTCATAATATTCTCCTAATGTAAGAGTTGTTTAGAAATTATTACAAGAGACAAAAAGCGCCTACTAAGATTACGTAAGTTGATATTATGAAGGAAACAGGGCTTTGTAAGTTGTATCTTTTTGTTTGACTGCCTGAATGTGCGGCAATCCCCTATATACTCACATGTAGGGCTGTAAATGGATATTCGAAAATTCGCATCCGTCCGATATCCGGATCCGAATTTGCGGATATTTATCCGGAAATATGGAAACAGATACGAATATGGATACTCTATAAAAATATCCGAGAAAACGAATACGGATACGGATAGTACTAGTATCCGACATGGATAATCCGTATCCGATGCGAAGTATCCATTTTATCGGATATCCGTTTTACCGGATATCCGTATCCGTCAAACATATGTTTAAAACATTACTAATAATATTAGTATTATTATTACTAGTAAATAAATATTAAAGAAAACCTTAATCGTTTATTCCCCAAAACAAAATAAACACATACTCCACTCCAAACAAAAACACCCTAAAGTTATTATTTTATTGGGTATATTATAAAATGTCATGTATTATTATTTTATTGAGTATATTATCATAGAGTTACACTAAAGTTACAATACACCCTATCACACACAACATACACTGACTAAAAAATATATACTCCACTAAAATAAAAAAATAACTTCGTTTCATTTCTCTTTCGTACAAAACAAGAGAAAAGAAACTCTCATGTGGTTGTTCGTTAGTTTTCTTAATTATAAATAAATGTAAGAGAAAAACATAAAAGAATATAAGAGAGAAACATAATAGAATGTAAGAGAGAAATAGAAAAGTAAAGAGATGGTTTTGATTGTGATGAGAATTGAAGTTAACAACATGTATATTATATACAAAATAAAAATGTGTACTTATTATAATAAAAAGATTAGAATGTTTTGAAGACAAAAGGTCCATGAGGTTATCATTCTCAATAAATTTGATTAATCTAAAAGGTGCATATTTATTTCTACTGTCATGGAATGCGACTGTTATTTTTTTTGGATGGCTTTAAACTTATATGGTTGTAAACTATGGATGACTTTAAGCCATAATATCATTATGGAATGATATTATTATTATGGAATCCATAATTGTTGATATTATGAGGTAGTAATTTTGTTATATATTTATTTGGATTGGATTGGATTTCATTGGATTGGATATTTTAATTGTTATTTTTTGCGATGGCTAAGTAATGTAAACGGATACGGATATTATCTGAATCCGAGGTATCCGAGCGGATACGGATATGGATAGTTGTTTTAACTATCCGGGCGGATACGGATACGGATACGGATACGGATAATACATTCAGATAGCGGATACGGATATGAAAAACATGGTATCCGATCCGTATCCGTCCGTTTACCACCCCTACTCACATGTCCGATTACGGAATGTTAACCCATCTATCTGAATCCGAAGCCTTATTATGGCTAGGGTGTGAGTGAATATTCGATCCGTTCAATATTAAAAAAATGAATATGGATATAGATATGGTTATAAAGATATTAATCATAAGTAATAAGTATTCGAAGCGAACTATCTATATTTATGAATATTCGTACTATTATTTGATATATATATATATATATATATATATATATATATATGAGAAGACTCACCTACATCATGCTCTATACATCATTCATGCATCACGCTTAATTAAAGGCCCTAAAAAACTTTTTTTTTCAAATTTTATATTTTTTCCTTGAAATTAACCTTCTAATCAACCCATATGCAAAAAATTAGGTCAAAATACATTTTGTAACTATTTTAAAAAAATCCACAAAAAATTGCTAAAAATACCTTATTTATAAGGGTCTGCGCCAGCAGTTTTTTGTGAATTTTTTTAAAAATAGCTACAAAATGTATTTTGATCTAATTTTTTTTATATGTGTTGATTGGAAGGTTAATTTCAAGGGAAAAATATAAAATTTGAAAAAAGGTTTTCTAGGCCCTAGAATTAGGTGTGATGTATGGTGTGATGTATAGTGCATGATGTAGGTGAGCCTTCCTCTCTCTCTCTCTCTCTCTCTCTATATATATATATATATATATATATATATATATATATATGAGCAAGATTACTATGCATTACGCTTCCTACATTACTCATACATCACAGTTAGTTTTAGATCATACTTTTTTATTTATTTTATCTATAGAGTTAACCTTCCAATCAACGCGTGTTCAAAAAATTAGGTCAAAATATAATTTATAACTATTTTTTAAAAATTCAATAAAAAACGACTGAAAATACTATATTTATAAGGGCTGTGCCAACAGAATTTTGTGAATTTTTTAAAACTAGCTAGAAAATGTGTTTTAACCTAATTTTTCAAACATGTATTGATTGAAATGTTTATTTTAATAGAAAGATAAAAAATTTAGAAAAAAGGTTTCTTAGGACCTAGAAGTAGGTGTGATATATGGTGTGATGTATAGAGTATGATGTAGGAGAGCCTTACTCTCTCTCTCTATATATATGTAATTTAATTATCTGGCTAGTTTTTTTACAAACAATTTAAACCATCAATTATTTAATGTCTAAACAAAATAAAGAACATTGTATCCCTTTGTCTTTTGTATTTAATACCATCTTATACACCATGTCACTATTTTACACTCGTCATCTTCTTGTCTAAACTCACTCTCATTCCATTGACATATACACGACAACTCATTGATATTGTTCCTTCCAATATAGTGTAGTTGAGACTCAATATTTTTTTCTTGATGTGTTCACTAATAGTGTGTTTGATACACCTTATTTAACATGGTAAATGTGACAAACGGTGACAAATGAAGGACTTGCTTACTATTTTGTGTGTTTGATTGTACTTATTTGCCATGAATTTTTTTTCATGGTTACCCATGTCCACGTGCAAAATGTCATCATTTTTCCACTTTTGTTGGCTGATATGCCCAATACTGGTCACTGCTTGGGAACAAATAGGCCGCGGCCCTTTCCCTTCCAACCTCAAGAGGCCTAGATCAAACAGACCATGGCCAACATTAGCCGTTGCTTGGATCCAAACAGGCCGCAACACTCATCCAAGCACTTGCTGCTGCCTTGATTCAAACCGGCCGCGGCACCTACTCTAGTATCATTCACTTGACAACTTTCCTATTTCTAGGGGGGTTCCTTGCTCATCCAGCTTACCCACATGCACTACTCCATATACGTGAAACCACCTTTATGACTTCTATAAATAGAAGTGCTCACCTGACTATTTGGAGGATGAAACACCTGATGAAGCCCCTCTCTCTCTCTAGAGATCACCGCATCTGGGGGCTCACTCCCTGCCGCAACCGCACAGGGTCAACCTTTACAGGCCACATCCCAAGCTGCCCAACTAAGACAAATTCATGTATTCTCCTCTCCTCTCTCTCTTATACGCCTCCTATGGCATCACAATCTTGTATTATATAATGTATATAATAAGAGTAGTGCACCAAAGTGGTCGTAGGCTCATTTTTATAGTCGAACCATTCTATATTTTTTGTTTATCTCCCTTTTTTGCTTTATTTCTACTTTACGTTTGATATGGTGGTTGAGAAGGATGTATGACCAATTTCTCGTATCATCATTCTGGCGCCGTCTGTGAAAAATGAGGTATTAAATCTAGTTTTCTTTATACATTTTAAGGTTCCTTACACCTTATTTCATCCTTGTGGGCCCCCGAGCCACTATCCCATGAGTGAGATTTGGGTTGTGGAACTCATACTTTACATATAAACCCCAATGAGGGGATTGTTTATTTCCAGATCTGTTTATTGGTCTTCTTTTATATGATCTCAGATATATTTTCTATATCTCGGTGATGTTACCTTACCTAGATAGTGTTGAAAAGCACAAAAGGTTGTAGCCTCACGAAGGTGGAAAACTAGGGAAGAGTTTTATTTAATCATTTATACTCTTTACACCCATGATCTAGGGTTTGCTACCAGATTTGTGCTATTTTTTACACCTAAGGACTGATATGTTCTTGGTAGATTCCTAGTAGGCTTATTCGGTACATTTTCTATGGGCTGAACTCAGGTTTTGGGTCCAATTTTGGGATCACACCTTTCACTACCTTAGGCAGGATGCGACCTGACAGTTTAATTACCTATATACCGCAACCCTACTATTGCAGTTGGTGTATAACTGTAACTCCTTCAGTTCACCACCTGGGAAAAAAGGGCTGATAATAAATTGTTCTCAGACCCAACTATGGTGAATTTTCCCTTGGTAATTCCACGACAGTAACTTCATGTGTGCAACGAGACGCGACTACAACAGTGAAATTTTACAGATTATCAAAAAACTGCATCCTTGTCACTATAATTGTTTTTTTTATCTACATTCCTTGATTTCTCACCACTGTTTAGTTTATCTCAAAGTATATATTTCTAAAGATTGACATAGCAGAAGTCATGGAAGGAAGCTCTAGGTCAGGTTCACAACAGAATAAGGAGATAGCCCAACTGCTGAATTATTCACCACCTGAATGACAGTCAGGCCTCTCTCCAAGGCCAAGTTAACCTCCTGGCACATAGGGTTTTGATGGTGGAGTCCGCAACCTTCACTTCCATGCAGAAGGCCGCAACACCAGATGCCACGAGGATAAGGCCGCGGCCAAATCCCCTAAGAAGAGGAAATAGGAAGAGCCTAAGCCAGAGAAGGCTTATGAAAACTATACCCCACTGACCGCAAGAGTTGAGGATATCCTTGAAAGCATAAAGGAGGACAAATTGCTGAAGTGGCTCGAGAAGCTGAAATCCCGTTTCCACAAGAGAGATCGGACTAAATGGTACAAATTTCATCAAGACCATGACCACAACACCAGTAGCTGCTTCACCTTGAAAGATGAAATTGAGAGGCTTTCCAGGCAGGGATGCTCCAGCGATTCACAAAGGGCGTAACTTACAACTGAAAGCGCATACCCAGTTTTAACTTAAAAGAATTTTTGTTTCTATTTTTGTGAAGCTCTTTGTAGTTCTTACCCACGGGCTTTGTGTTTTACTAACAAAGTTAAAAATAAAAATATAAATACATGAACTTGGAAGATTTAGTCATATTTTATTTCTTGATTCTCCTCATCTATAATCTCACGAAAGACCTTCGTCTTAAACAAATTTTAATGGAAAAATGACAAATTGTCTCGGAATATCATTTATTTCGGGATGGATCAATGGAGGAAAAAGGATGACGACCTTAATTGGCTCATAACGCCCCTCATGATTCACAAACATATAGAAGTATAGAATGCTCATGTTCGTAAAGCTGGTCATCTTTCGGGATGATTATATTAACCTTAGGGGTTCAAGATACTCCCTCTCAGCTGTTGGGATGCGTCAATCAGCCTTGAGGGCTCAAAATGCTCATTATTAGCCGCGGGTGGCTTTATTGACAATCCAGTCTCTGGAGGCTTGAAAATACCTATCTTGGGGAGGCTTGATAATACCTAGCCTAGGGAGGCCTGAAAATACCCATCCAGCCGTGGGTAGCTTATTGACAACCCAACTTGGGGAGGCTTGAAATGCCTAAAATAAAGAAAGGAAGCTGCAGTCAATTGAAGAAAGTGGGCCAAGGACATTATTGTTCACGATAATAAAAATTGTTCCCCATAGCCCACTAGTCCAGCATTGCTGCAGCAGCATTTCTAATTCCAGTTCTTTAAACCGTAGAAAGGAACTTTTTACCCAACGATCTTCTTAATGACAGTGACGTACACATAAACATTTAAAGAATTGTATCTCAAGCCTATGGTCGCAGTCTCTTGGATATCCACACAACTGCAGCCTATCACTTAAGTTTACAAGCTTATGTTTTATTGGCTAAAAGAATTTTGCAAACATTCAAGCATTCAAGACACATAGTAAAGAAAACAGTATGCAAATAAAGGTCGTAGCAATCCTGTATAGGTAAGGATCCGAAAAAGTTCAATGTTCTATATAAATTACAAAAGATGATCAATATGGTTACAACCCTACAAAATATGGTCGCAACATTACAAAATATGACCGCAACCCAAAAAAGATTAAAAAAAGAATGAGAGAAGAATTGGTCAACTATGAGGCCTTGTCCTCATCTTCGTCTTCATCTTCCCTATCACCTGCCGTGGTCTTAGTCTCATCATCATTAGCAACATCCTCCATTTGCTTCCTAATTGGGTTAACTTAAGGGTAATCCCTAAATTTGGGTTGAGGCATTATAACTTGCTATTAGAGCTTTAGGTTTAAATTACATTTGGAAGTGACGTGTAGTTGTTTGATTGGGATTTGATCCTTAGACTATCAAAGTATGATTTTGAAACTTGTCCTTGTAAGATGAGTGGGGACTCCTGTTTGTACGCTCATGCGAATACGACGTTGGAGTTGAGAATTATGACATCCTTGGAGGGTTTCTTTCGTTAGTAACAACATACTTGCCTCCTTATATTGGTATCCTCGTATAGGACAGTGAGTATCTAGTAAGTGTTATCTTGAAAGCGTGTATCATTGTTGAGCGACTGATTGGGATTCCTAAAAAATAGGCAACATCTTGTAGTGCTTATTATTAAGACGTTTGTGAAAGGTTATGATGTTTCTCCTTGGGAATCGAAATAAGTTTATTGAGAAATTACAGCAAGTGGTGGCCCCACTATTGGCGACCACTTGGTGTTTTATTTTGGCACCCACCTTTAGTATAAAGGCACTGTGAAGGTTAAAAAAGGCTCGACATTGGGGTTGTGTCTTATTGCAAATCACTACACCAAAAATAGGAATCTGGCACGGTTTAAAACTGTGCCAAATCAAATCTGGCACAGTTTTGAACTGTGCCAGAATCAGGTGTTCCAAAATGGGTATTTTTTTCTGGCACGGCTCAAAAGTGTGCCAGATTTGACCAAACAGGAACACTTCTGGCACACTTTTATACCGTGCCAGAATTTGATATTTCTGGCACACTTTTGGCACACATTTAAACTGAGCCAGATTCAGCACAGTTTAAAAAAATTTGGCACAGTTCAAAACCGTGCCAAAATATGATACACTTTTGCCACGGTTTTGAATTATGTCAAATTTTTTTATTAAAAAAAAAAAAATTATTTGAAAGCACAAAAATTCACAAATTAAAAATATTGCACGTTGTTGATAAACTAATGTACATACAAACTTCAAAATATTACAAGTCTTTAATAGTTCACAGGCCAAAAAAAAATTGGACAGAGTTTCCTCTATTTTCTGGACATTCTAAAACTTGCTAATACAAAACCTGCCTAACATAAAGCCCGCACACGGCCACAAAATATAACAATTAACTTACAAAAGTCCGCACGGCCATAAAAGTTAACAATAAAACTACAAAAGTCCACACGGCCATAACAAAAAAAAAATGGAATCATGTATAAACCCCTTGTTGTAAACCATTGAGTTCTCTGTGTGTTCCACGTGAATAAATGCCAACGATAAACTGTTATCCTGCAAAAAAAAAAAGGATACAAAAAGATACGATATTAGTAACCCAATAATTTACAAAATTTTTTTTACTCAAACTAAAAAATTACATATAGGAGTGAAAATTATCGCCAAATTTTCAAATTGGGAGATCCGGGACTACGCGGTCAGTTCCTACAAGTTACATTGGTCCCGTGCGAGGTGTTCGTGCCTCCTACGGGGTCGTTTGGGGTCTGGTTTGGGTTTTCACCCTTTAACGGTTTGTTTTTAAGTTTAAGTGTTTATTTTTGTAAATTATCGTCATATTATCAAACCGAGAAACTCGGGACTACGCGGTCAGTTCCTACAAGTTACACTAGTCCCGTGCGAGGTGTTCGTGCCTCCAACGGGGTCTTTTGGGGATGGTTTGGATTTTCACCCTTAAACGACTTGTTTTTAAGTCTAAGTGTTGATTTTTACAAATTATCATCATATTCTCAAACCGGGAGACCCGAGACTACGCGGTTAGTTCCTACAAGTTACATTGTTCCCGTGCGAGGTGTTCGTACCTCCTACGAGGTCGTTTGATGGTTGGTTTATGTTTTCACCCTTTAACGGCCGGTTTTTAAGTAGTGTTGATTTTTGCAAATTATCGTCATATTCTCAAACCCAAATTATCATCATATTCTGAAATCGAGAGACCCGGGACTATGCGGTAAGTTCCTATAAGTTACATTGGTCCCTTGAGAGGTGTTCACGCCTTTTACGGGGCCGTTTGGGGGCTGGTTTGGGTTTTCATCTTTTAACGGCTTGTTTTTAAGTCAAGTGTGATTGTTATAAATTATCATCATATTCTTAATCCGGGAGACCCAAGACTACGCGGTCAGTTCCAACAAGTTACATTGGTCCCGTACGAGGTGTTCGTGCCTCCTACGGGGTCGCTTGGAGGCTGGTTTGGGTTTTCACCCTTTAACGACTTGTTTTTAAGTCTAAGTGTTGATTTCTACAAATTATCGTCATATTCTCAAACCGAGAGACCCGAGACTACGCGGTGAGTTCCTACAAGTTACATTGGTCCCGTACGAGGTGTTCGTGCCCCTTACGAGGTCGTTTGGGGGCAGGTTTGGATTTTCACCCTTTAATGGCTTATTTTTAAGTTTAAGTGTGATTTTTGCAAATTATCGTCATATTCTCAAATTGGGAGACCCGGGACTACGCGGTCAGTTCCAACAAGTTACATTGGTCCCGTGCTAGGTGTTCGTGCCTCTTACGGGGTTGTTTGGGGGCTGGTTTGGGTTTTCACCCTTTAACGGCTTGTTTTTAAGTCCAAGTGTGATTTTTACAAATTATGGTCATATTCTCAAACCGGGAGACCGGGACTACGCGGTCAGTTTTAACAAGTTACATTGGTCCCGTGCGAGGTGTTCGTGCTTTCTACGGGGTCGTTTGGGGGCTGGTTTGGGTTTTCACCCTTTAACGACTTGTTTTTAAGTCTAAGTGTTGATTTTTGCAAATTATCGTAATATTCTCAAACCAGAAGACCCGGGACTATGCGATCAGTTCTTATAAGTTACGTTGGTCCCGTGCGAGGTGTTCGTGCCTCTTACGGGGTCGTTTGGGGGTTGATTTGGGTTTTCACCTTTTAACGGCTTGTTTTTAAGTCTAAGTGTGATTGTTACAAATTATCGTCATATTCTCAAACTGGGAGACCCGAGACTACGCGGTCAGTTCCAACAAGTTACATTGGTCCCGTCCGAGGTGTTCGTGCCTCTTACGGGGTCGTTTGGGGGATGGTTTGGGTTTTCACCCTTTAACGACTTGTTTTTAAGTCTAAGTGTGATTTTTGCAAATTATCGTCATATTCTCAAACCGGGACCCAAGACTACGCGGTCAGTTCCAATAAGTTACATTGGTCCCATGTGAGGTGTTTGTGCCTCCTACGGGGTCGTTTGGGGGCTGGTTTGGTTTTCACCCTATAACAGCTTGTTTTTAAGTCAAGTGTGATTGTTACAAATTATCGTCATATTCTCAAATCGGGAGACCCGGGACTACGCGGTCAGTTCCTACAATTTACATTGGTCCCGTGCGAGGTGTTCGTGCCTCTTACGAGGTCGTTTGGGGGCAGGTTTGGGTTTTTACCCTTTAACGGCTTGTTTTTAAGTTTAAGTGTGATTTTTGCAAATTATCATCATATTCTCAAACGGAGAGACCCCGGACTACGCGGTCAGTTCCAACAAGTTACATTGATCCCGTACGAGGTGTTCGTGCCTCCTACGGGGTTGTTTGGGTTTTCACCCTTTAACGGTTTGTTTTTAAGTCTAAGTGTGATTATTACAAATTATCATCATATTCTCAAACCTAGAGACCCGGGACTACACGATCAATTCTAACAAGTTACATTGGTCCCATGCGAGGTGTTCGTGCCTCCTACGGGGTCGTTTGGGGGCTGATTTGGGTTTTCACCCTTTAGCAGCTTATTTTTAAGTCCAAGTGTGATTTTTGCAAATTATCGTCCTATTCTCAAACCGGGAGACTCGGGACTACGCGGTCAGTTCCAACAAGTTACATTGGTCCTGTGCGAGGTGTCCGTGCCTCCTACACGGTCGTTTGGGGGCTGGTTTGGGTTATCACCCTTTAACAGCCTGTTTTTCAGTTTAAGTGTTGATTTTTACAAATTATCGTCATATTCTCAAACCGGGAGACCTGGGACTACGCGATCAGTTCCTACAAGTTACATTGGTCCCATGCGAGATGTTCGTGCCTCTTACGAGGTCGTTTGGGGGTTGGTTTGGGTTTTCACCCTTTAACGGGTTGTTTTAAGTCTTAAGTGTTAATTTTTGCAAATTATCATCGTATTCTGAAATCGGGAGACCCGCGACTACACGGTCAGTTCGTACAAGTTACATTGGTCCCGTACGAGGTGTTCGTGCCTCTTACGGGGTCGTTTGGCGGCTGGTTTGGATTTTCATCCTCTAACGGTATTTTTTAATCAATTTAGAACGTTTATTAATTTTAGAAAATTTTGACATAGTTTTATTTCTTTATTCGTTAAATCCAACATGTTTTAAGATTTAAAATAAACTCAACAGCAACAACAAATTCCAAAACCAAACTAGCAGCAAATCCCTTCCACTAATTTAACTAAGTAAGCCATGAAGTTATTTTCAAACTTTAAAAGGAATGATCATTGCATTTTAAAAGGTTAATAAATGGGTACTAAATAATAGTTACCCGTAGTAACTTGATTAAGATTGGATGGAACTACCCTGAGTTGAACCTTTGTAAAACAAAACTCTATGTTGGCCTTTTTATCTCCAAACCTCCCCAATACCTGCATTCAATTCCCACCTAGGATCAAACTCTTTAGTATTACAGTACCCATATATGATTATACACACACGTGTGTGAAATTGATATCATGGCCCTTTTATGAGTATAGTTGGGTATCATTACGTGCCATTAGGACACACGTTATATTGTGCTTTATTATATGGATTTGTATCGACATAAATTAACACATTTGTGCATATAGTGAATAATCTACCTTTGGTTGTGCTTAAGATGTATTGAATTGATCTAGAGATCAAAGATTGTGTTAGAAGATGATCATGGTTAATCTTTTTAAGAAAGTATTCTATAAAAGAACTTGGGATCTCCATTCAAGGTGCTCAAAACAAGAAGCGCCATTCTTTGTATGGTTTTGCCTTCAAATAAAAACTTGGGATCTCCTGCTTACTCACAAAAATCCATATGTCCATTACATATAAGAACATATCAGAAAGCAAAATGGTTCAATATATAATGAAATAAATAAATATTCACATCAATTTTTCTCTCACCTGTAAATCAACAATGGGGGGCACTTCAATCTCCTCCATTTTTGTTGCTAGCGAGAAACAAGCCACAACTAACAATTGGACTATCCAAGCTTTACGCCTCTATGTGCACATTAACAATGTCGCAAACATGAACAAGCACAATCAGCATTTAAATACTTAAATATTAATATGAGATTATTATGCCCTAAAATGCATTTTGTGCACATTGAACCATTTTTGTGCCAAAAAAATGCATTTTGTTGCAAAATAAAAAACCCATTCCAAAAATTAATATGAGAAATACCTCAGAGGGGTGGCAACAGCCTTGGAGGGAGTGTGCCTTGAGTGGGCCTTTGAAAACACAATCACCTCACGTGCTTGGAAATTCCATCACCCCCATCAGATCTTGCCAAGAAAACACAATCACCTCCTATATCACCCATCCCAAGACTGCAAATGTTAGCTGCACATGGCTTTCTCTTTCCTAAACTGGACTATTGAAAAGTTATCTCCACATGCCATAAATTTCATATCTTGATGAAAATGAGACATTATTAAAAGCTATTTGTATTCACTAACAAACCATAGAACTCCCAAATGATTCCATTACTCTTTTAGCATATAAAAACAAAACACAACTTCAAAACTAATCAAGACCTAGAATTAGAAACTATACAATTTATTCAAAGTCTTAGCTTCATAAATACTTCAACTCATATATTGTTCACAAAACACACACACACACACACACACACACACACACACACATATATATATATATAGGAAAGATGATTTTTTTTTTACAAAAGTTCAACATAGAGGGTAAAACTAGTTAGAGGCACAAACCAAATATCTTTATCCCCAAATAAATCAAATCAGATTATAAAAAATAAATAAAAATGTGTGACACAAAAAAAATAAGTCTTGATACCAAAGTGTACACACAAACTGAAATGGATATAAATAAACTCTCCAAACCAAACACCCAAACAATTTCAGATTTGAATTCCAGTTTAAATCAAATTAGATTTAAAATGAAATAATTTAGAGACGGTTACAAGTGGTTTTTGGTGATACAGTTTTTAGTGGTTATAGAACTTAATATAATTAAAAAAATGCGCTTGATTCCACAAAGCAGGAGATCCCAAGTTTACAAAGCCAAGTTAGAGAAGGCTGGGTGTTATGCAGAGTATTTCACAAAGCCAAGTCAGACTGGGTGTTATGCAGATTATTTCACAAAGCCAAGTCAGAGAACAACAACGAACTTACCCTATAAAATGTGCTTGATTCCACAACTGTTTTCGATTGTCCACATTTGGGCATCACCAAACCACATCATTAGCCACTGAATGCCTGCCCCATCTTCACAATCACAACAACAACACTAGCATCATTAATCTCCCAGATTTTTCTTCATTGAACCCCAGTTTACCAAATCTATCACAAGCTCCCCCCAACGAGATGATATATAATAGCAACTGTGCGGAAGACATGTACGGATACTTATTCGATATAGTTTTTGAAGATATGTGTGGCAGCGGCAGAGATAATTAGGGCTTGGGTTTTTGGTCGAGAGAGAGGGGGGAGCGGGGGAGAAGATGAGGGAGGAGAGAGAAGAGGAAAACTAAAGTGTGCCAAAATTTTAAGGTATTTTATACCCTAGTCAAGTGTTCTTAATTTTGGCACACTTTAAGACATTGCCAAAATTTGGCACTGTTTTAAAGTGTGCCAAATTGTCATTAAATCGTGCCAGAATTTGACATAATTTAAAACCGTGGCAAATTTTTAATATCAGGGTGTGCCAAATTGCTGTTTTTGGTGTAGTGAATCCTCATTGCATAAAAAAACCTATACATAAGGAGTATTAGTATAAGGCAAGTTGAAGCGTGCATAACAGTTGGTTCTAGCAATCACGGATATCATGGGTAAGTGCTCAAAAGAGTATTAAATAGTGGTGACTTACCCCTGAGTCGCAACAAGTATTAAAAGAACATTATAGTATATCATTAGTGGGACAATTAAGTCTCGAAGTATATGCAAGGTAAACTAGTAAGTTGCAAGTGGTTTCAACATGTGTAATCATCAACATGCGCATCCTCCTCCTCCTCCTCCAGGGTATGGAACAAGAACTAAAAAGATTCTCGACGTTCCGTCTCCCACAATGATGACACGTCTTTTGAGGTAAAGGTTCCATGAGATCAATTTAAGTAATAATTTTATTCATTATGTTATAATGAATTGCGTTTCAAGGGATTCAACATTTGAGGACAAGACCTTCATCACTTTTGAAGGGAAATAGTTATAATAGCTTTGAGATCAATAATGGCTCATCAACGGTGGCATCAAGGCAAGGGCCTTCCACCGTATCCCCAGACAAGGACTTATGGTGGCCGTAGCCTCTCGACAATCGACTGTAAGTCAATAGTGGCATTTATGGCCCCTTAACAAACTTAGAGTTTGAATAACCTCACCATTTTCATTAGCGGTTCGTATACAAGAGTTCACTTTATGGGCAAAAACTTATAAAGTTCTTGTAGCACCACTAACAACCTAAGCATCCGTGATCATTTTGCTACCTGAAAGTAACTTAGGCGTCATGCATTGGTTTTGGCATTCCAAATCTATCATCCGATATGGTAAAATAGTTGGCACAATAGGAAATCACGTGTAAGTGCATTGGAACTCTCAATTTGTTAATAAATGACAGTACTGGCAGCACCACCTTTACTCATGATAGTTAAGGCTCAAGCATGAGATCAACACTCACCATTTGGTAACATAACTTCATGTGTTCACACACCCCAATACAATTGCAAGGTAAGGATGAATTTTATTCTTTGCATGTTTCACTGAAGAATCGACACGTAAGGAATAAAGTGTCAAATCCCAAGTAAGGTTCGAGCATCACGACTTCTCAAAAATGAATCGACAGCAGTTTATGCAAATTGACACATAACTCAAGTGAGGAAATGTTGTGTTATATATTCAAGGCATATTGTAATTGATGTAATGGCAATGGTAACCATTATAGGATGTGCATGTCTAAGAATGATATTGTCAGCAATGACATTCAGAGGAAATGATTGATATTTTCTCGATACTAAACGGTGGTTTAGACGCGATTCATTAATTTTTATCTCCAAGCTTTGATTCGGGACACATGGTGTTCCCAAAGATTAAGGAGGTTTTTGAGTTATGATATCCATGAAGGGTTAGTAACATCTTGATAAATTACTCACGACACGTTTTACATGCTCTCTAGGTATGAATAAGTATGTGGATTTCTCCCCTATAGAGGGACGCTTTGTATTTTGTTATTCCTGGTAATAAAACACTCGCCTTGTTGCGTAAGGTTTACAGTTCCATCATTTGGTTTTCGTAATGGATTGATATCCTAGGCTAATGTTTATGGCCTGGCTAAAAGCTTCCTCGTCCGGTAATGGGCAATTTCAGCGGTAACATAAATTTTGAGAAACATATGTGGTCTAGTAGTGAGTATGACTAAGGTTTGTAGTCTACACACATGTAATCGCTCGAGTTTAAAAGAGGATTATTAAAGATATTCGTTGCCTCCTAGTTTCTTTTCACTGGTTTCCATTAGTTAGGAATTGTTGTTCGGTTATTCGCGGGTTATGGTGACATTATTAGCTCAGTGTTAGATGCGAGTTAGGCCGGGAATGGCTTATGCATCAAGATAACTGAGGAGTGTGTTTAAAGATTATTGTATGGAAATACACGAACATTACAGTTTACCTTGGTTTCATGAGTAATGGTAGTTCGAACTACATGTGTCAGCTTACTTGTGTTGGACGTAGTGGCCCTTTGTGTATGGCCCGATAAAATTATTTTTGTGAGTCTCTAGGGTTAGATCGACGAGTACGACTAAGATGATAGTTACTTAAGTTTTGTAATCTGTCTGTATGGTTTTGAGGAATTAAAAAGATAGTGGCCCGGGAATGAAATTTTCCCGTCATATTCAACCCCAACACAGTTCGACCTCTCATCACAAGGAACCAACGTGTATGTTATTGTTGGGTATTATCACATGCTTACATGGCCGTGTGTATCATTATTTGCATGGATTATAAGTATTAGAACCTAGGGTAAGGTTCATGAATGAATTGGGACTTAAAATGCAGGCTGTAATGGTTTAATAATTGTATTATTCGATATTAAATGGGATATCTAATTAGGTAAATGCCTTAAGCATGAAGGATTATAGAGCGTGTGTTTACAAGTGGAGTCTGTTCTAAGCATGAGTGTAGATATAACTTTGGTGTCGGTACGTTTTGGTTGTGATCTCTAGGTGATGGAATCGAATTGGTTTGCCTGAATATACAAATTGTTTGGCGCTTTCTAAGTGTGGGACTAGAAGAGGATTCACGTGTTATATTCCGAGTGAAAGTGAAATGAAGCAAATGAGTATTCATGATGATTTACGACAATGAGAAATTTGAGCTAAATACTTAGGAGATGAAAGGTACTAGAAATATTGATGGTTAGTGAATTATTCAATAGTTATTAGTAAGAATTTCAAGGACGAAATCCTCTAAGGAGGGAAGAATGTAATAACTCGTCTTTTAATTAATTTTATAAGAATTGAATTTCACGAAGTCACATATACTAGTGAACCTTAGTGGGAATAGTTGAGAAATTGTTCAACCAATTTACGATAATCATTGACTTAAGTACATGTTTGGCGTGACTCAAATTGGAGTAATCGAGTGATTATTGGATTAGTTTGGTAATTAAAGGAGTGAATGTGCCATTGGTGGGATTTAATTGGAACCCTTAATTAAAGTTAGAATCAATTGGAATAAACAAAAGCAAAGGCTGGGTAAAAACATTAAAATTGGAGGAAGTCGGCAGCCTCTATAATAACTTTTAAGGCTGCTATAGCGGGATAAATGGAAACCATGGCAGGATGATTTGGCTGCCATAGCAGCTAAAAGCTTGCAACCCACTTTAAGCCCACATTTCGAAACGTGTCTTATCTCTTATGATCTAACCATCCAATAATTGAAATGTATCCAAGTAAAGGGAAAACCTATGTGCTTCCCTCTCTCTCTCTCTGTTGTTTAAATTAAAGGGTTAGGCCGTCTAGGCAAAAATACGGAGAGAGAAAAAAAATAAACCAAGGACCACCCTTCTGCCAGACTTGTAATGGGGTGGGGGGGGGGGGGGGAATAGTCTAAATGAGTTTACTTGAGGGTGTAAATGGGGTCTTTTTGGTGTAGTTTTGGAGTAAAAATGCAAAGCAAATGTATTATGGAGTCTATTTTCAAGCTAGGAAGGTTGGTATCCCCTTGAGGCCACCTTTGAGGGTGGGGTTGCCATTTTCTACAACCACTTTCTTAGTATATTTGGTCTCCAAATAGGTAAGGGTATTGTATTATTCGATTATTTTCATAGTATATATGTATTTTATGGAATATTATACATGTTGAGTTATATGTATATGTTTAGGGAAGTGTAAAGTTTTAGCATATATTACACGTAAAAAAATAATATAATTGGTGTGAAAAATAATATAATTTGGTTAAAATGAATATTAAATGGAGTGAAAAATAAAAACTTAAATTTAAGGGTCATTTTTAATAATATTTTGAAAATATTATTTAAAAAATAGATTTTTGAGAATTATTATTTAGGGCCAAAGATTACTATAAATTATGTTTTTACTCCCTAAACTTTGCAAAAATGGTTTTGACTCCAAACTTTCATGAAATTACAGTTTGGATCCTAGACTTGTTAAAAAGTGTTATTTTAACCCTAAAAATGCGGTTTACAAAATATTTACAAAAAAATCCCTAAAATTTGATTATTTTCAAAATAACCCTCAAACTTTGAGAAATTATGAAATAATCCCTGAACTTTTGGGCAATTACGAAATAGCTCTCGGACCTTTGTATAGTAAAAAACAACCCCTAAATCTTGTATAATTATAAATTAGTCATTGAACTTTTAAATATTGAGAAACAACCTCAGTTATGTGGTAATATTACAAAAGTGCCTCTAAGCTTGTGATTTTGGTCCATAATATTGAAATGCCGTTGTAATTAAAGTTTGTAAAGAAAAGTACAAAGTAACCTCGACACTTTAAAAATTACAAAATGGACCTGAAGTGTTGTATTACATGAATTTAACCCTAAAAAGATTCAAAAAGGCGAAGATACAAGTTTGAGTAAATAATAGTGATGAAAAAGTGTAAATTATGCATAGCGTATTTTGCATGGTTTGACCGGTGGGCGGAGTATAACATGTTAAAGTGAAAAAGGAACTTAAAAGAGGGTGTATATACAAGTAATAAATATGGAGAGAAGCCGAGTGTTTTTCTAAATACAATGTAAGCTGGATATTTTGTTAATTACGACGTATACTGGGTATTTTGTTAAAAACAATAGTTGGACCAAAGGAAAATGAAATTAATAAAAGTGAAAAAGTTTTCACAAAGGAGTTATATGGGAAAATTTAATAAGGGCCCAAAGCCCTAGGGTGCAACTTCATCTTAGATGTAAACCAACTGACCAGTAAATTAATGGTTGTGCCATTTATGGCAGACGGTACAAGCCCGTGAATATAAGTATGATTCGGTAAACTTTAGGATAAAAAAGGAATTTATGAAAAAAATTGATTAGGTAAATTACAATAAATGGATAAATGATTACGAAATGTATATTCCAGCCTTTAAATAACATGGCCCACAATTATGGGTAAATATGTGATAAAAAAAAATTGATAAACTCGAAAATGTTAAATATAAAATGAAGGACCTAGCTTTGTAAATTAAAAGAATAAAAAGGATAACTACGGGTGGGTAAGTAACCCCATAGTGGGGCATAAATTCGAGTTTAACATGGGTATGTACGGGTAATTTAATATGTTTCAAAAAGGATAAACAGTAAATAATTAACAATTAGGTGTTTAAACGATCCCATAACTGGGCATAATGTGCATGGGGTTAAAGTTGATATGAAAGGAAATAATTGGATGCATGATTAATCCTAGGGTGGGGTCACAATCCTAAAGTTTAACACAGTTATGTATAATTTGTTCTTTTCAAGCACCGAGTGCATGTGTTGAAATACTATTTTCAAGAAATACCAAACGCGTGTTAAGTTAAGTATAAATTGGTATTTTTGTAAAAAAATTGGATGAATGAAAGAAAGTCCTAGGGTATGAGTTTCCAAATTTAGCCATGTGAGTTAATCGATTAAAGGACTATTTTTTAGAATAAAATGGCTACATTGATAAGATAAAGGTTAAAACGATTTAACCTGACTTAAGATAGGTCTTTGGAAGTAAAACATGATTAATGTATATACCGTAGAGTAGTTGCATGGATAGTTAAGTTAATTTATACCATTTATAGTATTTCATGCATTCTTTCTGCTGTTCGTTTCTACACTGTATATAAGTTTGAAAGCCCTACTTAGCATTGACTTACCTCGCTCCCTTTGTTACTACTAGTTAGTTGATGTTCCATCTTTTGAAAGTATTTTACATGTAAGTAATACTTTATCCTTAAGCTAGCGGCTCTGATTACTTGAACCATATGACATTCCCTAATGAGTTCCATACTTGTCATTATTATGCTTATATGCCCTCAAAACAGAATTGCATGTTTATTTGGTAATTTTAATCAATTGAATTGGACTAGAAACTTTATTTAGGTTGTTTCACATCACTTCACATTTAACGCAATTGTATTGGACATGGTTGGTACATGGGTAACCCTTAAATTTGGGTTGAGGCATTAGGTAATCCATAACCTTAGACTCCGAGCACCCTGAAAACTAATTTTTTATTGAGAGCCTGCTGTTTGAAGGGTAAATGGAGGTATTGGTTTCCTTATTGAGCAAAAACCATGATGTGTTCACTTGGATGCGTCAAAACATTCCTAAAATAGATCTTAAGGTTATGTACTATAAGTTGCATGCAAATCCAACCCACCCCTTGTGTCACAGAAGACTCATCAAACATACCTTAATAATGATAAAACGATAGAAGAGAAAGTTAAGAAACTTTTAGAGGCAAGGTAAATTAAGAAAATTTAATTCACAAAATGGTATTTTTCTTATGACTGTTTGAAAGGTAATAGATTGTGAATTTATAAAGTTTAATTCATAAATTTAATATCCCAGGATTGTTTGAAATATATTTTTCTTATGACCGTGATCAACCAATTGGTGAATGATATCACCAGTCATAAATGAATGAGTAATGCCTACTCGAGGTATTAAAAAAATCCTTTGTTCGGTCTCTTTTATCACTATGCTGGGATCCACTTTTGACAATCATGCCTTTCGATTTTAAGAAATCATAGGCGACCTACCAAAGAGTTGTAACAAATATATTTAAGGATAAGTTTGGAAACAACATGAAAGTCTATATATTATCAAGAGGAAGGGATGTCACTTAGACCACTTGAGGAAGACATTAAAGATCTAATGACGATATAGGATGTAGTTCACAACAAAGTATTCATTTTGAGCCATTTTAAGCATCTCCATTGGGTATCAAGTTAGACAACAAGTGTTTAAGGTGAACAATGATCAACTTGAAGTGTTGAGAGGAATACATCCCCTGAACAAAATTATAGACGTGAAATCTCACTAAGATGTTAGAGACTCCAAACTAGGTCGTTTTAAGATATCTTGATCACTACAGGTTATTTTTGTGAATTTTGAAAAAGGAAATAAAAGAGGTATGGAACGACAACTACTCCAAAGCCCTTGTGAAAAGTAAAATATACCTTATAACCCCCCCCCCCCCCCCATATTAACAGTACTAATGCATGTAAAAATATTTACCTGTATTTGGCTTCCTCTAACCATGTAGTTTTCTCAACCCTAAATCAGGAAGAAGGAATGGGGAAATGCTCAATTTACTAAACCAGTAAAACTTTTCTCGACACATAAAGAATGCCCCTACAAATAAAAAATGTTGGCATATGCATTGGTGATATACTTTCACATTACAATATTATTTAAGGCTCATATAATCATTGTGATAATGGATTTCAAAAAGTATATCTCATTGGTCACTTAACAAAATGGTCTGTAAAGTTGGGCAAATTTGACATATAATACGTGTTGTGAATAACTATTAGACGAAAGTTGTTGGCAGACTTTGTGGCTGAGTTTACTCCAAAATATCATGAGGAATGCTATAAGAATATCATGGTCATCCTCACCAAACCCCTTGGACATGAGAGATAAGACCATCTTTTGACGGAAGATGTATTGAATTTTTTTTATTAAAAAGGCATAAAACTTCAGAGGTGTTGGGATAGACATCGTCTTAGTTCCCCCCATTGGATGTATGTTTGAACACGTGATTAGAATTACCTTTAAAGTTTTTAATAAGGAGGAAAAGTATGAAAAATTTATTAGAGGCCTTAGGAAGCCCAAAATACTTTGTATTTGGAAATTGAAGGTTTTTTTTTATGATTCAAGGATAGTGTATAGGTAACTATTTGTAGAATATTGCACCCGAAGTGATAGGGTGTTAGATTACTTAGACAAGGCATATAGAGTGATTAGATAATCTAAATCCAGCACTCCCCTAAGGAAATAACAATCATGTAAAATCATTTTCCACCCTTGAATCAAGATGATGCTCTATGGAACCAAGAAGTGACCAAATAATTCCAAATAGGGATGGATGAGTTACCCCATGTCCGCTGGGCTATAAAATTACTCCACGAAGATGCATGAGGAAACACCTTTCACCCTTCCTTATGATCTACCAACAATGATAACCTCACTAGTAGACACAAGTGGTGATAAGATAAGGCTCCAAGTGGAGCTACATATCATTGAGGAATGAAAAGACTGGACCTTTATTGGGATGACAATAACGTTATCTCACCAAGAAATATAATCATCATGTAAAGCATAATGAATTCAAGGTTGGATACATTGTTCTTCACTAGATAGTGGTAACTTTTATGAATACTTCTAATAGAAAACTAAGACCAAATTGGGAGAGCCTCTTTGATAAAAAAAGGTTGATCATAATGGAGCCTATTACTTAGAAACAATGGAGGGAATAGGGGTAGTTAGACCCTGGTATGCAAAAAAATTGAGGAAACTCTGTTTATATTATTTTCATCTATGGATGACTCATTTTCTTTTACGGTTTCCTTTTATATTTTACCAAGTGAAAAACTTTTATTTCACCTTGTTGGAAGGCAAACATCCTTTAATTTTCAATAAAGTCTTATTTCATTACCACTTGTGCATTCTAGATATTCATTTAATATAACATAATATGAGATGTCTTCCATATTTGGACTTTCCAGAGCATTAGGTCTAGGACCGTTATGAAGCCCATTTTTTCCAAGTGGATAAAGATCCGTATCTATAAGATAAGTGTGGTTACATATAAGGAATTTTATATGACAAGTTCACACATTGGAAGAGTCTTATGCAAACAAACATGAAGACTCTAATCTAAACGCTATGTGTTAGCCCATTAATAATCCTAACGAATTCGTTCACAACATGTTGTTCATATGATTATTAAACCTCCATGTACTTATAATTTCTCTTAATCATTAATAAGAATCGAAACACCCCCGTAAGTAGGTTGTTGAACCACTTGGTTGTTTTGTATCTATTTTCCTTATATTTATACTCTTTAACTATACTATGGCATCAATTCATTTAATATATGTACACACACACATCATAATTTCACTACACCACAAATTGAAAATGATCACGAAACGTTGGTCACAGAACAGGACCATGACCCGGTGGTCACGATCCACGACCGTGACCAGAGCCAAAAGTATGTGACAAAGGCTGAGACCAAGCAAAAGGGTGACATTAAATGGTTGTGTTCATGACCATAAACCGTCACCATGAGGATCACGACCTTGGTCCATGACCACACCCGCGACCAAATTGGTGTCAAAACTCCTGCCAAAGTGGGCCACGGCCCTGACCATGATCAAAGGCGTGATAAATGTTAGGGTTTCAGTTGAGATGGGTCACAGTCACGAGCCATGACAATTTCGGAATTTTCATGGGAGCTAGTCACGAACCTGGGTTGTGACCCCAAAACATGGTCATTTATGTTTTTAGACATCAATTGTGACCAGGTTCGTGACATGTAAAAAAATAAATGGTCACGTCCTAGAGTCACGACCTAGAACCGTAACCATACTCTGTATACATAAAACCCCCAACCCTTTTTTCATTTCATGATTTCTCTCTCTCTCTCTCTCTCTCGTCCGACTCTCTCTCTCTGGTACTCTCTCTATCTTAACTTCCCAAACCCTAGTTACTGTATTGAGGTATACAAATATTTCCATCTGATTTAAGTTCCAAACCCTAGTTCTTTATTTCTTTTGGTTGTGTGTTTAGTCTTCATTTCTTTTGTGGTAGTGTGGCATTGTAAATTGGTGATAAATTTAATTATATAAAGGTGCTAAATTCTATAGTAATTGAATTTGTTATGATAAATAGTTTATAAAATTATTTGGGTACTTTTATTTAGCACTTGAATTTGATTAGGTATTGTTAATATTAATTGTGTGTTGTTATTTTGGGCTTGAGATGATTTGGGTATTTCTATTTAGGCTTGAAATTAATTATGTATTGTTAATAATTATTGTGTATTGTTATTTAGGGATTAAAATTAGTTAGGCATTATAAATATTGATTGAATATTGTTATTTCTGGATTAAAATTTGGTTGAATGTTGTTATTTAGAGTTTGAGGTTGATTAGATATTGTTGATATAAGCTGAGTACTCGAAAGTTTCTTTTTATTTGGAAATGTTGGACTTTATGAATTATAATTGTTGACGCCACTAAAATGGTAGGGCGTCAACAATAATAGTATAATAGAAGTTTACATAAAATAAATAGAAGGTTAAAATTTGAGACATTTAATTCCACATTGGACTTTATAGTTAAGAGTTTATTTTCATACCGGGAGTAAAATAAGAGATTTGGATTTCTTTCTAAGGGTTGACCAATCCAACTTTTTAGAATTGGATTTGGATTTCCCTTATTTCCACCAGTTTAACTTTTTATATTTTCTTAGTTTATTTCATTTTTTATAATTGGTTCTCAAAATGAGATATATGGATTTCCCTCTAAGGGTTGAACTACGTATCCGATAGGGTAGAACCAACTGCACAACTTACGTCATGGGTGGAACCATAGCTAATTCTTAGGCTTCTTATATATCTCCCTTTAAAGATTATCCAAGATCCTTGCATGGTCAGACTCTTCTAAACATGCCTTCAATTTTTATGGTGTGTTTGACGATTGAGGGGGAATCTAATCCTCGTTCGATTTTTGACATCGCAGATTAAAATAGTTTTTTTTTTTGCTTTTATTTTGTCCTCACGGTCTACTCTATTTTTAACGACCATTTAGTTTCTTCCTTATTGAGGGATTTGGGCAACTCTTTTAATCTTAATGATAGTCCAGTCCTAAAAGTTCTCATATTTCTAATAAATATATTGATATGTTTTTGTGTATTGCCTTAAGCTCCGTCATATTGTCGAGACTTTAGCAGTGGTATATTACTTATAGTGAAGGATGACGTGTTGATTTCATCAGCTAGTGGGGTTTGTGATGGGGTGATATTTTATGGAAAGAAGGGTGTTGTCGTTACTCCCAGGATAAAACCCTACTCGACTGAGTAGCTGGTGTTGTGTTTATGATGGGGGAATTTCCATTATACTATCATAATGAATAAAGTCTAACATGGAGTTGAGAACTTTTATGTTATGGTTATGTGACACTTTTGGGTGTGTTTGTGAACCCTAATTTTAGTTTTGTAAGGGCGAATAACAATGTTAGGATTAAATAAAATAAGATAAACTTAAATTGGATCAGTTAATAAACCATAACTAGTCAATGATTAATTAGAGCCATTACTTATCAGACTCATATTCACACCCTCATATATTTTTCTAATGAAAAATGAGGCACGGTAATAATCAATAGCAATAAGACTAAGGAGGTTGAAATTGGACTGCACTTATACATATTTTATTTATGCAACTCATATAGATGGTAGTTTTATTTACATGTATGGGAATAAAAAGATTAAACAGTTTAACTACCTTGCACATCGTGGAGTTCATTTCTCGCATGAGTAGTTCGATCGTATTCTATTTTCCCTTCCAGAAAGCTCGGATAAGGCAATATAAAATATATTTCGACTATATAATCCCGACGTAGCCTTGACCCTACTTACTCTATTAGAGAAGGCAAAAAAAAACATTCACCAATTATGGATACTACTACGTAGAGATAGCATTAACCAAAACTGTGATGTCTCGCGACATATGCACATTAAATTCTATCTTACCAATAAGTTAAAGAAGAAAGGATTCCGATTTCATGTCACGGGCATCTATACATCAATCATAGATACATTTCCTGTTAGTTGGCTGCGTGTAAAAATCCATAGATTTTTAAAAAGTAATACCAAATGGATAGAGATCAGACATATTGAACATATTTTAAAGTCTTATTATGAGAAGATATATACATATATATTCTCGTAAACATGATTAGTTAGTAAAAAACATGTTAGTATAATGGGCATATAACATACCACGTGATGATGGGACACCTCCTAGATTCTCATCTCCTGCACCCCCATCGAGATTCTCATCATTACTGGGTGAACAATATCCTTCTTCGCCAACGGTTCACTCTACCACTCCATATACGAGTAGGCAACAAATTCCTATTAATCCAACACCCCAAACCCCTCTTCCGACACCTTTTGAGTAAATGAGAAGACCATATTTGGTTTTCTCTTCTCGGGAATAATCCTACTGACAATAAAAATGACATCCAGATATTTAAATCCCATTGTTTGTCACTTGGGAAAATTAATGTGGGTGTCAGGGTAACATATAATTAGAACGGAGTTGATCAAGCCATCAAGGATGACATTTCTGAACAACTTTGTAAGAGTTTTTCATTCCCCGACCGTTCAAAGCAAAAGGTTCTTTCTCTAGTTGCTGAATAACTAAAAACATATCGAAGAAACTTTCGGCATAGAAATTTCCTAAAGGGGGTATCGAGCTCTAACATTTTGTCTATGAAAGACAGAGTCCCTCTGAATGTTGAAATGTCGATCGATGAATGGAATAACTTTTTAAAAAATGAGACGATGGAAAAAAAACTGGTCTAAAGGGAGAAAAATAAACAAAACAGAGCAAAGAAAGTTGATGTGCATAGATTGAGGTCTAAATTATATGAATATTTGAGGAGTGAATGGTCAGAAAAGATAAAGGGCGGTCCAAATGCAGGTAAAAAAACTAATCGGGGGAATTTGTATGTGCATGCCTGAAGGGAGAAAGATAATAAATTTTCACCACACTTGACTTCGACTCTGGTGAGTATGACCCGTTATTTATATACATACACATTATATAAATTAATATTAAAATCATAAGACTAAATATAATTTCACGCTACAGGAATCGATCAGAGCCATTAGCAGTCAGCCCGCTTCGAGCCCTTATGATGACATTGAAGATGATGCCCTGACCCAGACCTTTAGAAATAACAAAAGAGGGAAGATGAGAGGTGTCATATAATATATTCCAAAAACCAAATTAAAAGACTGTACAGATCTCGTGGACGAGCTCTCTTTGGTGAGGAATCGCATCTCGAGTCAGGAGGCAAGTCAGTCCAATACAAATGGGGATGTACAGAAGATTAAGAGTTACCTGGGAGTATTGTGGGTTAATTCGGGAACCTTGTGTACTTATTTACTCAAGGTTTTCATCCCCTGATGCCTACTCAAGGTTTCACCTACCTTCTTTCTCAAGGTTTCCCCTATCCTCTATCTCAAGGTTTCCCCTCCTAAATGCCGCTTCCTTCAACATTCCCCTCCCTAGTGCCTCCACCTTCCATAATCCCTGGGTTATTGTCATTCAATTATGGCTACTATCGCGAGAATCATTATATAAGGGACTTAACCAATAACAGGATTATTGGCACATGCACACTCATTTTCCTTAATGTCAAAACTCCTGTTCATAATCTCCCTTTGTAAATGGGTGAGGCTCAGATAATGGTTGATAGCATATAAATGGTTGCGGAGAAATGATTATGCATGTTGATAGCGAAGAAGGGACCATGTTGAAATACTATCATAATTTTTTTATCACTTGACTTTTTATCCTAGTATAGAGAAGAGCTTGTAGGGTTTAGATTTGAAGTAAAAATCTATTCATGCATGGAAGTGTGATTGAATATTTTATCCTAATTAGCACAAAGAGAAGGATGAGTGTCTTATATGCAGTGAGCCAAGATATGTGGCTTATGAGAATGAAAAAGACAAGACTATAAAATATCACAAGTGCTCGCAAGTTCCACAAATGGTTTTGAAGTATTTTCCTCTCGAGCTACGGTTAAAACAATTTTTCACTGTACCATGGATAGTAGAAGCCATGACATGTCCGGATCGATGCAAGGTAGGTGGTAATATCATTAGTCATCTTGTTGATTCACTCATTTAGCAACTTTTAAATGAATGACACCATAATTTTTTTAAGGAATGGCACAATGTCCTTCTTGCATTATCAACCGATGGGTTTAACCAATTCGATAATTTAAGCACTAATCAGTGTTATTAGCCGGTCCTTATGGCACCTTTAAGTCTCCCTCTAATATTGTGAATAATAAAGGAGTTCATATTATTATCGTTATTAATACCCGTGCTGAAGGATCCGGACGATGATATTGATATTTTCTTAGCCCCATTAATCTAAGAACTTAAAGAGTTATAGGATAAAGGCGTGATGGAGTTTGACTCTCATAAGGGTGAAGAGTTCACATTTAAATCAATAGTCATGTGGGAAATCCACGACCTTCCTGCTTATGGTACCTTGTTTGGTTACAATGTTTATAGCTATTATGGATGTACCATATATGGGGAGTATATTAAATAAACTTGGCTACATCATAGTGGAAGGATGAGTTATATGGGTCATCGTAGATTTCTACCAACCAGTCACCCTTTTAGGAATGACAAGTATAACTTCTTACCCATCATCATGAGAGTAAGACGTAACCTTCTCGACTTTCTAGTTAGTAGATCAAAGAAAAGGTAAGGGATCCGACTGCGAGGAATACATAAGTAGACAAACACCCTTAATTTGTAAACCTGAAGAGTAAAGTTAGGGAGAATTCGAACAACCCTAGTAAGACGCAGGCATGGTCTAAACGATTAATATTTTTTGACTTGTCGTATTAAAAAGTTCATCGTGTAAGACACGTAATTAATGTAATGCACAAAGAAAATAATATTGCAAAACATCTGATAGGAACATGTCTGGGTGGATCTCATTCAAAATATGGAGAGTAAGCTCTCTACAATCTACAAAAGATGAAAATAAAGAAGCAATTGTGGTTAAAAAGTGATCCTACAACAGAAAGAATTTCTATCCCCGACTATTTCAGTTTGACTAATAGTGAGAAAAAGATCCTCCTAGACACGTTCAACTTGAAGACTCCGACTGGTTATTTCGATAATTTGCACAAGGTAGTAAGCTACCAAACTAATGACCTGAAATAGTGAAAGTATCACGACTGGCACATCGTCATTCAATTAATGCATTTGTTGTTTATGCATTGCTTCTCCGGCCACAAATATCTCGATCGGGAAATTAGACAAATAAGTTACTAATTTACCCTACTTTGTGCATAAGTGGTAAACATAAAGCACATAAAAGCACTAATATCAACTTTAGCCGAGGCAGTTTGTGTATTAGAGAAATATTTCCCTTCATCGTTCTTCGATATCAGCACCCACCTGCTTGTGCATATATGCGACGAGGCTTTGTTATGTAGTCCCGTTAGGTATCACTGGATGTGTCCTTTCGAGTGCTTGATGAGATTTTTTAAAGATTATGTTAAGAATACATGGTATATTGGAGGGTCAATTGCTAAAGAATATATAACTGTGGAATCATCATTATATGCTCGGGAATATATGCTAAAACAAGAGCTCAGAAGGTTCAATCCTCATTGAGAACGAGTGATCGAGAAACCTAACGAGTTTGGGGATGAATTAACTTTTGGGAACCTTAACGAGGTGACAAACACTAATCTACAATGCGAGCAAGCAACTAGTTATGTATTCGAGTCGTAAGATGAAGTTGAAGATTGGAGAGAGTTAGTAGATACATAATTATTTGAATTATTCTTGTTTGATTATATGTATTCTCTATATTATGATCTAAACTCTACAATTTACTTTTAGGAAGTACGAGAACGAAATTGCCTAAAATCAGAGGAACAATTCCACAATGAATGATTTTAGGGTATGGATATCAAAAAAGGTAATTTTCATCTTTTATTTGTTCAATTATTTATTCATGCGTGGTAAAATCATGCCCTAATACAAATTCATTAATAGATGTAGCTTCTAAAAAGAGGCGATGTCTCTTCAAGACCTGCACGCCTAGAAAAACATCCCACATTTCGTGCAAAAGAGTTTAAGAAATTTTGCACCAACAATTTTGATTTCGTTTTATATCTATATGAGGAAAAGTTTTTGACGCAAAATAATGGAATTTCAATTTCTGCCTTGATTACTTATGTCGCTAGAAAAGTGATAAAAATTCAAAAGATACCAAGCTAAACTATTATGGGATTGTCCAACAAATCCTAAAACTTGATTATTTAGATTTCACAAAAATCGTACTGTATTGTGACTGAATGAAGGTGGAGGACACTACGAATGCTTGTAAATAGTAACTTAAAACTTATCATGGTAGATTTATCAAAGATGAAGAGTAAAGATCGCATAGTCAACAAGCATTTTACCCAAAGTGCATATACGATGGTAATCGGTCTATTATTATGCATGCACCAAAGGGTATGACTACTCAAACAGACGCATTAGAGGCTCCTAAAGAGTTTCAGTTCGCTCTTGATGACAACCCTAATTTGAAGGATCTTTTAGTTAATTTAGAGGAAGATTGATTATCAAAACATTATTTTGACCTTGACAATCCTAATGTATCCTATTATTATATTGGTCCTTGACAATCCAATTTGTATCCAAATTGTATCCTATTACGATATTGACGCAATATTGGCATTATAGTTTGATTTATGAATGTTTAGTTTAATTTATGAGTGTTTTGTTTGAATTATGAATGTCTAGTATGATATATGAATTAAATAGGATGAAACAGTGTTTTTCTTTGAATTGTCAACTGCACGGTTACAATATTGCTTAATTGTATATGAATTGGTTGTTGAAAACTTTTCATTAGCGGATGAAACCTAAAACCACCCCCAAACGGCCCCATAAGAGGCACGAACACCTCGCACGGGACCAATGTAACTTGTATGAACTGAACGTATAGTCACAGGACACCTAGTTTGAGAATATAATGATAATTTAAAAACCTTAGGCTTAAAAATATATTGCTAGCAGGAGAAACCCAAAACTTCCCTCAAACGGTCCCGTAAGAGGCACAGACACCTCGCACGGGACTAATATAACTTGTAGGAACTATGTAACGTCCTGATCTTGATTTATAGGTTACCCGTGGTCAACCCAGTCCAACCCGAGCGTTAGCTGTGAAGTGTAATGAGACAACCTAAATAATATTGATAATCCAGTTTTATTCAGTTAACATTCACTTGTTTAGCGTGTGATTCCTATTTAAAATCAAGCAAAGTGAGGGGCTCGTGGGAAGCATCCTCGGAATCCAAGCATACAGTGCTACTAATGTAATATAAAAAGAAAATTACCTATTAAACTCTCTCAAAATACGAAACCACACCCAACCCATTGTAACAAAGACGAGGGTGTGAGACAAATGCTTAGTGGAAAATATACAACAATGTGATATAAAATCGAACGGCAGAAAGAAGACTCTAACACGTTTTGCTTACGTGAACATGTAACTACCTTATATATATATATATGCATGAAACCATTTTTATTTCCAAAAAATGTGATTTATCCCAATTAATTAACCTTAATTTCATAAAAGAATTTCTTATTCCTTAACTTGACATTTATACCTTTAATTAACACAAAAAGTTAAATACTTGAAATAACTACACTTTGTTTAACCAAAAATCGTTTCTTTTTTGAAATTACCCCTTTCAACACACGCGAATATCTTTGAAATTACACTTTGTTAGTATTTTCATTGAAAATCACTCTTTTAACATACATGAATACCATGTTAGAAAATACTTATTTAACCTCTGAAAACCTATCACAACACCCTTGTCTTAATTATGGGTTAAACCGCTTAGGTTGCTTAACGACCCATTTAACCACTATACTTTACATTTCCTTTACTTTGTGGACATTAATTAATTTATACACATATCCTTTCCACTTTAACCTTTATCAGAACATTTATTAATTCATTCAAGTTAGGTTGTCTTTACACATTTTCACCACACAACTCATTTCTTTACATGTTCCTTACTCCTTTATCTTTTTCTCGGAATCTTTCAATAATCGCGTACTTTAATGGGCTCCACACCACAGACGACGCCACTATATACTTTGGCCAGTGATTTCTTTAATTATTTTGGTGTCATCCGAGTTCTTATTAATGTACTTTAATATTTTTGTAAATGTCCACATTATTCCACTTTTTTCCTTTTTTTTCGGCTGAAGCCAAAACCCGGGGTTTCACCCCAACTTGTGTTACACTTTAAAATCATCATTTCTTGTACTTTTTTTATTCCAACATTGATTTTTATCCCAAAATCATGTTTTTGTAGAAACCTTTTTGTGTAACACCTCTCTAATATTTTTATTTCATAAAAATGTTCCACTTTATGTAAGATTACCATTTTACCCATTTAGTTTAAAACTTGTCTTTCCTCCATTTTTGTAAGTGTTATTTCCCCCAAACACCATTAAGTTATCCACACTAACTTCTTAAGTGTTTTTAACACATTCACACCTTTTCAACATTTGGAGAAATATTCTTCTCAAGTTGAAAATATCTTTATTTAATAAATTTTATGTTCAAGAAATCACTAACATCAAAGACTACGTTATAAGAAAATATCATTTTCTTTATTAATACTTGTAGTTTTAAAATCTTATATTTTTATCACATTTCAACACCCATTGCACACACCTTAAGGGATGAATTTTTTAATTTCTCCATTTCATGTTTAAACCTAAATAAACCCTTATTAAACTTGTTTATAAGTTCATACTCAAAATACTACAAATTTATATGCACGGGAAGATGGATTTCAAGTCCAAAAATTCTATCAAATGGGTCTAACATGAGATTTACCTTAGCAGTTTCATAATACTTGCAAAATTATATTTTCAAGACTAAAGGACATTTTTATTATTTAAAACTTCAACAATGTTCATTTTTTTTATAAAATCTTCATTTTTGCAAGAAACTTTAAGATATTTTTCAGCTGAAATATCTTTAGCAAGATAATTATCATTTTCAAACATTTTATTCCATAAAATGTTTAACAATAAACTTCTTGAAACATATCTGTTTCAACATTCTTGAAATCCCCTTTTTTTTTCCATGTATTATATTATCACAAGAATATCATTTTTAACCAAACATGCAACCTACTCTTACAAACTCAACCATAAGACTAATACATTGAAAATGTGAATTCTATGCTAAGAGTAGAGTTTTTCCCACCTCAATGGAGCTCCAAAAATGGTAGAATGAAATGTCTAAAAATATGGAAACCTCCCACCTCCTAAGTTGGCCTTAAAGAGGTTGCCTTGCTCCACAAAGCTTGCCTCCATGAAAGCTCCATTTAGACCCCCTTCAAAACTCCACAAAGATATTCCATCTTCATCTCCAAAACCACCCCAAAAACACCTCCAAAATTCATAGCCTTGTTCATCCATGGAGGAAATGGGTATATAGGGTTTGAATATAGTGGGATGATTCCAAAATATGGTGGTTACATGGTGGTTTTTAATGGTGGTAAGAGGGAAAAATGTTGAAAAAGACCCACCCTCCCCCACTCTCTTTCTTTTCTTTTAACTCTAAATCCCAAAATTAATCCCAAATAAGCCTTACAAAACTGCCCCAAACACAAAAATCCATTTTTTACCCATCCGAGCACGTCATATTTCGACACCTCATCAATCCAAGGGTCCAAAATGCGACAACACACAAGGGCAACTGATTTAAAATTTTTGGGCAACCTCATTCGAGTTAGAATGACCTCTCGTTTGAACAAGAATGGCTTCTCATTCTAAATGTACTTCGAACGACCTTTGAATGAGACCGACCTATTATGTAGAAGGGTCTAGTTCGATCCTCACTTGATCCTCACTTCGAACGACTTGGGATTTTCGTTCGAACGACCTAGAACTTGTTCGAACTAATGTCTCCTATATTTTCTCCAAAATTTCCAATCTTCATCCATATTCTTCCAATAATTACCATCAAGGCCCAAAAGTAATCAACATAGAAACTAAAGTCCATATGCAAGTGAGCCAAATTCAAGATTCTCATCTATTTATAATTTATACGAGAAAATAACAAAATATTGGGGGCGATTATTACAAACTGATCGCGTAGTCAAGAGAATACCGATTTGAGAATATGACGATAATTTATAAATATGTAGACTTAGGATTAAAAACATGCTGTTAGAGGGCAAAAACCAAAACAGTCCCAAAACGGCACCGTAAGTGGCATAAACACCTTGCACTAGATCAATATAACTCGTAGGAACTGACCACGTAGTAGCGGAACTCCCAGTATGATAATGTGACGATAATATGAAAATCTAAAGACTTAGGCATAAGAACATGCCTTTAGAGGGTAAAAATCCAAAAAAACACCCAAATTGTCCCGTAAGAGGCATAAATACCTCGCACGGGACTAATATATCTCATAGGAACTGGTAGTCACAGACCTCCCAGTTTGAGAATATGATGATAATTTGCAAGTAATTAGAATTAAACTTAAAATCATGCCATTAGTGGGCAAAAATAAAAAATAACCCCCAAACGCCCCCATAAGAGGCACAAACACCTCGTATGGGATTAATGTAACTCGTAGGAACTGACCTTGTTGTTATGGAACTCCTGGTTTAAGAATATAAGGATAATTTGTAAATATATATACTTAGGCTTAAAAATATGCCGTTAGAGGGCGAAAACCTAAAATAGCCCCAAATGGCTCTATAAGAGGCACAAACACCTCGCATGGGACCAATGTAACTCGTAGAAACTGACCACTTAGTCATGGGACTCCCGATATGATAATATGAAAACAATTTGAAAATATCAAGACTTAGGCTTCAAAACATGCCGTTAGAGTATGAAAATCCAAACCAGTCCCCAAACGGCCCCCTTAAGGGCATGAACACCTCGCATGGGACCAATGTAACTTATAGGAACTAAATTCACAGTCACAAGACTCCTGGTTTTGAGAATATGATAATAATTTTAAAATCTCAAGACTTAGACTTAAAAACATGACGTTAGAGGGAAAAAATTTAAATCAGGCCTTAAACGGCCTCGTGAGAGGCACAAACACCTCGCACGGGACCAATGTATCTTATAAAAACTGATCGGGTAAGCATGGGACTCTCGACTTGAGAATATGATGATAGTTTATAAATAGCTAGACTTAGGCTTAAAAATATGCTGTTAAAGGTCAAAAACCCAAAAGAACCCCCGAATGACCTCGTAAGAGGCACGAACACCTCATACGGGACTAATGTATCTCGTAGGAACTGCCCGCATTGTCACGGGACTTTCGATTGAAGAATATAATTATTATTATCTAAAAATAGATTCAAGGTTTTGTCTTAGCTAGATGAAATTCAATAAGAGATAATAAACAATAAATAAATAATGTACGCTAATGAATAGAGATAAAGATAAGGATACGAAGATTAACACCAAGAATTATGTGGTTCAATCCTCAATAATTAGCCGACATCCATAGGTTACCTTGTTGCACTAGTAATGGATTGCATGATGGTGTCGTATCTTTTTCCGGATAATAAGAATGTCAAAATATCTCTGTTAATCAATATGTAAGATGGATGATTGCTTGCCTTACCCTGATCCCAATGGGGGATCTCACCTTTTATAGTATATCCCTATAAAGGAATATAGCTAGATAGTATGGGCAAGGTTGGGGCATCTTGTTAATGAAGCACTCATGAATACTTTAATGTTTCACCCATTAAGGGAAGGTTCTTTACATGCTGACTGTCTGATATGCCATGCACATGTTGTTGGCTAGCCACTAACGTTATAAGATGTCAGTTTGCATTTCTCTACTCACCCAGTCTGCCCAGGTGGAAAGGAGTCCGAGCTCTTTATGGATATGAGGTCCCTTCTTAGTATATGTTCGGTCAGGGCTGAGGTATTTCACACTATTGAGCGATTTTATACAATTCTCTTCAGACCAGATGATGTTATTTAAATTTGGTATAAAAAAAGCCCCTAAGACTCTGCTCACGACTTCCAAGAAGTGGGTGAAGTTTTTTACAAATGGTCCTAGGTTGACATCTCTTTGTCCAGAGTTGGATAGTCATACTACTTAGTAGACTGAGCTGATTAACTTGTATGTTTTCTTGATGAATTTCCAATTGACTTAAGTTTATCATATGTCAACAATCCGACGGGTCTTCTTTTAAGGCACGTTTGATGCACGAGCTTTTCGTATTTTAAAAAGAGGGAAAATTTTCATTTTTGTCTTTTCATAACCAGAGTTCAAGCTTATGATAGAGAGAAAAGAAAACCGATAGTGTGCTTTTAAGGATTTCTACGACTTGTCTTTTTAAAACCAACATTCATATAGAATCTTAAGGTATTCTTCATATAGTTTATCTTTGCTATTTTATTGCTCTTTTGTTTTGGGTTTTCATGTTGAGTTGAGGTATTTTCGTCTAGGGTTTTTCCATTTTTAGTGTTTTTCTACTTCTAGGGTATTCTACTTCTAGGGTTTAATAAGGGTTGGATTGAGTGCCATTCATGAGTTATTTATCAAGAATTTGGAAGCATATTATCAACTTGCATAAGCTTTACCCTAGTGCCTTTTCTGAGAGATTTACCACTTCACTCAAAGTTCTTAAACTAGAGGACGATCTAACAAGCCTTACTTTTATCCTCAAATTAACTTCTTTCGCTGCGTCAGCCCCCAAGTCTCCAAGTGTTGACTACAGTACAACTAGAATTTCATACCTCAGAGAGCTATAATAATGTAAACATACGAATTGGGGGGGGGGGGGGGGGGGAATTACGCTCATACCAGTAACACCACTTTCTCTGACCACCTGAATTCTGAGGAGAAAGCTTTGATAGCTAACTAGTCACTTTCCACTAAACCAGTTGAAGTTCCTTTAACAACCTAAGAAGTGGACCTAGGAGAGGTTCCCACCACCTTTTATGGTCCCACAACCTCTGATGCTATATGGTATAAGAGTGATGTGCAAGATGAAGATCTGTTTGACCTGGGAATCTTCTACTTCTATAATGTAATCATTAGGAATCCTGGCCCAAAAGAGAGAGTTTACGGTAGGATAAATGCCAATGAGGTCTATTTTCCTCTTTGGGCTCTTAAAGTGGGAGTTTGTATTCCTCCCGATCCCTCAATAAGATCCATTTTAAAGGGGTATGGAGTGACCCTTACCTAGCTTCCTCCCAAAGCCTATAGTTCCATTTTAGGAGATATGATATACTAGAAGAAGTATGATGGGTTTGATATAAATAGGAGCATATTTTAATTTATTTATGGTTTATAGGATAACCATAAAATATCCGGATATTATTACTTCTCTCCCAGGAAGTCCAATACCAAAATAGTCCAGGTGTTCTAAACCAGTAATCATAATTAGAATACCAGGTTCTGCTATATTTTCTGTGCGTGGGAGTTCTTTCTCAATGACCTAGAGAGAGGGGTTAACATTCCCAGGAAATAATGCTTCTTAAGATTGATTGCCAAAAAGTCCCCTTCATTGAACAATAGGTTGTTGAGGTTTATTAGATGAGTCTGCACTTCAGATCCTAAGTAATATGAGGATATATATGCGCCCAAAAAGTGTAGGGCCATGACAAACTATCTGAGCATCAGTACTATTGATATGCCACAAAATCTTTCTGTTGATTATGAAGAGAGTTATGAGGAAGAGGAGGATAATGAGGTGGAGGTCGGACAGGTTAAAGGTGACTATGAAGAGGCCGAATAAGAGGTCAAAAAAGGTGAGAAATTTTCATAAGTCTTAGGCCATCCTTCTTTTTTGCGTGCTTCTGTACTTTATATCAACTCCATTATTAACTGAGTTTATCCATATTTTAGTCTA
Organism: Sambucus nigra; assembly: GCA_949130495.1. Lineage (NCBI taxonomy): Eukaryota > Viridiplantae > Streptophyta > Magnoliopsida > Dipsacales > Adoxaceae > Sambucus > Sambucus nigra. The sequence continues at coordinate 373,577,134 of OX422209.1, read as the reverse complement.
ACTCCAACTCCAAACTCCATCTCATTTATCATGACTCCAACAAATTTTTCCAGGGATAAGTTGAAGGAGATTCGAGCTAAACAACTCGAAGAATCGGATCAACGATAAACTACCAAAAAGGACAAGGAAGAGGCTCACCCTAAATAACGAAATGATGAAAGATCTCAGCTCATAAATGCCGAGGTAGCAAAGTTGGTCATTGAAGAGGCCAGGAAGAAAAAATTATTGAAAAAGGCAAGGGTAAGGTCTCTAAAGAGAGGCGGACTGGTAAGAAAAGGACTTTAGATGACCCATCCGTTAAGGATCCAAAATTTCCCAAATCCAATGTCAAAAAAAAAATTTCTATCGATGACCGACCTGCTCATCAGTTGTTCAAGGGACGAAACTCTTATTCTTCCTATAGTCATGTTGAGACTTTCGTGCTTGACCCTCCGGTGACCAAAGATGACTTCTTAGCAGATCTCAACTCCATACTTCTGAATGTTGCCAATACTCTAAAATTTCTTGGCTATGTGGGTTATAGCCCTAATTTTAAGTTCATGACCTTTAGAACATTGCTTTACACAGGGCCTTTATAGTAAGTCGAATCAACTCATTTTTATACATTCTTCTCCCAATCGATCTTTTTTCCTTTAACTAAGTCATTCCATTTTTCCTTGCATATGGTAACATGGCCACCACCATCTTAAGGATGAAAGCTAAGTCTGCGCTTAATACATGTGATAAACTTAGGAGTGCTAAAAAAGAGATTGAAGAAAAGATTAATTCTCTTAAGGTCGAGCTGTTCAAGGCACATACTAAGCTTCAGGAAAATAATTACCAGATGGTGAATAAGGTAGAAGAGCCCAACAAGGCTAAAAAGGAAACCAGGCTTTTGCAACAAGATCTTAAAGCTGCTAAGGACCAGCTTGATGATTTAAAGGTTCACCTTTTTGAGGCTTTGGTTGTCGCCCCCATGACCAGAGAATAAGCTGTGAATGCCTTTAAGTATTTTGAAGAATACATCATTGACACAACCATGCCTTCCTCAAGGGTTGTGGCGATCTAAAAAAAAGGATAGCTAAAAACTATCCTGATATTACTGAAGTCGTCATAGCCCGGGAAGGGGATGATGATAAAGAAAAAGATTTGGATAAGGAGGATGAGGCTGATTGGCGGGCTAAAGAAGGATCATCTTCCTATGAAGAGCTCCAAGTTATCGAGGAGAAAAAGGTTCTTGAAGTGGAACCTTCTACTGCTGGGAACCCATAGTTGGCTTCTAAAGATGCTGCTGCTTAACTTGCTGCCCTTTTTCTTTGTGTAGCTCTCTTTTTTGTAAACATTTATCTACGACGCCGGTGAATAAAGAAGAAAGTGTTTGAAAAATTTATGAATTAGTACCAATGACAGTTATTTATATCATTCTCTGTGTACTATGTTTTATATTTCACCTATTTTTTATTCATGAATTTGCATGATTGGGTCTTGTGACAATCTGAATATAATTATGATAAATTATTTTTAAATCATGATTAGATTATGTGTTATGGGTAATATGTTATTAGTATATATAATTTTAAGTCATTATATTTAGTCTAATTCTATCTTCATAAAGTATGAAATATTGAATTAGTTACAAACACCAAATTTTGAAGTTTTCGGTAAGAATGTTCATGTTGTAGGCTAGTTCTGACCATTATAATATAATAATTGACTTGAGGTATAAACTAGATATTTTTAGATATATGAGTTAGTCATGTAACAAAACAAACGGTTCATCGAACGGACATCCGAGTGAGAAGATATTGTCTTTTCACGAACATGAGGTAAAGTAGTCATTTAGCCTTAAATGATATTTTATTTTATATGATGCCACATGTTATATTTTGATTGGACCAAGGGGGGGAGACCTTATGACGACTTATAACCATTGAATTAAGCTATTCCTTCAGCATATTTCAGCCATGGAAGAGTTTAACCTAAGGAAAGAGAGTTTTGAAGTTTAGGAAGAAGGTGTGAGGAGAATTTGAAGAAAAAATCATAGAAAATTACGTAAAAGCCCCTAAGGTAATTCCATCCATAAATTTTGTTTATTTTTTTTGTATTGCTTATTTAAATTATAGAAATCATCATTTGTTTACTGAAATTCCAGGTCTTGATGTGTACTTACGGATAGATTCAAGTTTAAGCAAACTTGAATGGGTAAACCCTTGAAATTGCTTCGTTTAGAAACCTTGTGTATTTAAACTTCCATATCTTTTTGTATGCTTACTGGAATTGATTTATTCTAATTGTATATTACAATAGACTCATATGTGTATATCATATCCTAAAATCATGTAAAAATACCAATAAATTAATCTTGGGTGATGGTTTAAAATTCGGGTATGAAATCTGCCCCAAGGGTGAAAGTATGCACACCATGTGTTCGATGTTTTGCTTGACATAGAAAATTAACCTTAAAAATTAGGAAACTTTAATTTTGTATTTTTAAATATGTTTATTGATGTTGGGTGAAATATCATAGAAAGTTATGATGTATAAAAATTATGAAAATTCCTGGAAGTTGAATGAACGATAAAAGAGCCTAGAGGGGATATTTGCTATGTAGTAAATACATGGGCTTATCTTGCTCTAGGAAGCTTGAAATGATGTGTCGTCTTTTGATTTGGAATACTATTATAATAAGGATTGAATTACTAAGAATAAATGAATATATGTTTCATCTATGATTTGGATATTACAAATATAGTAACGTGAATTTGGATGGAACTTCATTTATGATGAATGATTTGAATAGAATCATATGATGCTTATGAATTGAGTTATTTTTAAGTTATTCTTTGAATTGTTAATATTCTTATGATGATACTAATATTGTAAGAATGATAGGAAGAGAAGAAGAACCGACTGAACAAATACCGAATAAAGACAAGGGAAAAGCCTGATTAAATCTCTTAAGTGAGTGTACGTATGATTGTTTCATATATACAGATATATGCATATAGATCTAAGAGAAGGATTTGTTTGAATACTTCGGTATTCGGGATTTGTTTGGATATTCAAATATCCATGATTTGTTTGGGTCTTATGATCCAGGATTGGTTTGAATACTTCGGTATTCAGGATTTGTTTGGATATTAAAATATCCATGATTTGTTTGGATCTCATGATCCAGGATTGGAATTGGACAAAGATCCAATAATTTGATTTGTCTTATGACAAGGATTTGTTGGAACTTATGTTCCAGTATTTGTTATTGCCAATGGGCAGGATTGTTTGGATTTCATATCCACATATTTGATAGAAAACTGTTATTTCGTAGCAGGGCAGGATTGTTTGGATTTCATATCCACTGATTTGATATAAAACTGTTATTTCATAGCAAGGTAGGATTATTGGGATTATATGTCCACGGATTTGATATAGAATTGTCATTTCATTATAGGGAAGGATTGTTTGGATTTTATATCTAGATATTTGATATAATATTGCTATTTCATAGCAGGCAAGGATTATTTGGATTTTATATCCTCATACCTGATAAAGAACTGTTATTTCATTTCAGGGAAGTAGTACCTCACTAAGCTTAATACCTATGGTTTATATTTTAACATTTTTTTGGTCTGTAATCTGCCAGTTAGGATATCATATGATCGGTGATTTGAGAGTTGCACCGTTAGAAGGATCTGAGGATTAGACGTGGGGATTTTGTCATTGTCACACTAAGGTTTTACTACACTCGCACATCTTATATATTGTGTTAGCATGGATTGATTTGATGATTGTAATATTTAATCATAGTCAATCGTAGTATAACATGTTCGTTTAACTATGACTCTGATGTTAATTACGTTATGGTACAAAGAACATGATTATGTTTATTATACATGAAAAAAAAATATTGATAAATGAATTATATTTCGAATGGGCTGAAGATTATGATTTAATCATAATATAAATGAAATGATTAGAATATATTTGGGTTTGGGGTGTGACAATTAGTTGTGTCAGAGCGTCTAGGTTATTAATTCTGGACGTGTGTGGCGATTATATGGCAGTTGTTGGTTTGATATGATATTTATGAATTGCTTATGTACTAACCAATAATTTAGTATTATAAATTGTTTGTGTTGGTTGTTATAAATTGGTTACTATAGATGGAACCTGAGGCATGGGATAAGCCAGTGGTTCCAGGCCTGGTGGGAGACTCTTTACGATGAAAGAGGCTCATATTACCCCGGATGTGGTGACCGATACACTTTTTCTTACGGATGGAAGTGTTTATGTTTTGATTGATCCTAGTTCCACACAATCTTTTGTGTCCTATGCATTTGTTATATACCCGAATAGACCGTGTACTCGTTTAGAGGTGGGGTTGGGTATTTATATGCATATGGGGGATATGGTTGTAGTTGAATATATTTTCATGATTGTGTTTTGACCGTGGGGGTTAGAGATATAGTTATAGATCTACTTCCATCAGATATTTTTGATTTTGATATAATTTCGGGAATTGATAGGTTATCTAAATATCATGCATCTATGCATTGTTTATGTAAGGAAGTTATTTTTAATATGCCTGGTGAGCCTGAATTTAAATTTGTGGGGGAAAGGAAAATTGTTCCCATAAGGGTTGTGAGGGTTTTATTACATATGTTCTTGACACTACTAGGAAGGGGTATTTACAGTTAGTCGATGTTCTTATTGTACGGGATTTTCCAAAAGTGTTTCCTAGTGAGTTGTCTGGGCTCCAGAAAGAGAAGTCGAATTTAGTATTGAATTAGCACCGGGGACATACCCTATTTCTATGGCACCGTATAGAATGGCACCTGTTTAATTAAAAGAAATTAAGATTCAGTTGTAGGATTTACTTGATAGGGGGTTTATACAACCTAGTGTATCTCCATGGGGTGCACCAGTTTTATTTGTGAAAAAAAAGATGGTACAATGAACAAATATCCTTTACCTCGTATAGATGATTTATTTGATCAGTTACAGGGTGCTAAAGTGTTTTCAAAAATAGACTTGCGATCGAGTTATCATCAGTTGAGGGTCAAGGAGAGTGATATTTCTAAAACTGCTTTTTGTACTCAGTATGGTCATTTTGAATTTTTGGTGATGCCTTTTGGGGTGACTAAAGCTCCATCTGTATTTATGGATCTTATGAACCGGGTACTGCATCCTTTTGTTGATTCATTTGTGATAGTTTTTATTGATGATATTCTGATTTATTCACATGATATGGTTAAACATGAAAAGCATCTCATAACTATTTTGAATCTATTGAAAGATAAGAAGTTGTATGCTAAGTTTAGCAAGTGTGAATTTTGGCTATCACAAGTTGTATTTTTAGACCATGTTATTTCTGGAGATGGTATGTGTGTTGATCCTAAAAAGGTAGAAGCTATTGTAAAATGGGAGAGGCCCAATAATGTGACTGAAGTGAGGAGTTTTCTGGGTTTAGTTGGGTATTATAGAAGGTTTATTAAGGGATTTTCTTCAATTGCCTTGCCAATGACTAAATTAACCCGGAAAGATATTAAGTTTGAATGGAATTCTGATTGTGAAAATAGTTTTGACGAATTGAAGAAGAGGTGGGTAACTACACCTGTTCTTACTATTCCACATGATGGAGATGGTTTTGTTATTTACACCGATGCTTCACACCAGGGGTTGGGTTGTGTTTTTATGCAGCATGGTAAAGTTATTGCTTATGCTTTTAGGCAGTTGCATACACATGAACGTAATTATCCTACACATGATTTGGAGTTTGCTGCTATTGTGTTTGCTTTGAAATTATGGCGTAATTATTTATATGGTGAAGTATGTGAAATTTTTACTGACCAGCAGAGTCCTAAGTATTTAATTACTCATAAGGAGTTGAATTTGAGCCAGAGGTGATGGATGGAGTTAATTAAAGATTATGATTGTACAATTTACTACCATCCAGGAAAGGAAAATGTAGTTGCAGATGCTTTGAGTAGAAAGGCTTTGGGCAGGTTATCTTGTATTCAATGTGCTAGAGTTGTTCACATTATGAACTTGAGATTGATGGGAGTGGAATTGCATCTAGCATATGGGAACATGTTCTTTTTTCATGTAAGTGTAAGGCCGTTATTAGCTACTCGTATTCGTTATTTATAAAGTCAAGATCCTTTGCTTGAGAAAAAATGACAAGATGTCAGAGATGATGCCTTATATGTCAGTGAGTGAAAGTGGAGCATTAGAAACCTACTAGTTTGCTTAAACCATTGCCAATACCAGAGTGGAAATGGGATCATGTAACGATGGGTTTTGTGATCGGGATTACTCAATCTCAGAAGGGATCAGATTCGATATGGGTAATGGTAGACATGTTAACCAAGTCAGCTCACTTTCTAGCAGTCAAGACTACGTATACAATTGATAGGTATGCTAGATTGTATGGTAATGAAATTCTTTGATTTCATGGAACGCCTATTTCTATTATTTTAGATAGGTACCCTACTTTTCCTCCAGATTTTGGGATAGTTTACAGTATGCTATGGGTACTAACTTGAAGTTTAGTACAACCTTTCATCCTCATATGGATGGGCATTCTGAAAGAACTATACAGATTTTGGAGGATATGTTTAGATTTTATGTTCTTGATTTCAAAGGTAATTGGGATGAATATTTTCCTTTAATAGAATTTGCATATAACAATAGTTTTAAATCCACTATTGGTATGGATCCATATGAAGCATCGTATGATAGATGGTGTCGGACACCAGTATGATGGGCTGAAGTTGGTGAAAGGAAGATAGAGGGTCTAGAGTTGATTGAAGTCACCACTGAAAAGGTGAAGACTATTCAAAATAGAATGAGAACATCTCAAAGCAGGCAGAAAAGTTATGCAGATAAACGGTCCAAAAAGGGGATTATGTGTTTCTTCGGATATCGCCATGGAAAGGAGTTATGAGGTTTGGAAAGAAAGGAAAGTTAAGTTCACGTTATATTGGATCATATAAAATTCTTAAAAAAGTCGGGGTGATTGCCTACAAGTTAGCATTACCACCAGAGTTATCCCGACTACATGATGTTTTCCATGTTTCTATGTTAAGAAAGTATGTAGCGGATCCTTCACATGTGTTGGTGGAACAACCTATTGAGTTAAAGGAAGACTTGAGTTATGTGAAGGAACCACTTGCTATTGTGGATAAGAAGGAACATATATTGAGATCCAAAGTGATCCCACTTGTGAAAGTTGTGTGGAGAAGGAATTACATGGAAGAATATACATGGGAGAGTGAAGATATCATGAAAATGCATTATACATATTTTTTTGATTCGAACAACCAAGGTATGTCAATTTTGGGGATGAAATTTCCTAGGGGGGGGGGGGGAGAATTGTGACAATATGAATATAATTCTGATAAGTTATATTTAAATCTTGATTAGCTTATGTGTTATGGATAATATGTTATTAGTAAATATAATGTCAAGTCATTATATTTAGTCTACTTCTACCTTCATAAAGTATGAAATATTGAATTAGTTACAAACACCAAATTTTGAAGTTTTTGGTAAGAATGTTCATGTTTTAGGCTAGTTTTGACCATTATAATATAATAATTGACTTGAGGTAAAAACTAGATATTTGTAGATATATGAGTTAGGTTTGTAACACAATAAATGGTTCATCAAACGGACATCCGAGTGAGAATATATTGTCCTTTCACGAACAGGGGGTAAAGTAGTCATTTAGCCTTAAATGATATTTTGTTTTATATGATGCCACATGTTATATTTTGATTGGACCAGGGGGGGAGACCTTATGACGACTTATAACCATTGAATTAAGATATTACTTCAGCATATTTCAGCCATGGAAGATCTTTAACCTAAGGAAAGAGAGTTTTGAAATTTAGGAAGAAGGTGTGAAGAGAATTTGAAGAAAAATTCATAGAAAATTACGTAAAACCCCTAAGGTAATTCCATCCATAAATTTTGTTTATTTTTTTTGTATTACTTATTTAAATGATATAAATCATCATTTTTTTACTGAAATTCCATGTCTTGATGTGTACTTATGGATAGATGCAAGTTTAAGAAAACTTGAATGGGTAAACCCTTGAAATTGCTTCGTTTAGAAACCTTGTGTATTCAAACTTCCATATCTTTTTGTATACTTGATGGAATTGATTGATTCCAATTGTATATTACAATAGACTCATATGTGAATATCATATCCTAAAATCATGTAAAAATACCAATAAATGAATCTTGGGTGATGGTTTGAAATTCGGGTATTAAATCTGTCCCAAGGGTGAAAGTATGCACGCCATGTGTTCGATATTTTGCTTGACATAGAAAATGAACCTTAAAAATTAGGAAATTTTAATTTTGTATTTTTCAATATTTTTATTGATGTTGGGTAAAATATCATAGAAAGTTATGATGTAGAAAAATTATGAAAATTCCTGGAAATTGAATGAACGATAAAAGAGCCTATAGGGGATATTTGTTATGTGGTAAAGACATGGACTTATCTTGCTCTAGGAAGCTTGAAATGATGTGCCGTCTTTTGAATTGGAATACTAATATAATAAGTATTGAATTACGAAGAATAAATGAATATATTTTTAATCTATGATTTGGATATTACAAATATATTAACATGAATTTGGATGGAACTTCATTTATGATGAATGATTTGAATAAAACCATTTGATGCTTATGAATTGAGTTATTTTCAAGTTATTCTTTGAATTGTTAATATTCTTATGATGATACTAATATTGTAAGAATGATAGGAAGAGAAGAAGAACCGACTGAACAAATACCGGATAAAGACAAGGGAAAAGCCTGATTAAATCTCCAAAGTGAGTGTAGTTATGATTGTTTTATATATACAGATATATGAATATAGCTCTAAGAGTAGGATTTATATGAATACTTTGATATTTGGGATTTGTTTGGATATTCAAATATCCATGATTTGTTTGGGTCTTATGATCTAGGATTGGTTTGAATACTTCGGTATTCAGGATTTGTTTGGATATTAAAATATTCAGGATTTGTTTGGATCTTTTGATCCAGGATTGGAATTGAACAAAGATCCAATAATTTGATTTGTCTTATGACAAGGATTTGTTGAAACTTATGTTCCAGGATTTGTTATTGCGAATGGGCATGATTGTTTGGATTTCATATCCACAGATTTGATGTAAAACTGTTATTTCGTAGCAGGACATGATTGTTTGGATTTCATATCCACTGATTTGATATAAAACTGTTATTTCATAGCAAGGCAAGATTATTGGGATTATATGTCCACAGATTTGATATAGAATTGTCATTTGATTGTAGGGAAGGATTTTTTGGATTTTATATCTAGATATTTGATATAATATTGCTATTTCATAGCAGGGTATGATTATTTGGATTTTATATCCACATATCATAAAGAACTGTTATTTCATTTCAGGGAAGTAGTAACTCACTAAGCTTAATGCGTACGGTTTATATTTTAACATTTTTTTGTCTGTACGCTGCCAGTTAGGATGTCATATGATCGGTGATTTGAGAGTTGCACCGTTAGAAGGATCTGGAGATTAGACGTGGGGATTTTGTCATTGTCACACTGAGATTTTACTACACTCGCACATCTCATATATTGAGTTAGCATGGATTGATTTGATGATTGTAATATTTAATCATAGTCAATCGTAGTATAACATGTTCGTTTAATTATGACTCTGATGTTAATTACGTTATGGTACAAAGAACATGATTTGTTTATCATACATGAAAAAAAATATTGATAAATGAATTATATTTCGAATGGACTGAAGATTATGATTTAATCATAATATAAATTAAATGATTAGAATATATTTGGGTTTGGGGTGTGACAGGTGTAATCAATTTTGTATTTTTAATCCGTAATGGGGATTGTCAGTATTTCTTATCCTTGGATTACTAGTTCCCTAGGGACGAACTATGCTAGTTTTTCAATTAGGAAAGGTATGTGGTTGGATCTTTCGCCATATCCTCCTCCAAACGTTTTATGCACTCAAAGACGTGCATTGATCAATTGGGTTGGCTAAGGACGACCTGATCTATACTTTTTGGTGCAGTTAAAGATGTGCATTATTTAATTTAGGAAAGGTATATGGTCAGATCTTATCGACACACCCTCTTCCAAGCCTTTTTTGCAGTCAAAGACGTGCATTGATCAATCGGGTCAGGTTAACCCGACCTTATTTGTAATTTTTATGCGGTCAAAGATGTGAATTATCCAATTTAGGAAAAGTATGTGGTTGGATCTTGTCTACACACCATCTTGCAAACATTTTTTGTAGTAAAAAACGTTCACTGATCAACTGGGTTCAACTTAGGCCGACCTAATTTATAATTTTTAGTATAGTCAAAGACGTGCATTATTTAATTTAGGAAATATATGTGGTTGAATCTTGTCGACACACCCTCTTCCAAGCATTTTGTGCAGTAAAAGACGTAATTTTGTTATGTAACTTGGGATGTATTTGACTGAAGTCTTTGGACCATATTTTTGAACGAGTGTTGAATAAACGCTGACAAGAGTTTGATATTCATAAAATTGAAATAAGGGTAACATGTATCTTCACATATCGACTTCTGCTTGTGAAAATTTTGTAACCTTCAATTTCATTCTTCTTTATTAATAACTAAACAATTTCTCAATTGTAGTACTCTTGAGGTAATTAGAATTCCAAGGATTTTTTTAATAGCTCCCCTTCTAGATTTTCTATTTGATAAGTGACAAGTTGTACAACTTTCGCTACGCGGTAGGTACCATGCCTGTTTACTTCCAATTTATTGGACTTCTATGTAACCTTCTTCAAGACATATTCCTCTTACTTGAGAGTGCTAGGTTTGACTTTTTTATTATATAATTTTATCGTGCACTGTTGATAGGCTGCTACCCCGAGTGTTGCTGCCTCCTTAACTTTATCTATCAGGTCTAGATCCAATTTTCTCGCAAAATAACTCCTGGGGGAATCAAAATCTAGCACCTTATGGCTTGGGAAGACGACCTCAACTGGGACCATGGCTTCACTGCCAAAGACCAACATGTAGGATGCTTCTCTTGTTGTTGTTCGTGGTATTATCCGATAGGCCCACAATACGTTTTGTAGTTTATTTATCTAATTTCCCTTAGTTGATTCTAGCCTCTTATTCTTCCCATACAGTAAATTTTGGTTTGTGACCTCCGTCTGTCCATTTCATTATGGATGAGCTGGTGATGAATGCAATTTTCTGATTTTGGTCTTATGACAATACTCTTGAAACTCATCACTGTCAGATTGGGTGTCGTGATCGGCAATAAAAGCGTGAGGGATCCCATACTTGCTTATCACATTTTCATATAAACTAGGAGACTTTTGCATAAGTCATCTCTATGAGTTGTTTAGCCTCCACCCATTTTATAAAGTAATCCACTGCTACCACTAAATACCTGAATCTTCCTTTGGACTTTGACAATGGGTCGATCAGATCCATACCTCAGATGTTAAAGGATAAGGTGATGTGATCGACACTATCTTGGATCTTGATATTTTGTGTATCACTTTGAATTGATGGCCTTTATTTCACTTCTCTATGTATTCTTCAAAAAATTTCCTCATTGCTGGTCAGTAATATCCTTGGATGGTTGTTCTCTTCACTAGAATCTGACTTGCTAGATGGGCACCATATGACCTTTTATGTATTTCTTGACTAGGGTTGGTGCTTCCATGGTGTGAACACATCTCATCATTGAGACTATAAAACCTCTCTTATACAATACTCACTTATCCAAGACATATTTGGCAGCTTTGTAACAAAGCCTTCTTGCCTTCTTCTAATCGACTAACAAAATGCCTTTTTTAAGTATGTAATGATTGGATCCATCCAAAATGGGTCCATGGTCAACTCCAAAAAAATATACTTCTTTCACTTTAATGCTCGTATGCACTATGATTTTTACAAGTACAGTTCTCCTCAGGTCAGCCCTAGTAGCTGACGCTAGACGAGCTCATGCGTCTACTTTGGTATTTTTAATTCTGGGGATTCTAATCACCTGGAATGCTTTTAGCTGTGGAAGTCACAATTTCACTCTTGTAAGATATTTTAACATGTTTTCTTCTCTTGTTTCATAGTCTCCCAGCACCTGGTTCATCACTAGTTGTGAATCACTTAGCCACTATCTACTTGACTCCAAGTGATACAACTAACTCCAATCTAACAATCAAAGCCTCGTATTCCACTTTATTGTTAGATGCTTAAAATTTGAAATGCAGAGCATATTCTATGTCAGCTCCATCAGGTGTATTGATTATCAAACCAACTCCGCTACGGCTTGCACACGATGGTCCATCTATGAATACCTTACATACTGGTAACTCACTGTCAAAATCTTTTTATACTGGAGAACCGTCTTTAAATAATTTTGTAGTAAACTTTTTGCCATTTCTAGGCTGGTCTTCTTCGGATGAGGATTCTACTAGGCTCTGGGTCTGGTCGATTGGAGTTTTAATAAACTGCTTGGCTGGGATATTAATTACTGCTTCGGTCGATCTTTTCTCCTCGTAGGTGAATTTTATAAAGAAATTTGCTACAATTTTGCCATTGATTTCATTCCTTGGCTCATATGTAATTTTATATTCACCCGTCTCTATTTCCCATGCCATCAACCTACTGGATTTTTCAGTTTTATAGATGATTTTCCAAAGTGGAAGATCTGTGTATACTATTATATAATGGTCTTATAAGTACTGCTTCATTTTCCTAAATGCCACTATAAAATCTAGAGCCAACTTCTCCATCCTGGAATACCTTATTTTTGTACCTACAAAAACTTTGATCATGTATTATACCTATTTTTGGATTCCTTCATCGCTTCTAATCATAGTCGATCTGACTTCCGACTCTGATAAAACCAAATACAAGTATAGTTTCCCCCCTGAGATTGTCCTTGATAGCAATAATGTCATTCCTAGGTATCTTTTCATCTCTAGGAAAGCATCTTGTAATTCCTTTATCCATTCAAAAGAGTTTTTAATCACTTTGAGGAATAAGAGGCACTAATCTGTGCCTTTAGATACAAATCTATGTAAAGTTGCTACTCTGTATTTGGATTTCCTTCTTGTTTCTGGGAGCTTCTATATTGATCAACGCCTAGATCTTATTAGGACTGGCCTTTATACCCCTTTAGTTTACAATAAAGCCCAAACATTTTCCAGCCTTAATTTTGAACTTGCACTTGGATGGATTTAGCTTCATCTAATATGTCTCCAGCTCGTCGAAGGTTTGGTGGAGGTCCTTTATGTGGTTGTCTACTTTTACGCTCTTGGTTAGCATGTTATCCACATAAACCTCTATGTTCTTCCCTATTTTCTTTGCAAATACTTTGTTCACCAGCCTTTGATAAGTGGCACCTGCATTTTTTAATTCGAAGGGCATAACATTATAACAAAAGGTACCTCGACTGGTGATGAAGGAACTTTTTCTTCGTCTCTAGGCTTCATTTTAATCTGGTTATAACCAGAATATGCATCCATGAAGCTCAGTAGCTCATATTCAGTTATTGCATCCACCGATTGATCTATTCGACACAAAGGATAATAATCTTTGAGACATGCCTTTTTTAGATTTGTGAAGTCCACAGACATCCTCTATTTGTAATTTTTCTTTGGTACCATCAACACATTTTCTAACTAGTTGGGATACATTACGTCTTCAATGAATTCATCTTTCTTCAACTTGAAACTTCTTTTTGAATTGCTATATTCTTCTCTTCTCAGAATACTCAACATTTTTATTTAACTGGCTTAGCTTCGTTGACTATGTTGAGCTCATGTCTAATAATGGCTAGATCAATTCAAGGCATATCTTCATGGCTCCATGCAAATACACTTTTCCTAGTTCGTAGGAAGTCAGATAATTATTTCTTGAGGATGGGATCCAGGGACGAGCCGATATGGGTTGTCCTTTCAGGATACTCATCGTCCAGGATTACTAGTTTCGTTTCTTTAATCGCTACTTCGACTATCAACCTATATTTATCTCTAGGATCTAATATCTCGATTTGATTTGTTTGAACTTAGACTTTTCCTCTCTTCCTCATAGACCGAGATGTAGTAGCATTTGCGTGCTTCTACCTCGTTTCCTTTCACCACTCCTATACCAAAATTGGTGAGGGAGCTTGAGATATTGATAAACAGTTGAGGCTACAGCCTCAAACTCTTTTAGACCCACTCTTTTAAAGATGATATTGTAGACCGATGAGATATTCTTATCAAGGATGAAGAATCTCATCGTCTCTGTCCTGTAAGTCGGCCAAGTTCCAATAACAACTTCTAGCTCAACTTTACCTTGTGGGCACCCTTTTTTACCTAAGAATCCAATCAGAGGACGATGGTATGCTGCTAATTTTTGATCAGATAGCTTCAACCTCTGGAAGCAATCATAGAAAAATACATTTTCTGAGTTCCCATTGTCCACCAAAATTCTCTTGACGTTTCTATCACGAATCATCATGGTTATCACTAGTGGATGATCATGAGGATATAACAATCCTGAGAGGTTATCTCTGGAAAATCCTATTATAAATTTGTCCTTGATTACTTTATGAGGTTGAACATCCGAAAATGCTACCTTGTTGATATCTTCACTATCGGCACAAGATCTTATTTCGTTGATATATGCCTTTTTTTCAGTTGGTTCATCATCTCCACCAGCATTTCCTATTACTATGCAATTACACCTGAAAGAGATCATATTCAGCTCTTTTACGAGCTCTTTGGGCCTTACAGATAGGTCGGGATCCTCCTCGTCTTTATTCTTTTAGTTTTTTTGTCTTTATTCTCTGTCTGAGGTGTTCTTGATCTCCTCCTAAGCTTTCAGTCATCACAAGCTTGTGTTGGCATGCCATTCTTCTCTACATACTTATTGAGTTTCCCCTCTTTTAACGAGGGCCTCAATTTCATCCTTCAAGGCTAAACAGTCTTTGGTCTCATGCCCGTGATTTTTGTGGAACTTGCAAAACTTGCTCTTGTCTCTTCTTCCAGTAGGGGTTCTTAACTTCTTCGGCCACTTAAGTTCACTATTTCCTTGAATCTCGTCGAGGATGGGGTGTGCTCCCACTATCAAGGGAGTATATTCATCAAACTTCTGGTATGGTCTATGGTGGCTCTTCTCCTTGGGGTCATCTTTGGGTTCTACTTTCTTACCAAGCCGCTACTTTCTTTTAACTTTCTATGACTGAATTCTTTTACAATCGTGTCTTCCTATGCATTCATAATTTGGCTAGGATCTCGGGGATGTGTTTTGGAGGCTCTTTATTTAATGCCCAATATAACTTTCTAGGCAACATCCCACTCATGATTTCTGTAATGGTGACTTTCTCATTATAGTCCACCACTTCTAGTTTTTTGGTATTGAACTTGGTAATGCACTCTCCTGTCATTTCATCCTCGCGTTGATGAACGCTCAATAAGTGAGCTACTCTCTTACCAGGTTTTCCTCTGAAATAAAATTTGTTAATAAAAAGGTAGACCAGCTGTTTAAACTTTGATATTTCCCTTCTTGGTAATGCATTATACAAAATTTGAGCAGGTCTGTGAGAGTTCTTGAAAAAGCTTTATAACGCATCTCGTCGTCTATTGAGAATATGTCGCATGCTGCCTAGTGTTTTTCGACATGCAAAATAGAATTTGATTTCGCTTCATACTTAGGAGTGATCACTGGCAGATTGAATTTTATAGGTGTGGGATAACTAATCACGAAAACTGTGAGTGGAGATCCCTGAATAAACCCCCTTTGTAGTGGATTTTTTATTTTGTTAAGATCTCCCAGATGCTCGTCTATCCTTTGGATTAATCCCCTCCATGGTTGGGCTTCCTTAACTACTTTAGTAGCTCATCCGCGACTCTCATCCCAACTTTCTTCTCTTCGTCTAACTTTCTCATATTTATTTGATGCCCTAGTATTGCATCTTGAATTGTTCTCTCTTCTTAGATTTTGTCTACTGTATTCTACTTGTCTTGTGCTTTCTTCGGGGTTCGAATGTGCTCACGCCCATCTTCTTACCAGCCTATCAAAGACTGGTACTCTATTGAGCCTCTCAAACACACTTATGTGTTCATATGAATACGTTTGGTCATCATCATATCCAGTTTACCTCGTAGTGGAGGTTCCACTTGATCGATATGAGGATTCCTCAGGTTCTAACCCATGTGTTCGAGAAGATCTGATCATCTCAGATCCCAGATTTAGTCTCCTGAGATTTTCCAATGCTTTTCCTCGGTTCTCTTACTCATATATCTGTAGGGGGCAGGAGGAGGTGATTCACGACATTTACCCAGATTTTTCCCCAAATCTTGGGTTATTAGAGATGTTTTGGGGTGGATTGGTCGGTTTTGTGAGGCCAGCACACTTTAGGTGAGTTGTCTCATATTTTTCTGCATAGCTTCATGTCTTTTAATCAAGTTGCGCATGAATCCTGTTAGATCCCCTATTCTAACAGTGGTTGAGGGTGGTGAAGATTCTTTTTCCCTACTACTTTCTGGGTGTTTTTCCATTGTTACAAAAATTACCAGAAAAACAGAATATAGAAGCAGGAAAACAAAGTACAACTAGATACTTGTGAAATTGACAACGGGGAGACTGTTTTTGGCTTGAAATGAAAGAGTCTAGGTATGATTTACATATACTTTGTTAATGGAATAGTAAATTAAGCATTTTAGGTGAAAATTCAGGCAAATTCACTTATTTAATCAGAAAGATGACTGTGAATGAAATTTGGTGGATTCGAAATTTGGTCTTAGCTAGATGAAACCCAATCAGAGATAATAAACAAAAAATAAAAATTGTATTCAAATGAATAGGGATGGAGACGAGGATAAGGAGATTAACACTAAGAATTACGTGGTTCAACCCTCAAGAGTGATCTTACTTCCACAGGTTGCCTTGTTGCACTAGTAATAGATTAGTACAATGGTGTCGTATATTTGTCCAGACAATAAGAATGTCAAAATATTGCTTTTAATTTATAGGTAAGATGGATGATTGTTTGCCTTCCTTTATCCCAATAGGGGATATGACATTTTATAATGAATACCAATGAGGAAATGTTGGTTGTCCAGTATGGGCTAGTTTGAAGTATCTTGTGAATGGAGCACTCACAAATACTTTAATATTTTTCCTTTTAAGGGAATGTTATGCACATGCTGGTTGTCTGAAGTGCCACACATATGTTGTTGCCCAGTCACTAATGTTACAATCCGTTAGTTTGCCTAGCTGGCATCCACCCATTTCGCTTAGGTGGAAAGGAGGCCGATCTCTTTGCTGAGCCGAGGTCCCTTCTTAGTATCTGTTCGGTCGGGGGTGAGGTCTTTCACACTATTGAGTGGTTTTGTGCAATTCTTTTCGGATTAGGAGATATTCTTCCAATATGGTAAAAAATGATAATAATTTGAAAATCACGAGCACTAGGCTTAAAAGCATGTTGTTAGAGGACAAAAACCTAAAACAGTCACAAAAAGCCTCATAAAAGGCACGAACACCTCGCATGAGACCAATAAAACTCGTAGGAACTGAACGTGTAGTCACGGGACTATCGGTTTGAGAATATGGTGATAATTTGAAAACATCTAGACTTAGGCTTAAAAATATGCCGTTAGAGGGCAAAAACACAAAATAGTCCCCTAACGTCCCTGTAAGAGGCACGAACACCTCGCACGGGATCGATGTAACTCGTAGGAACTGGTCACGTAGTCATAAAACTCTTGGTTTGAGAATATGATGATAATTTGAAAACCTCAAGAATTAGACTTAAAAATATACCACGATAGGGCGAAAATCCAAAACTTCCCCCAAATGGCCCCGTAAGAGGCACGGACAGCTCGCATGAGACCAATGTAAATCATAGGAACTGACTGTGTAGTCCACTACACCAATGCGCTCATTTAGTAACAAACTATTTTTTTCGATTACTAGCACTATTTTACCATTACTATTTCTCATAATAAATTACCGTTACTAATCTCATATAAGTGTCACTATTAATTTTTTTTTAAAGTGATTTGAGAAAATAAAAAGGTTAAATTTGCCTCCAGACCAAACAAATGCCCCGAATATCACCAAAACTATAAAAACTCTCCAAATATGCCTCTCACCCAAACAAAAAAAAATCCCACAATCTTCCCCTCCAAATCAGTCTCAATCGTCGTCGAACTCCATGGCCGCCAAACTCTATGGGGTTTCTCAAGCAACATCGCGGCCTAGTGTTTAAATAGTTCAGTATGCCTCACATCCGTCTCATCTTCTCCTTCTTCTACTATTTATTCCTCATAATTTTTAGCATCTGTAACTCCGAGTTCTAATAAAAAAATAGGTTTTAACTAAGTTTTGTTCCACTTATGGTTTGAGTTTTGAAGTTTTGGGATTTACCGTACTATTTGAGCACTTGTTATTTTGGATTTTAGGTTTTGATTGGTTTTTTCAGTTTAGGTTTCGATTATTTGGAGTTTATTATTGTGCGCACAATTACTTTTAGTTATATGGTTTGGAAAATTATGTTTAATGAAATGATCTGGATATGCAGATTTCAAGAGAATACACACACACACACACACACACACACACACACACTAGTGGAATGCCCATACCTGAAGACACAACAAAAATTTCCAAAATATGTAATTGTAAAGTGAAAAAATTTTATTTTCCAACAAAACAAAATGTAATTTTAAAAAAATTGGCCCCAATCTCCTTTGTTTATAGGATTATCCACCCTGCTTAACAAATAACAACTACTCTAACAACATTCAAATAGTCTAAATTCATCAAATAAATTCACATATAACTTGAAATATACAATATTCATTAACCGAATTCATATTGACCATAAATAAACAAGGTCTCAATTTAAAAAAAAATGGACTTAATTTCCTTTGTTTGATGGACTATCCACCCTGCTTAAAGGATAACAACCAATCCAAACAATATTCAAAGATCCCAAATTCATCTAACAAATACTTGAACAAGACAAAATTCTTAAAATCATCACACACACACACACACACACATACATACATACATATATATATATGAATTGAGGTTGTCCAACATGTTCCACTATAATGATTGTCCGTAGTTTTCAAAATGCGACCTGATACAAAACAAAAAATATAGTTAGTTAATTGAAATAGCTAGTCAAATATTATGCAAACCGTGCTAATTAATAATTATATAAACAAAGATCTACATTGTTCAAAACTTATTAAATCCAAACAAAGTCATTCACATTGCTAAAACCATAATGAAATCCAAATGAACATATTCACATCCATATAAAGAGGAAAAGTGGGAAAACAACGAATACTGATGTAGTATAGTTCCTTTCAATAAATGGATCGATAATAAATCCATTAACTTGTACAGTTTTCCAAATAGAAGTGATACATAACATAAGAAATTAATCCTTGGATTTTCACTCACTAATAAAAGCCTAAAAACGTATGATTTCTATGACTACTCTAGTTTGAGAATATGACGATAATTTACAAATATGTATACGTAGGCTTAAATACATGCCGTTAGAGGGTGAAAACCCAAATTCACCACCAAATGACCCTGTAAGAGGCAGGAACACCTTGCGCGGGACTAATGTAAGTCGTAGAAACTGACAGCGCAACCACAGGAATCCCGATTTGAGAAAATGATGATAATTTGAAAATCTCAAGATTTTGGATTAAAAACATGCCGTCGGAGGGCCAAAACCTAAAATAACTCCCAACTGGCTCTGTAGGAAGCACAAACACCTCACATAGGACTAATGTAATTCATAGGAACTGATCGCGTAGTCACGGGACTCTCGGTTTGAGAGTATGATGATAATGTAAAAATCTCAAGACTTAGGCTTAAAAACATACCGTTAGAGGGCAAAAACCCAAATCATCTACCAAATGGCCCCACAAGAGGCACGGACACCTCGCAGGGACCAATGTAACTCGAAGGAACTAATAGTATGGTTACGGGAATCTCGATTTGAGAATATGATGATAATTTGAAAATCTTAATACTTAGGCTTAAAAATATGCCGCTAGAGGGTGGAAGCCTAAAATAACCCCCAAACGGTCCCGTAAGAGGCATGATCACCTCGCACGGGACTAATGTAACTCCTAGGAACTAACCGCATAGTCACGGGACTCCTAGTTTGAGAATATGATAATAATTAGTAAGTATCTAGACTTAGGCTTAAAAACATGCAATTAGAGGGTGAAAATCGAAAATAATCCCCAAACGGCCCTGTAAAAGGTATGAACACCTCGCACCAGACCAGTACAACTCGTAGAAATCGACCGTGTAGTAATGAGATTCTCAACTTGAGAATATGATGATAATTTGAAACTCTCAAGACGTAGGCTTAAAAACATGCCATTAGAGGAATAAATCCCAAAATATCTCCCAAACAACCCTATAAGAGGCATAACACCTTGCACGAGACCAATGTAACTCGTAGGAACTGATCGCATAGTCACGGGATGCCCTATTTGAGAATATGCTGATAATTTTAAAATACCTAGTCTTAGAACTAAAAAAATGCTGTTGGAGGGCGAAAATCCTAAATAGGCCCCAAAAGGCCTCATAAGAGACACAAATACCTCGCGCGGGACCAATGTAACTCCTAGGAACTAACTGCGTAGTTAAGGGACTCCCGATTTGAGAATATGATAATAATTTGAAAATATCGAGACTTAAGCTTAAAACATGTAATTAGAGGGCAAAAATCGAAAATAACCCTCAAACGGCCCCGTGAAAGCCACGAACACCTTACACGGGACAATGAAACTCATAGGAACTGACCGTATAGTTATGGGACTCCCAATGTAAGAATATGACGATAATTTGAAAATCTTAAGACGTAGGTTTAAAAATATGCCGTTAGAGGGAAAACCCCCCCAAACAATCCCAAACGACCATGTAAGAGGCACGAACACCTCTTACGGTACCAATGTAACTCGTAAGAATTGATCATATAGTCACGGGATGCCCAGTTTGATAATATAATAATAATTTGTAAAAATCTAGTCGTAAGCTTAAAAACATACCGTTAGAGGACGAAAACTCTAAATAGCCCCCAAACAGTCCCGTAAGAGTCAAGAACACCTCAAACATGATCAATGTAACTCGTAGGAATAGAACGTATAGTCACGGTATTCCTAGTTTGAAAATATGATGATAATTTAAAAATCTGAAGACTTAGGCCTAAAAATGGCTTCATAAGAGGCACGAACCCCGCGCACGAAATGAATGTAACTCGTAGGAATAGATCGCGAAGTCACGGGGATCTCAATTAGAAAATATGATGATAATTTGAAAACATCTAGACTTAGACTTAAAAACATGCTATTAGAAGGCGAAAACCAAAATATCCCCTAAATAACCCTGTTTGAGGCACGAACACCTCGCACGGGACCAATGTAACCTGTAGGAACAGACTGTGTCGTAACGGGACTCCTGATTTAAGAATATGATGATAATTTGAAAATATCAAGACTCGGGCTTAAAAATATGCTGTTATAGGGTGAAAACCCAAAACATTTTCTAGACGGCTCTGCAAGAGGCACTGGCACCTCGCACGGGACCAATGTAACTCGTAGGAAGTAACTGCGTAGTCACGGGACTCCCTGTTTGAGAATATGGCTATATTTTATAAATATTTATACCTAGCCTTAAAAACATGTTGTTAGAGGGCAAAAACCTAAAATAATTCCAAAATGACCTCGTAAGAGGATGGACATCTCGCCAGGGACCAATGTAAGTCGTAATAACTAACCACGTAGTCACAGGACTCCT
The DNA here is from genome assembly GCA_949130495.1 of Sambucus nigra. NCBI lineage: Eukaryota > Viridiplantae > Streptophyta > Magnoliopsida > Dipsacales > Adoxaceae > Sambucus > Sambucus nigra. The sequence continues at coordinate 373,555,306 of OX422209.1, read as the reverse complement.
GGTTTGATAATATGAAGATCATTAAAAAATCTCAAGACTTAGTCTTAAAAACATGTCGTTAGAGGGTGAAACACCAAAATAGCTGCCAATCGGCCCCGTAAGAGGCACAAACATCTCACACAGTACCGATGTAACTCCTAGGAACTGAACGCATAGTCACAAGACTCACGATTTGAGAATATGATGATAATTTATAAATATCGAGACACACGCTTGAAAACATGCCGTTAGATAGTGAAAATTGAAAATAACCACCAAACGGCCTTGTAAAAGGCACAGACACCTCGCACGGAACCAATGTAACTCATAGGAACTGACCGCGTAGTCACAGAACTCCCAATTCGAGAATATGACAATAATTTAAAAATATCAAGACATATGCTAAAAAATATGACGTTAGAGGATGAAAATCCAAAATAGCTCCACAAGAGGAACGAACACCTTTCACAGGACCAATGTAACTCGTAAAATCTGACTGCATAGTCACGGGACTCCCGATTTGAGAAAATAATGATAATTTGAAAATCTCACGACTTAAGCTTAATAACATGACCTTAGAGGGAAAAAGCCCAAAATTTCCCTCCAAACGATCCCGTAAAAGGCACAAACAACTAGTACGGGACTAATTTAACTCGTAGGAACTAACTTCATAGTCACGGGACACTCGATTTGAGGATATGATGATAATTTACAAATAGCTAGAGTTAGGCTTAAAAACATACCGCTGGACGGGGAAGATACAAAATAGCCCCTAAACGGCCTTGTTAGAGGCACGAATACCTCTTACATGAACAATGTAACTCATAAGAACTAATCGCATTTAAATGGGACACCTGGTTTGAGAATATAATGATTATTTGAAAATCACAAGACTTAGACCTAAAAACATGTCGTTAGAGGGTTAAAACCCAAAATTGCCCCAAATGACCTTGTTAGAGGTATAAACACCTCACACGGGACCAATATTACTCATAGGTACTGATCGCGTAGTCACGGGACTTCTGATTTGGGAATATGAAGATTATTCAAAAATATCACAACTTAGGTTTAAAAACAAGCTGCTGGAGGGCGAAAATCCAAAATTGCCCCAAACGGCCCCGTTAGAGGCACAAACACCTCGCACGGGACCAATGTAACTCATAATAACTAATCACCTAGTCACGTGACTCCCGATTTGAGAATATGATGATAATTTTCAAATAACTACACTTAGGCTTAAAAATATGTCAGTGGATGGTGAAAACCAAAAATAGCCCCCAAATGGCTTCATAAGTGGCATGAACACCTCGCAGGGGACAAATGTAACTCATAGGAACTAACTACATAGTCACGTGATGTCCGATTTAAGAATATGATGATAATTTAAAAATCATAGTACTTAAGCTTAAAAACATGCCATTAGAGAGCGAAAATCAAAAACACCCCCAAATGGCTCTGTAGGAGGCACAAATAGCTTGCACGAGACCTATGTAGCTCACAGGAACTGACTGTGTATCACGAGACTCTCGATTTGAGAATAAAATGATAATTTGAAAAATCTCACGACTTAGACTTAAAAACATGCTGCTAATGGACGAAAACCCAAAATTATTCCCAGCCCCGTATGAGGCACGAACACCTCACACGGGACCAATAAAACTCATAGGAACTGACTGCGTAGTGACAGATATCTTGGTTTAGGAATATGATGATAATTTATAAATAGCTAGACTTAGGCTTAAAAAATACCTTTAGAGGGCGAAAATCCAAATAGTCCAAAACGGCCTTGAAAGAGGCACGAACACCATGCATGGGACCAATGTAAGTCGTAGAAACTAACCGCATAGTCATGGGAGTCCCAATTTGAGAACATGACGATAATTTAAAAATCACAAGACTTAGGCTTAAAAATATGCCTTTAGAGGGCAAAAATCCAAAATAGTCCCCAAACGGCCTCGTAAGAGACACGGCACCTCGCATGGGACCAATGTAACTCATAGGAACTGATCGTGTAGTCACGGGACTCCTTGTTTGATAATATTGTAAAAATTTTTAAATATCTAAACTTAGGCTTAAAAATATGCCATTCGGGGGGAAAACCCAAAATATTCCCCAAACGGCCCCCTAAGAGGCACGAATGCCTCGCACAGGACCAATGTAACTTTTAGGTTTTGACCCGTAGTCACGAGACTCTCGATTTGAGAATATGGTGATAATTTTAAAATCTCAGGACTTAGGCTTAAAAATATGCCTCTAGACACCTTGCATGGTATCAATATAACTCGTAGGAACTGAACGCCTAGTCACGGGACTCCCGATTTGAGAATATGACGATAATATTAAAATATCTAGACTTAGGCTTAAAAATATATTATTAGAGGGAGAAACCCAAAATAATCCTCAAACGGCCCCTAAGAGGTACGAATACCTCGTACAGGACCTATGTAACTGGTGGGAACTGACAATCCTATTAGTATCCAAATTGTATCCTATTATGCTATTGGGTTTTAGTTTTATTTATAAATGTTTAGTTTGATTTATGAATGAACTAGGATGGCACGATTCTTTACTTTGAATTGTCAAATCCACGATTATAATATTTCTTAAGTGTATATGGATTGGTTGTTGAATACAAGCTTTATTTTGGGGGTTGTTTAAAAATAATTTTTTATTAAATGGATATGGTCATTACCCAATTTGAACGACCCAAATTCGTGACTATGGGGTCATGGACAAAGTCTGTGGCCATGGATCCAATATTGTCCCATAGGAGAGATTGTGTCCCTAATTTAGGGTCACGGATGTGGACGGTGACCACTGTTGTTGGTCATAGTGAAAATGACCACGATCGAGGTCTGTAACCCGTGGCCCTGGTCATGGCCTAAGTCCGGGACCATCTTCGATATATGGTGTAGTGTTTATTTTAAATTTGAATCAATATCCCTTCGTGAGAGGAATTCCCATACTCCTCATTCCAAAACTCACCTTAAGAAGAGAAAGATAACATCTCATATCTCCCTTCTCTACCAAAATTGGATCATTTTTCCCTCAAGAGAAATTCTACCCTTGACTAACTATACGTGAACGGGTCAAATAGTTGATCCTATTTTTCTTGAACAGTATCACTCCAAAACATTGGTCAAATTGATGAAACTTATGTTTTGATAAAAAGTTGGTCAAGTTTTTCCATAGGTCATTAAATAAATATTCTGGCACTGCTAGCAAATCTATGGTGATAGAGGCCTTGTCGCACAAAGCTTGAATTTTCTAATGACTAGTTTATTCTTATTTATATTTAAATTTCCACCCTTAATCAATCATCCCCAATTTAATTTTATCCCAAACAACCAATCCACAATATCATAATTTTTTTAAGGGTCATCATTGTGGAATTTACGACAATTAGGAGAAGTGTGCCCCAAATGTTGAAAGTTCTCTCGAAAGAGTAAAAAACATATAGGAGGACGAAAACTCAACATATGTAATGTTAATGATGCAGGTGTCATGGATTCGACTTAATCCTATCATCTTTTGACCTAGGTGTTAAAGCTCGTCTGATGTTACTATTATTAAAGACACATCCCTCGCTCTGGCCGTGTTAAAGAGGACACCAACGCCCTTGAACTTAAACCGTGTAATGTGAGTCATTAATTTATTAATTGTCCTAACTATGTCAATGAGACTTCAAAAGATTTATTTTCTTTATATGTTATTTCTTTTGTAATTTTTTTGATGTAGACAATCTCATGAGTTGTTAGGATAATGATATATCATTATTACAACTATAGAAATAAATATTTGATTTAATGCCTCCATAACGACTCTACAACTGCTCCATTAAATTATAACACAAGACAATATTTTGCATCGCGTTTTGAACTCAAGCATGTATATACTTCACATTTTAAACATCAACATGGTTGCTATTGAGTAGTTAAGATGCTTATGTGGTGCATCCGGTGGTGGGAGTTATCATAATTCAAGGTTTTTGTCTCGTTCATCTCTATGAAGATCATGTTGTGCTAAATAATTTACATCATCATCATTTTAACCAATCATTTCTTTTACCAAACTATAATTGCTCCCTTCATAATGGAAAATCTATATTACAATACATTGAAGGCTCGCTCCACATCATTCTATGGGGATCTTTATCACTTCACATAATACATTAGTCTCATGATCGTCAAATTAGATACTATTTGAATAAATATTTCCCACTTTGGATATATACCCTCAATAATGTAGTATCGTGCCTTGTAGTGATTATCTCTAACACCATAGTCATACCATGGGGTTTGACCATTTATCAGCTCGCCAAAAATCAAAATGGTCCAACATATTCATATCATTGTGCAAAATAACCATTCCCCAAAGGCATTTCCATATACATTGACCATGATCAACAATTGCCTAAATAATGATGATTGGATTAGAATGCCTTCCTTTATAACTCTCTTTCCATGTCGTTTTATAATTCTTCCATTTCGAATGCACACAATCAATGTTAAAAAGCATTCTTAGAAATCATCAACCTCCCTTGAGCTTAGTAAATGACGAACATATTGATATATTGGTGTCCTCAAGGATTGATCTTTATAATCTTAAAAATGGCATTGCCAAATATCATCACTTCACCAAGGAAAGTGTTCCTGTAAATCCAAACATGTTCATTATTGTATCAGTTGCACAAAGGCACTCTATCATCCAAAGCCTTTCCATTATTTTTCATTGGTTGGATGACTCGGACTCCCATGGGGTCCGTAGAGGGGGATCAATGAACAAAATACTGAACCAATAATATCACATGAGTGAAGAAGAGAAATGTTGCTTGTAAATCTCTTTTGTCAAGTGAACGATCATGACAAGGATCTTCGCTTCGCGGGAATAACAAAAGCCACCATATCGCTCTTTCCTTTCTTCAGTGATAACTTTTTCTTTCCAAGGGATGAGATTGGGTGTATAATAACTTTTTTTAGGATGCTTAGGAATAAATCCTCGATCAATAAAGTAAAAAATATTGGAACCGACTAAATAACTTGGTTGCATTATGCAATAAAAGAAATATAGTTTTAAAGCAAAAATTTTCCCCACAATGTGATGGAACAGTTCTCACATTAAACAAAAGTAATGATTAAAACATGATAAATTATACATTAGCATATATGAGAATTAATTATTCATCAGTCAATTATATTCCTCTTCCTCACACTTTCAATTACTTTCTGGATCGAAATAAAGACCTAACAAATAAGTTTCGTTCTCCCTTATTTTATTCGTGTATAAGAATCACGAACAAAGTATTAAAACTTATGGAACTTATCGCATCTTCAAAGCCCTCATTCCTTCAGTCGCCATCACTAATGATTTGGTGTATAGTACAAGGAAAACATTTTTCTACAATAACATGTATAAAATTTCAGATTATAAATATTTGTAAAATAACATTTGAACTAGTTGTTGCCTGGACAACAAAAATGTATTATACGTCCAAATGCCTTGATTTAGCCTCCCAAAGGTTGAAGTTAATATAATATCCCTTCAGTTGGTAAAGGAAACCATTTACAAATAGATCAGAATACTTGATTAGATATTTAACCTGTAAGAACCTCTATTAAATAGATAATACTAACAAATGATTCCAGACATTTACACTGAAACTTATAGGCTCCTAAATTTTCCTATTATATATTATGAACTCGAATAATTTCCTAAATTTTATTATTTTTACTAATTCTCCTAATAGGCCATCTCTAAAATATATGATAAGGTGAAAATAACAGTTTGCATAACGATTTTGTGAAATTATAAAGTTTGAATCCTTATACATCATGACATTGGGGTTTTCCATTGCATCTTAGCTATACTAGTCTCACTTGTGACATAAAAACTGGCCACGAAAGTCCATGAATCAATAAGAATTCTACTCATCTTTACTATTACTTCTCCCTCCTTGTTAATATCCTCACACAAATTCAGCCCTATCCTCTCACTAATTCCACCACAAGCTAAGAGTAAGTTTGTATTTTATGTTGTTTTCAAGAGCCATCATCTCGGTATTTATAACATACTTGTGAGACAATTCAACAGGTCAAAGGATTTGCCCGGATAAACACCCAAAAATGAAAAATGTTTTAGGAGGCAACCTCATCATACGTGATGTTCATTGACCAACATAAGCGTCTTGGGGTTCAGTTGAACCCAAATGTTTGTTACAATCACGAGGATGTTATAAACAACCATCATCGGGTTCGTATAAAAACATTAATTACAAATGCTACTACCGACCTAGGAAGCCTTTGAGGTGAAAAAATATATGTATTCATCATAGTTTTTAATTTTGTAAGTTATTCTGATGAATGTAATTGAGATAAACCAATTATGTATTGCTCCGATAAGAAAAAATATTAATGAAAGATAGTCTTTGAATTATCAATTAATTAATGATGATTATAGTTGATGAAATGTATTTAACAAAAATACTTAATGCTACCATACAAATTTCATAAATGCGTGATCAATTCAACGTGGAGTTGCCACATATTAATATTCAAGTCTCATTCACCTTCAAAGATCAATTTATGAAAAATGATACAAATTATCACTATGCCAACTAAATCATCACGACACCAGAATTATCCTGAGCCTTTAACAATTTCAAAAAGAGTCTTGAAAATTCAAAATCTCCTTCCACATCCTTGTGCGCATCCTCTTGGCATTGAGCAAAGTTTTTTTTATTTTGGGGGTTGTAGTTGTGCAATTGTTTGGATAATGATGTCCCACTTCAGGTATATGTTGTAAGCGAGGTCTATCATACGAACGTTCATTGGCAACATAATTACCTCGAAGGACTGCGTTGTGTATAAGCTCCTCAAAAATATCTAATTGGTCTATTACATTTCAAATCGTTGTTTTCTCTAGCATAATGAAAAAAATGCTAAAGCCATCGGTTATGGTCATCTATGGCTTCTAGTATAATAATCGCATTTATGTGCATAAAATCAAAAAATTCGGTAAAGCGAATCAAACCTGGTGCATTGGGTTGGGTTGGTTTTTTCCTCTGACGGTTCAGTTCCAGTTCAAAAATTTGCATAATCAATTTTTCCGTTTGGTTCCCGATTCCTGATTCCAACACAAACCGAACCAAATCATAAACCAATCCAATTGGAAATCGAACCAAGAACCTAGACCAAAGTAGAAACCGATTCGATCCTAACATTATGTTTTAAACTTTATATGTAAGGAAATGTTGCTTTCTCTTTAATTTTAAGGTTTCAAATTAATTTTGACTTCTCGTATTTGAATTATATTTAAAATATTTACTTTGAGTGTCTTTCTAATGTTATATTTAAGGAAAATTTATTATTTTATTTATTAATTTTAATTCATTACTGGAACCGAGAACCGTCTCGAACAAACCAAAGAACTGTTGGCTTGGATTGGTTTGATTCTAGACATATTCGGTTCCGATTTTGGTTCCAAATACATGGAACCGATCAATTATGCTTCCGATTTCGGGTTAGTAAGTGTTCCACACAATTCCACAAAGAAATTATTCCATTGTCAATCATACTATCTTTTTGTACCAAGCATTCCTTGGAAACCTAATTGCTCCCTTTTATGAGGAATCATTGGACATCATCGGCTGTAAATGTCCATAAATACTTCCTTGATTACATAACGTACACAACATTGTAAAAGCGATTCAAAGTCTCAATGGATTCTCTCTGCAATTCGTACATATTTGTCGATTGAATGAACTAAACATTTTTATGAGAGCATTCAAAGAACCAAGATCATTTTTTGCTCATCGAAAAGACTCCACCCTCCTCTGTGGGTCTAGCTTCATGACAGGAAGACTTATCCCTCTCCCAGCAGTAATACCCCGTATTTTTTATGGCCTTTTAATTATGAGATTTATTAAATTTAATTAGGATAAATTAATTTAATTTTTAATCCAAATTTTAAACTGAATATTTACTAGCGTGATGAGAGTTAGTAATTATTGGTAATAATTGTGTTGAATACTACTAGATGAGTAAAGTAATATATGAGATTGTATTTATTAAAAAATTTCGCTAGTGAATAATACGGTAGTTGTAGAAATTTAAGTTGGGACGCGCATGTGTCGTGTCGGGATAAAATTAATGGAATATAAAGTAATTTAATTATAAGTCACCCGTATGGCTATTTCGAGTGCTCCAATGTGTCCGGTGGGGGCGAGATAGTCAGAAAAGTGTATCCGAGAGTTTAGTTTGGGTCCCGGGGCATTTTTAGGCCTTACCGGCATCCCGGGAGGGCATTTTGGTAATTTTTATTTTTGGGATTTAATTACATACGAAAATTAGAGAAGTATATTAGGTGTTAGAGGTTGTATTTTAGGGTTATCAATCACAAAAATATGGAACGACCATTAGAGAAGAAAGGTAGAGAGCTTTTCAAGACTAGATCCCAATCCGTAATACCTTTTACAAGAGTAACACCACCGGGGCATGGTTCGTAAGACGAGGGACGCAGCCATACCTTCGTCACCAATATATTAGACCTTCGATTCCCAGGCAAGTATCTATCTTGCTGATTTCTAGTTGATATTCCTTCCATGTTAGCCTATAAATGAAAATCACATGTTTTATTTAAAGAATTATATGTTTTGGAAGAGAATTTATATGTTGTAGGGAGAATCCATGTAGTCTGAAATTTTGACCATATGTAGAGGATTACCCATGAAGTTATTCTGATATTTGAGAAGAAAATCTGGATTAAAATAGAGATTCTTGATTATTCATGCAAAATTAGGTTTTATAAAGAAATCTGGAATTAAACCCCTTTTTGATTGATTCGTTGAGGATTTATTGATGTCGTTACGTTAGAACTTGTTTATATATATTGATTATACATTTGGATTACTTTTTTGGGAGTTTGGCATGAAATTATAGAGGTTTTGAGGAGTTAGAATTAGGGCTGTAAACGGATATTCAAAAATCCTCATCCGTCCGATATCCGAATCCGAATTTGCGGATATTTATCCGAAAAAATGGAAACGGATACGAATATGGATACTCTATAAAAATATCCGAGAAAATGGATACGGATACGGATAGTACTAGTATCCGACATGGATAATCCGTATCCAATGCGGAGTATCCATTTCACCGGATATCCGTTTTACCGAATATCCGTATCCGTCAAACATATGTTTAAAATATTACTAATAATATTAGTATTAGTATTACTAATAAAATAATATTAAAAAAACCTTAATCGTTTATTCCTTAAAACAAAACAAACACAATACTCCACTCAAAACAAAAGCACCCTACAGTTATTATTTTATTGGGTGTATTATAAAATTCCATGTATTATTAGTTTATTGTGTATATTATCATGGAGTTACAATACACCCTATCATACACAACATACATCCACTAAAGAACATATACTCCACAAAAAAAAAACTAGTTTCATTTCACTTCTCTTTCGTACAAAACAAGAGAAAAGAAACCCTCATTTCACTCCACAAAAAACTCTCAATCCTCCACCTCCAACCCGCCACATCAGCCCACAACTGCTCATCAACCTCGCCACCGCTTCTCATTAACCAACCCATCAGTTGCGCATCAACTCTGTCTCTACGTCACTCCACATTCCCTCCTCCCGTAATAGAAAATTAGCAACAACAGGTATGTACAAAATAAAAATAAAAATATATAACTGTATTTATATGTTGTTTATGTGATTGTTCATTAGTTTCCTTAATTATAAATAAATTTAGGAGAGAAACAAAAAATAAAGTGATGATTTTGATTGTGATGAGAAGTGAAGTTAATAGCAGGTATATTATATACAAAATAAAAATATATGCTTATTAAAATAAATATATCAGTATGTTTTGAAGACTAAAAGGTCCATGAGGTTATCATTCTCAATAAAATTTGATTTAATCTAAAAGGTGCAGATGTATTTCTACTGTTATGGAATGATACTGTTATTTTTTTTAGATGGCTTGAAGCTTACATGTTTGTAAAGTATGGATGAATTTAAGCCATATTATCATTATGGAATGTTACTATTATTATAGAAGCCAGGAGGGAGTAATTTTGTTATATATTTATTTGGATTGGATTCGATTTCTTGGATTGAATATTTTGATAGTTATTTTTTGCGATGGCTAAATAATGTAAATGGATACGGATATTATCCGAATCCGAGGTATCCGAGCGGATACGGATATGGATAGTTTTTTTAACTATCCGGTGGATACGGATACAAATAGTGCAACTAGATAGCGGATACGGATATGAAAAATATGGTATCCGATCCATATCCGTCCGTTTACCACCCCTAGTTAGAATGATTGAACCTGTAGCTGTCATAAGAAAATTTGGGCTGAGACCTGAAGGGTTGATTGATCGACCCATGAATGTCGATCGATCGACTCCTGCTGATTTTTGGAAAATTTTCCTCTTCTTTAATGATGACGTGACACCGCTTCGAGGGGACTTTTCATGTGATGAGATTATTATAATAGGACTTATGAGGGACCAATAGGGTTATGTTTTAGGTCCGGATAATATGGATTAAGACGAGACTTTCCCATAGTGTCACGAGGGTTATAGAATAATAAAATATGTTTGTATGTGCGGCACGTTAGGTTGAGTGAGTATGATTGAGGACTTAGGCCAGTAGGATAGAAAGTGTTAACCTACTGACATTATGGTGATAAAAATGATACACTTCAGGGGTTGAGAAGTAATTGGGAACGTGTGATAAATGAGAAGAAGCATAAACTAATAATACATAGGTTTTGAGAGTGAGTACCACGTATGGTTAGTATAAAAATATTATGGGTTGTGAGGGTACCTATATGAAATATGGAAATACATATTTGTGTGTATGTATGCTTGTCATAATATGTGTAGTTAATCATACCCACGCTACTTGCTATCACGGAGGTTTTCGCGCCGGGACATTCTTATCTTGATGTGACCTTTATGGGGGATATTGACTTGTACCTTAGAACATAGGATCCTTGGTACATGCTATTTGAGAACGATAATCAGACGGTCCTAAGAGACGTGAGGGTATTTGCTGACCTCTTAGTGACTTGGAACTATGCTTCGCCTACAATATGTGTATTTTGTGTTAATACAGTTCGAGAGTGAGTCCGAACTAGTAATTCCCTCATTTGTACGAGAGGTACATGGACTTGATAGCAGAGTATGCCAACACCATAGATTTTATGTGGGGTGCCGATCAGTATATATATTGTATGAGTGATTAATATATATACATATACCTGAAAATCTTCTACTGTGTGTGTAAGTAGATAAATATTGAATAAATGTTCCTAATCATAGTAAATGCTTGAGATTTCATAACAGTATTGAGATATACATAATTGACTTAAATGGTCCTTAATAAGATGTTATTTTAATACATCATAGACATACGGTATCGCGAATCAGAATCGATGGGAGGAGAACTGGGTTAGACTTATGAGTCATTTTAGTAGAACGATAGGCGTGCACACTAGATGAGAGGTGAGAATTCTCAAGAGAGTGTCGAGTACTAACATATATGTAATATCAACTGGTAAGCATTTTAAATACTTGCTAAACTATTTTAAAGTTATTTTACACTCGGGCTCTAACCCTTTTCCTTTTCCTGCCACCGGGTGTCTCAAAAAATAGGCAAGGGGCGTCGCATCGGCGCCCGGATGCGACGATACATACGTAAGGATTCCTGCAACAAACTGTATGTGTGCGGGTAAAGAAGCTAGTTCAGGATACTAGACTTAGGTTAGCGACTTGGAACATAGGGACTATGACAGGAAAAGGGATGGATTTAGTAGATACCATGATAAGAAAAAAAGTTAACATAACTTGTTTACAAGAAACTAAATAGGTCGGTGAGAAAGCTAGAGAAATAGAAAATACAGGATTTAAATTATATTATACAGGAAAACATAGAAATAAGAACGGAGTTGGAATAATAGTAGATAAAAACTTTAAGGACGATATCGTAACCGTTATTAGGAAAGGTGATAGACTTATAGTTGTAAAATTGGTATTAGGTGAAAACATAATTAATATTGTTAGTGCTTATGCACCCCAAGTAGGATTAGATGAGCACACTAAAGTATAATTTTAGGAACAAATGGATGAACTAACTCAAGAAATACCCCTAGGTGAGAAAATCTATATAAGTGGAGATTTTAATGGCCATGTAGGAGAAGATCGTGTAGGATATGAGATAGTGCATGGAGGGTATGGTTTTGGAGATAGGAACGACGGGGGAGAGTCTATCTTAGATTTTGCGATGGCTTATGATTTTGTACTAGTAAATACATGTTTTAAAAAAAGGCTTGAACACTTAATAACTTATAAAAGTGGAACGCATAAGAGCCAAATAGATTTTTTCATTACTAGGAAAGGAGATCGAATAACGTGTAAAGATTGTAAGGTTATACCGGGAGAGAGATTAACCTCACAACATAGAATAATGGTGTTGGATATAAATTTTAAAAATCAATCACGAGTGCGAAAAGTGAAGATTAACCCACGAACTAGGTGGTGGAATTTAAAAGGTGAGAAATTAGAACTATTTAAAGATAAAGTATTAAATGAAGCAACATGGAATAGTGAAGAAGAAACTAACATAATGTGGAATAAGATGTGTTGATACCAAATTTAATCTGCTGACATGGCCCAATTGAATGAAGACACGTGGCAATCTACATGGCAACAACAAACACTTCCGAGGAATTCACACGCTCCGAGGAACAAGACTACAACGAGGAAGACTATTTCCCCGAGGAATACTGCTTCCCCGAGGAACTCACACGCTCCGAGGAACAAGACCTCTCCGAGGAACTCTTGAGTACCGAGAGGCTTAGGCGGTCCGAGCTGCACCTCGAACAAAGCATTAATAGCTGGATAACCAACAGTTTGACCGTTCATTAAGTGCTCATCATTCAGACGCACACGCCTAAGGGGCATTGAATGTATTACCCTTTCATATGTACATCATTTAATGTATTACCTTTCACTTTACAGCCTGAGGGATATAAATACATTGTACAATCCTCATTGTAAAAGGGGGCCCCGGACGGGAATTTCTTGAGAGAATTTGTAATCGAGAATTCCTAAACACTCAGCAATAACACAACAGTGGACGTAGGCCATTCTTATAAGGCTGAACCACTTTAAAATTATTTGTCTTATTTATTTATCTGTGATTGAATAATTAGAGTGATCTAATTTTTTACATCAACAGATTGGCGTCGTCTATGGGAAACGACTGGTAATATCATTTTTCACCAAAAACAATCCATCACAAATGGCTGATATTCCTAAATCCAGCAATCGCAACACTGGAACCCCTAAAAATCCATCTGCTCCGCCACATATTCCAGATCTGGCTGGAATAATGACAAATCTGGCTCAGGGCCAGACCGTCATGCAAGAAACTATGCGTCAACTCATACAAACCCTTCACGGCGGTACACCAACTCATTCAGGACTGCGGAGTATTCAAAGAAACACCCGTGTGTCATCCTCACATACTAAGCGTACCTATTCATATCGCAATGAGGAATCTGATGATTTCTCTTATCAACCTGGGCAAACTTCATCAGTGCGAGCCACAGATACTGAACAACGTGTCACTCTCTCCCCAGAAAGGACCAGCGCATTGGAAAGATTAAGTAGGGTTACCCCTTTCGACCGACTAGGCCCTAGGAGGAACAAAAGTCCTCTTAATGCAGCGTCGAGGAGCTTTCGACGATCAACAGCCTTAAGGGAAGGATCTGCCCAGTCGCGACCAGCTGCTCGTCAGGATAGATCCCAGGAAGCCACTTCAACGCGATCAGCTGCTCGAACCAACAGGCCCGAAGAAGGAAATGATGCATGGAAAGGCTCTATTCAAAGGCTGGAGGATAGATTAGGGGAAATGGTTAAAACCAAGAACCCTCTACAACGAACCTTTGTTCGAGGAACACCTTTTGTCCAGGTCGTTGTAGATTTTCCAACACCATCAAAGTTCAAAGCACCTATTGTGACCCCCAAATATGATGGAAAGACTGGCCCTGTTCTTCATATAGAACAATATCAAGCTGCTGCCGACATCTATGCTATCCCAAACGAGATGAGATGCAGGGCATTCTCGGGAACTCTTACCGGATCTGCTAAAATATGGTATAATAATCTTCCTCGGGGTAAGATCTCAACTTTCTTTTAACTGGCCGAGTTATTCATTGGAAATTTCTGCTTTGGGGCAAAGCCAGTTAAACGAGTAGCACATCTCTTAAGTGTTAGACAAAAAGCTGGTGAAAGTACCAGAGATTAAATAACTCGTTTTAATAACGAGAAACTTGAAGTCATTGATTATGAGGAGAAGACAGCGATAACTGCCTTGATGAGTGGGCTGTTGCCTAACAAGTTGTATTACACTTTGGCCAAAGATCCACCCACAACTATGTCAGAATTGATGGCAAAAGCGGCCAAAATCATGAATGCCATGGAGGCTATGGCTGCGAAGAAGAATATAGATAAAGAAACCAAGGTGGAAGTCGACAAAGCCAAGAAGAAAGAGCATAAGAACAATGGTGGTGACAAACAATCCAAAAATAGGTCGTCATGGGAGGTATTGAAGAAATTTGATAATTACACTCCTTTGAAGGTAGATATCAACCACGTCCTGGAAGAAATTAAGAACAGCGAGGAGTTAAACTGGCCAAAGAAAATTAAGGCAGACCCTGACACGAGGAATATGGAAAAATATTGCGAGTTTCACAAAGATCATGGCCATATGACCAAAAATTGCATAGCTCTTCAAAATGAGATTGAAACACTCATTAGACGAGGAAAACTGGCAAAGTACGTTGATCGTAGAAATAAAAGAAGAAACAGCGACCGAACAAGAGAGAGGTCTAGATCTCCTCGTCGAGCAGAGGAGAACAAGAAAAGAAACCATGAAGATGATCCCGATCTTCCTAAGAGACCAAAGCAGCCAGAACGAGAGGTATTTTCAATACGCTTTGGGTTATTTGATTGTAATGTTATTACAGGTGGAGATGCAGGAGGAGGAGACCTTACTGCAGAAAGAAAAGCTTACCTCTGTGAGGCTCAAGCTTGCTCGTACATTAAACGAATAAATCTAGCTGAGGAGGATCGCCCGAGAAAGATGAATAAAGAAAAATTGGTCATCGATTTCTCCAAGAATGACCTCACAGGTGTTCTGTATCCTCATGATGACCCATTAGTGATCAAGAAGAGAATGAAGGAGGTAATGATTTCAAGAGTACTGGTCGACAATGGTAGCTCGGCAGACATCATGTTCTACTCGTGCTTCGATAGTTTAAATCTATAGCTATCTCAACTCGAGCTTTATCATAGACCCCTCCTCGGTTTTGCTGGCGAGAAAGTGTTTCCACTTGGGACGATCAAGTTGGATATATTCATTGGTACGTGGCCTGCTTGTCGAACAGAAAGAATACGCTTCTTCGTGATGGATAAGAATGTTCAATCATCATACAATATCATCATGGGAAGAGTAGGATTGAAGAAGTTCGAGGCTATACCATCTACAGTGCATCAGTGCCTAAAATTTCCAATAAATTTTAGAGTAGGAGTTGTGAAGGGTGATCAGAAAGTAGCTCGGGAATGTTATTATTCATCTGCCGAGCAAGAGGAGCTAGAGGAATCAAGGAAAAAGACTACTACCTATCAAGTGGATGAAGGTGCAGAGATTGAAACATTGGATCCTCGAGATGAGTCACAACTCGTGAAGGGTTAAGTGGTGGAAGATACTGAAAACATCATTCTGGACGACGAGCGTCCTGAACGAACTACTCAAGTAGGTTCGTCGTTGGAAGCCTCATTAAAACAAGAATTAATAACTTTCCTTAGAAGCAGAAAACAAACTTTTGCGTGGAGTCATGAAGATATGCCTGGGATAGATCCAAATTTCTTATGTCACGAGCTCAATGTGAATAAGGAGATCAAGCCTATGAAGCAGAGAAGAAGAGTGTTAAGCCCTGAGAAGAATCAAGCTATACAGGAGGAAGTCGAGAAGCTCTAGAAAGCTTGTTTCATTGAAGATGTTAAATATCCAGACTGGTTAGCCAATGTGGTGATGGTAAAGAAGAAGAACAACAAGTGGAGGATGTGTGTAGACTTCACCGACCTCAACAAAGCATGCCCAAAGGATCACTTTCCATTGCCCCGAATTGATCAACTGGTGGACGCTACCTCGGGAAACGAGTTACTGAGCTTCATGGATGCTTATTCTGGTTACAATCAGATCAAAATGAAACCTGAAGACAGGGAAAGTACTTCTTTCATTACCCCTAGGGGAACTTATTGTTATAATGTTATGCCTTTTGGTTTGAAAAATGCAGGTGCGACATATCAGCGGCTGATGAACAAGGTTTTTGCTGAACAAATCAGTTGCAATATGGAAGTCTATGTTGACGACATGCTGACAAAGAGCATAAAAGTTGCCGATCATCTAGTTGACTTAAGTCAGACTTTTGATCAACTGGATA
The DNA here is from genome assembly GCA_949130495.1 of Sambucus nigra. Lineage (NCBI taxonomy): Eukaryota > Viridiplantae > Streptophyta > Magnoliopsida > Dipsacales > Adoxaceae > Sambucus > Sambucus nigra. The sequence goes on along the minus strand of OX422209.1, from coordinate 373,538,781 downwards.
AATATCAAATGAAGCTGAACCCGACGAAGTGCATATTTCGAGTACGAGAAGGCATGTTCCTCGGGTACATTGGCAATCAACGAGGAATTGAGGAAAATCCTGAAAAGATCAAAGCTCTATTAGGGCTGCGATCTCCAACGACGAAGAAAGAGGTGCAAAGTCTTACAGGACGAGTAGCAGCACTCAACAGATTTGTATCGCGAGCAACTGATAGATGTCTCCCATTCTTCAAGACACTCAGAAAGACTTTTGAGTGGAATGATGAATGTGAGAAGGCTTTTCAAGACTTGAAGAAATACTTGGGAGCACATCCACTGTTGTCCAGGCCAGTGATGGGAGAAAAATTATACTTATATCTTGCAGTGTCCGAGAATGCAGTTAGCTCGACGCTAATCAGAGTGGAGAATGGAGTGCAAAAACCAATTTACTACACAAGTAAGGCCTTCCGAGGAGCAGAGATCAGATATCCAAGGCTGGAAAAGTTAGCACTGGCATTGATTGAAGCGAGTAGGAGAATGAGGCCATACTTTCAGGCTCATACTATAGTCGTATATACTGATATGCCATTGAGGCAAGCCCTTCATAAGCCAGAAAAATCAGGGAGATTGATGTACTGGGTAATAGAACTCGGTGAATACGATATAGTCTATGAACCCAGATCATCGCTAAAAGGGCAGGCTATTGCAGATTTTATAGCAGAGTTCACCTATCCTGATACCCCCGAGGAGCAAAAGTTGCTCGCTGATCAACCTGTGGATGTTACAGGATCAACAAACACTAGCTCAGACCAACTCCGGTTGGTAAAAGGGCAAGTGGATGTTACAGGATCATTAAATTCGAGCTCAGACCAACTCCGATTGGTAAAAGGGCAAGAAAAAATGATCGACGAAGAGCGAGAAATATCCGAAGAGGATGAAAGGAAGAAATAAATATTTCACCGAGGAACTCTAACTGATCAGAAATTTGAAGACGAGTTACCTATATGGAGGCTATATGTAGATGGCTCATCTTGCACTACAGGATGTGGTGTGGGGATAGTTTTGAGCACTCCGGACGAGGTCGACATGGAATACGCCCTACGTTTCCAATTCAAAGCTTCCAATAATGAAGCTGAGTATGAGGCAATGATTGCAGGTCTTAGTTTGGCAAAAATTATGGAGGCGCAGCAGATTATTGTCTTCAGTGATTCTCAATTGATTATAAACCAAATGATGGGAGTATATGCAGTCAAAGGAGAGTTAATGATCAGATATCATGAAAAGGCAAAGGAGCTGGTGTCAGAATTTGCCGCTATTCAACTGGTCAGAATACCAAGAATGGAGAATGTGAGAGCAGACGCCCTAGCTCGACTAGCATCAGCTACTCGTACCGAGCTACGATGAATAATCCCAATTGAAGTATTGGCTGGTCGGAGTATAGATGAAGACCTGACGATGAACTTTATCACCCTTGATTTAAGACCATCTTGGATGGATCCCATCAGGGCATATATTGAGGAGGGAGAATTACCAATTGACAAGCTTGCAGCCAAGAAATTGAAGTTTAAAGCCGCTCGGTATGTATTAACTAATGGTATTTTATATAGACGAGGAATTATAGCAGGTTTGCAGAGATGCGTACATCCCTCCGAGGTGAAAGAATTAATTAAAGAGATCCATGAAGGGTCCTGTGGAGCATATGTAGCAGGTCGGACGCTTTTGCAAAGGATGATGACGCAGGGATACTACTGGCCGACGATGAGAGCCGATTGTGTAGCCTATGCCAAGAAATGTGATAAATGCCAGTGCTTTTCCTCCATCCAAAGAACTCCACAAGCATTGTTGACACCCATAACTTCCCCTTGGCCATTTTCCATGTGGGGAATTGATTTGGTTGGGCCACTGCCAACGACCCGAGGAAGGTTCCAATACCTCGTCATCGCAGTGGATTATTTTACTAAGTGGGTAGAAGCTGAGCCACTCATTGATATGACGTACGAGAAGGTGTACCAATTTGTTTGGAAGAACATCATTTGTCGATATGGTCTTCCTCATGCTTTCATCACAGACCATGGAATACAATTTGATAACGAGGAGTTCGCTGCCTATTGTCATCAGTCAAATATTTTGAAGGTCCACTCAGCACCAGGCCATCCTCAAAGCAATGGACAAACTGAAGTAACAAACAGAACGCTGCTAAATGGCTTGAAGAAAAGACTGGATGATGCAAAATCGAATTGGATCAACGAGCTACAATCAATACTCTGGGCTTACCGAACTACTTCTCGAGTAGCAACTGGAGAATCACCATATATGCTGGCGTTTGGAAGTGAAACTGTTATACCTGCCGAGTTGGGCCTCCCAACACACAGGGTACTGAATTTTAATTCCCCTGTCAGCGACTTAATGAGAAGACTGGATTTAGACATGCTCGAGGAAGTTAGAGAAGAAGCAGCCATCAGAAATGCTGCATACCAGTAGCGAACAACTTTGTTTTACAACAAGAGGGTGAAGAAATGCGACCTGAAAGAAGGAGACTATGTGATGAAGAAAGTAATTCAAAAGCACAATAAACTGGAGGCAAATTGGCATGGACCATACCGAGTTACAGAAGTTGTTCGACCAGGAACTTATCGAATAGCAACTCTAGAGGGGGAGGAGTTTAAGAATGCATGGAACGCAGAGCACCTGCGCAAGTATTATCATTGATGTATATTCCCATGTAACGCAGTTCCAGTGGTATGAATAAGATGAAGATATTCTGCAAGTCTCTCTTTTTATTAAAATTTTTTTGGGGAATACTAGTTCTATACACTACTCGGCAAAGCTCAAACTACTCAGCAAAAATATTCCTAAAAATGCCAACCTCGGTTGGTTAAGAAATAAAATATTCCTAAAAATGCCAACCTGTTTGGCTAGGAAACAAAATATTCCTAAAAATGCCAACCTCAGTTGGTTAGGAAACAAAATATTCCTAAAAATGCCAACCTGTTTGGCTAGGAAACAAAAAATTCCTAAAAATTATTCCTAAAAATGCCAACCTGTTTGGCTAGGAAACAAAATATTCCTAAAAATGCCAACCTGTTTGGCTAGGAAACAAAATATTCCTAAAAATGCCAAACTGTTTGGTTAGAAAACAAAATATTCCTAAAAATGCCAACTTATGTTGGTTAGGAAGTACATATATTCTCGAAAATGCCAACTTATGTTGGTCGGAAGGTAAGATTATTTCAGAAAGTGCCAGAATCGCTAGTAGAGGAAAAATCTACTAACTATGGCTGGTCGGGAATAAAAACCCACCAACTGTAGTTGGTCGACAAGGAAAATTTACCGACCTTGGTTGGTCGGAAACATTTAAGAGAAAAATTTACTAACTATGGCTGGTCGGGGATAAAAACTCACTAACTGTAGTTGGTCGACAAGTAAAATTTAATGACCTTGGTTGGTCGAGAAACAAAACTTTATTATTAAATGATCGAGCAACATTTTTTATACTTGTAATTATTACTAAGTTAACAAAAATGAAAGTCTTTCATTGAATTCAAAATAAATTACATTGATAATGAAATGAAAGTTACATTGATATTGATATGTATACTAACTATTACATCAAAAATTCCTATTCTACTGGTCTTTTCCCCTCTGCTTTTGACACAGGTTCCTCGCCAGCAGGCGGATCATTTAAAGCCAGAGGAGAATTTATAAAATGGAGATCCTTCAACATCCTGACATTCATCACGGATGGTCGATCTAAGAGATGCTCAGGACGAGATATCTCGGTTTGTGAATGTAGATTGTAGTCACCGAGATACTTTGAAATCAAGCTCCGAGGAATGGCCCGTGCAGGGATCCAACTCATATCCAATTTGTATGGTGGCACAGGTAAGTCAAGCAACCCGGGATTGTGGTAGTCCCACGGGTAATGACCCTGTTCGAGTTGCAGCACACCTAAGGCATTCAACCAGCCTTGCTTGTAGCCCTCATTATTGGCATTCTGGATACGATCGTCCAAGTGGTAGAGCGCTTCATTGTATCCAGCCATCCAGATCTCCCTGGGCTGTTTGTGGAACTGATATGTTAGCCTGTCTAGCTGCTCGTGGAGATTTTTGATGAAGATTTCATTGTTCTCCAAGGTAGAATTCTGCGTGGAGAGCTGCTCTTCCAGGTCTCTAATTTTCTTTGACATTTCAGCCAAAGCCTGGTTCTTCGCCATTAGCTGGAAGGCCTGGTTCTCTAAGGCAGACTGAGTCCTCTGTTCCTCGATAGGAATTCGAGTTGCTCTTGCTCGTCCCCGAGGAGCTCTTGCTCGTCCACGAGTTGATGTAGAGGGGCCAACTCTCTTTAATGTTTCCAACTCGTCCCTCAAGTTGGCGTTCTCGACCTCTAGGAACGAAAATCCCTCATCGGTCACTGGGATTAAGGCTTTTGAAGAAGAGGCTGCAGACTTCAACTGTGATAGCTCTTTCTGCAAGTTGTTGTTCTCTTGCTCTAGCAACTCGGAAATTTGTCTGCACTCCTCGACCTCACCTTTCAGAGTTCTCTCCCTTACATCATACCCAGTAAAAAGCTTCTCGTAGCCCTTGTCGGCAATGATCAACTTGTACTTTTTCTCGTATCCCTCATGCAACAGGGCAGTGGATTCTTTGTATTAAAGCTGAAGGTCTTCGAGGGTGACTTGGAGATCCTCTATCATATCATAATAGGCCACATTGTTGGTCACCGCTCGATCAAGCAGACACTTCAGATATTGATATCCTTCCACTTCCTGTTCTGAAGCATCTTGGCCGAGGATGTCTACAACTTGTGCTGCACTCAGGTCTGTGTGACCAACCTTAAAATATTCATTACATTGTCGCAGCAGCTTTGTATCATGGGCAGATAACAATTCTATCCTGGCCAGAAACTAGCAGAGAAAGAAAAAGCAATAATCAATAAGAATCAAGACAGAGTATGAAGATAGACAACAGTATGCAAAAAGTCCAAGTTTTATTAGATTATAAAGTTCAGAGTTACAAATTTTGGGTTACATTTGATAAAGAAAAAGATAAAGATAAACCCGAATAACTCTACACCTTTTCCTTGTCTCCCAAAATCTTCTCGGGAGGCTGGGACGAGGAAGTAGGTTACTCGGAGGGAATGGATAGTTGCTCGGGCAGCACTGGCAATTGCTCGGAGGAAATGACAATCTGCTGAAGTTCCTTGGCAATAGGCTGAATGGCTGGGGGATGATCTCCCATCACCATAGAAGACTCTTCTGAGGCAGCTTCGTCCTCTTCAAGATCTTCTAGGGTTGGAGGGGAACCAGGAATGTGTTGCTGGAAAAGCTCAGAAGATTCATCAACTTTCATTTCCTGGAGAGAAGCAACCCAGCCATCCCTAAAGTATTTGAGGTTGCCATAGTCCACTTGCGACACCATGGCAGCCAACCCCTTGTTCCACCCCTTGTCCCAGCCAGCGCTGAAGGACTTCTTCACAACCATCTTCCTCTTCAATTTCTCCGAGGAGAGCTTCTCGGATAACAGGTTATCAGCAGCTTTCAATTTGTTTTCAATCTCCTCCTTCTACCGACCTACTTCCCTAAGTTGAGCCAGCTCCTCCTCAGCAGCCTTGAGCTTATCTTCAAGCTCCCCAACAGTTTTGAGCTTCTCTTCGAGCTCCTTATTTGCCTTCTCCAGGGCATTTATTCTCTTCTCCAACTCCTTGGAGGCATCAACAGCTCGAGCTTTCTCTTGCTCGGTGGAGGCAAGCTTTTTCTCCCAGACAGCCTTGTCAGTAGCATATGTCTGGCGAGAATCGTCCAAAGACTTGATAGCTTCTTCCAGAGCTCCCTCCACACTGGACGAGGAGTATGAAGCTTTAATTGCTTAATCCTTCTTCAGGATTATATTAAAGCAACTCGTCAACTGTGAAAGTAAAAAGAAAGCAAGTCAGAAATAGAAATAACGAAGGAAATATGAAAAGTTCAAAGTAAGAAGACTTACAGAAGCAAGGTGACGAGCAGCTAATGAAGTGACCATGTCCCGAGTAAGGTTTTCTTCAGTACCTTGGACCTTGGGAATGATCCAGGACTTTACCGAGCTCATGGCAGAGCTCGGAGGAACAAAAGTGGGAACCCCTGTCCCAGCAGTTGTGGGCTGAGTGATGGTGTCAGCCAAATTGACCGAGGAGCTCTTCTTCAGCCTCCTCGGAGGAACAGGAACAGATTTAACCAAGGAAGAACCCTTGGTCGGTGATATTACAATCACCTCTCCAGGAGCAGCAGACCTGCTCGGAGCTACTTTGGACTTCTCTACAACCTTCACGACAGCAGCCGAGGAAGGTGCATCATTCTTCTTTGTACCCTCCCCTGGGACATCAAATTTATTTCTTTTTGCCTCTCCAGAACCACAGGCAGGTTTCTCGAACAAAGTGGGACGTCTTCTTCTCTTCATCCTTTCGCTTAAAGGGACGTGAGATTCAGGCGATGAGCTGGTGGAAGCTGGTGCTGGCTCTGATTCACTTATCACTGGACGAGCAGTGAAAGAAGTGGTGTAGCTCTTGTATTGCAGCAGATATGAAGACGACCTGATATGCTCGTCGGCAACAGATTGATGCAGACTCTAGATAAGTTTCAGATGTCTTATATTCACGAACAACGTCAAAGTAATGACAGAATTCCAGACACAAGGGATTTTATGGAAAAGAAAATCCACACTCAACAATAAAGAGGTTGGGGAACCAATGTCCCTCAGCCAAATGGAAATAGTCAGAAGGATCAGAAATCTCTTCCAAGACAACCCAAGAGGGAATGGAAAAATCAGAGCGAAATTTATCAAGAGATTCAACAGGGTAAACCATGATGAATAAAGGAAAATGAAGAAGAAGGAAGAAGATCTTACAGAAAAAGAGTGGATTTGTTAACAACGAACGATGGAAGAAGATGAATACACAGGAGAGAAAGAGACGACAGAAAACTCGAAGATACAAATTTGAAAAGGTAGAAGACGATGTGAGTATTTGTGAAGTTTAAATACCTTGCCTTGGGAAATGGTAAAATAATGATTACAAAAATAAACAATTACGCTACCGGCGGCTAGAGGAACAAAAAGGGCGCGACAATCGAAGCGAGAAAAAATGATTACGCTACCGACGGTTAAAAGGACAAAAAGTACGCAGAGATCGAGGAGGTTATGAAAATTCAAAAAAGCCTGGTTCTACGAATTTGGAAAGAGAAATAAATACAAGGGAAACACTCCTAAAAATCAGGAAGACTATTTAAAGCTATCATAATCCGAGAAAGAATGTTCCACACTCCTCAAATTTCGAACTATGAAACATTGGGGGCTTCTGTTGATACCAAATTTAATCTGCTGACATGGCCCAATTGAATGAAGACACGTGGCAATCTACATGGCAACAACAAACACTTCCGAGGAACTCACACGCTCCGAGGAACAAAACTACAATGAGGAAGACTATTTCCCCGAGGAACACTGCTTCCCCGAGGAACTCACACGCTCCGAGGAACAAGACCTCTCCGAGGAACTCTTGAGTACCGAGAAGCTTAGGCGGTCCGAGCAACTCAGGCAGTCCGAGCTGCACCTCGAACAAAGCATTAATAGCTGGATAACCAACAGTTTGATCGTTCATTAAATGCTCATCATTCAGACGCACACGCTTAAGGGGCATTGAATGTATTACCCTTTCATATGTACATCATTTAATGTATTACCCTTTCACTTTACAGCCTGAGGGCTATAAATACATTGTACAATCCTCATTGTAAAAGGGGGCCCCGAACGGGAATTTCTTGAGAGAATTTGTAATCGAGAATTCCTAAACACTCAGCAATAACACAACAGTGGACGTAGGCCATTCTTATAAGGCTGAACCTTTTTAAAATTCTTTGTCTCATTTATTTATCTGTGATTGAATAATTAGAGTGATCTAATTTTTTACATCAACAAGATGGCTACATGCATTAGGAGAATATCAAAAGAAATTCTTGGAGAATCAAAAGGCAAAGGGCCATAGTCTAAAGAAACTTGGTGGTGGAATGAAGAAGTACAAAATATAGTAAAAATTAAAAGGGAGTACTTTAAAACATGGCAAATAAATAGAAATGAAGAGAATTTTGAGAAATATAAATGGGCTAAAAAGGAAGTTAAGAAAGTGGTAAGAGATGCTAAGTTAAAAGCGTATGATGATCTTTATACAAAATGAGGAACACAAGAAGGGGAAAAAGTATTTATAAGCTTGCTAAACTTAGGGATATGAAAACAAAATATTTTAATAACGTTAAGTGCATTAAAAGTGATGATTCAAGAGTCCTAGTCAAAGATGATGAAATTATGGAAAGATGAAAAAACTATTTTTAGAGGTTATTAAATGGAGATAATGGGAGTAGATTAGATATAGAGTAACTTAGGGAGACTCGAGAAAATATATTTTTTCGTAGAATTAGGACAACAGAGGTCAGGATTGCTCTAAAAAAGATGAAAACAGGAAAGGCTTTAGGACCCGATGGTATCCCTATTGAGGTTTGGAAGTGCTTAGGGGAGGATGGAGTATCATGGCTTACAAAATTATTTAATAGAATTTTAATGACTAATAGGATGCCCGATGAATGGAGAAAAAGTATTTTAGTACCTATTTATAAAAATAAAGGGGACATACAAAGTTGTTCAAATTATCATGGTATTAAGTTAATGAGTCATAAAATGAAACTTTGGGAGAGAGTGATTGAATATAGATTGAGATTGAAGACAACAGTATCTGAGAATCAATTTCGGTTTATGCCTAGGAGGTCAACAATGGAATCAATCTATTTATTGAGGATATTAATGGAGAGGTATAGGGAGAAAAGGAAGGATCTTCATATGATTTTTATAGATTTGGAGAAGGCGTATGATAGGATACCCAGATATATAATATGGTGGGTTCTACATAAAAGAGGAGTGACTCGTAGATATATTGATGTGATCAAGGATATGTATGATCGTGCGATGGCTACAGTAAGAACATCATTCGGAGAAAGTAGTGAATTTTCAATTACGGTAGGGCTACACCAAGGTTCAACATTAAGTCCTTATCTCTTTGCTCTTGTTATGAATGAGTTGACTGGACAAATACAAGATGAGGTGACATGGTGTATGCTATTTGCAGATGATATTGTTTTAGTGCATAAGACTAAGATGGGGATTAATGCTAGGTTGGAATTGTGGAAAGAAACTTTAGAAACAAGAGGATTTAAAACATAATATGTGGAGTGTAATTTTAGTAGTAATAGGAGGACAAATGGATATGTGGTAAAATTGGAGGGTCAAAAAATACCTAGAAATGATCATTTTCGTTATTTAGGATCGATTATACAAAAATATGGAAATATTAGTGATGATGTTACGCATAGGATTAGAGCAGGCTGGGTTAAGTGGAGAAGTGCTACCGGCGTTTTGTGTGATAGGCGTATACCTTTGAAGTTCAAAGGAAAATTTTATAGGACGACCATTAGACCTGTCATGTTATATGGGACAGAGTGTTGGGCAACCAAGAAACAAAATGTGCAGAAAATGAGTGTGGCGGAGATGCGAATGCTAAGACGGATTTGTGGTAAAACTCGAAAGGATAAAATTAAAAATGAACAAATTCGTGAAATGGTAAAAGTAGCTCCTATAGAGGATAAATTGAGAGAAAATCGACTTAGATGGTTTGGACACGTCAAGCGTAGACCAATGGATGCTCCTTTAAGGAAGAGTGATTTAGTTAGTATTGATGGTAACACAAGGGGTAGAGGTAGGCCTAAATTAACTTGGTGGGATATTATAAAAAAAGACATGATATCATGTGGTTTAATCGAAGATATTGCACTGGACATAATGGAATGGAAAAATAAGATTCATGTAGCCGACCCCAAATAATTGAGAAAAAACTTTGTTGAGTTGAGTTGAGTTATGTATTTCAGGTGTTCAGCCACAGGGGCGTCAGACTTGAATCTTTGGACTATTGATGTGCTGCAGCTAGTGTGGGAGTTGCAGGTCTTTGCAGTAGACGATTTCATCCTTGTCTTCTCAGTCTTTCATTTCGTTCTCATTAAATAGGGTATGTGTCGCCCATTTCCACTTTTTACCAAGTCCAGAGATTTGTACTCTTTATTTATGTCAGTATTCAGTTTAGTTGGGATTATTTTAGTTTATTACATTGTCCTACGATTTGGGATATTTTAATTGGATTGATTTATCTAGCATGTACTTTCATTTGAATGGTTTGGTTTTAATACTATGATTTGTATTCGTGAAACTGGTTTCATAGTTAATAATAACAATCGGACTTAATTTGTTAAATTAAACGTTTTAATACTTAGCTTAATTATTTATTAGGTGATTAATAAAGACGAATTGTTTTTCGACAGTGATGCTAAGAATGAACCAATCGGACGCTTTGAGTTAATTTAATAAAGGACTGATCACCCAGTATTTAATTAGGCGGGATGTCACACCAGCCTACTTGTTTCTATAGCTAAGGGAATGCGGGATAATAAGTCTATCTCTTAGGTTTAGTTTGTAGCCTCACTTCCTGGATTCCCTCTTAGTTGAGTAAGCCCTCCCTGCTTTCTTCTTCGTTCTTTAATGGCTGGTAATCCTAAGTTTTTAGTGACAATGGAGGAGGTGTGGAAGCAACCAGTGAGAGGCACTCTCATGTTCCAGCTAGGGGTGTAAACGGATCGGGTTTGGATCGGGTAAGGGTATATCCATATCTGATCCGGGTATTTTTTTTAGCGGATCGGGTCTTACCCGATTACCCGTCGAATCTCAATAAATGAATCCAGACCCGGATCCATTAAGGACCCGGGGACCCGGGCCCGATTACCCGAACAATATACAATTAACATTTTAACATTTTCCAAAACAATTAACAGTTAATAGTTAACATTTTCAAATCACCTCAAAATCAACATTGATTTCAAAGGATACCACCAGAGTCAACATCAACATTGATTTAAAAAATGGAAAATAATATACATATAGTCTTATCTTATATATATATATATATATATATATATATATATATATATATATATATATATATATATTAAATAGTAAAAATAATAATTTTGAGTTGATATTTTTTATATAGGTTCATGATATTTTAATGTTCCCTTGTAAAAATATTCAGCTCAAAATAATGTGTTTTGTTATTTTTAAAAAATAGGTAAAAAACTGATAATTTTAAATGGTAAAAATTGTTAGTTTTTTAACCTATTTTTTAAAAATAACAAAAAATATTATTTTCAGTTGATTTTTTTTATAGGGGCACATTGAGGTATCATGAACCTATATAAAAAAATATCATCTCAAAATTATTTTTTTTACTATTTTAAAAAAGGGGTATGTTCATAGGTATGTTGTTAGAAAGTATGTTGGAGAGCTCGACTGTATATATATATATATATATATATATATATATATATATATATATATTCGGGCTGGGTCCTTATCGGATCGGAGTCATGTATATCCAGACCCGGTCATTAACTAATCGGGTAAACGGGTAATCGGATCTACAAATTTTCCTCAGATTTGTTAATTCGGATCGGGTCCGAGTCCAAACTCGGTCCATTGACAACCCTAGTTCCAACTATGCTCCAAGCTCAAGAAGCAGTAAGGGCCCGTTTGATTCAAAAGTGGACAAATGTGAGGATGACAAAAATTTTCATGGTAACAAATTTTATCTTGTTTTTTCATATGATGCTATCAAACAACCATTAGGCAAAATTAAAGTCAATCCCATTAGTTTCTTTAAATATGTTTTAAACATTTTTTAAAAACATTTTTATAAAACAGTTTTTAGGACATTTCTACAACAATTTTTATAAAACTGTTTTAAAACGATTTTTATAAAACATTATGGCAGTTTTTAAAACAAGTTTTAAAACAGTTTTAAAACAAGTTTTGAAACAGTTTTTTCACAACATTTTTATAAAACAGTTTTTAAAACAAGTTTTACAATATTCGAAACAATTTTTAATTATTCAAAACAATTTTTAAACCTTTTAAAATACTGTTTTTAACGGTTTCAAAACAATTTTTAAATTTTTTTTAAAACAGTTTTTTAACAATTTTTAAAACAATTTAAAAACAGTTTTTTTTATTTAAAATAGTTTATAAAACAATTTTATAAACAAGATTTTTTTATTTAAAACATTTTTTTAACTATTTTTAAAACATTTCTAAAATAATTTTTATAAAACAATTTTATTATATATTATTAAAACTATTTTTAAAATATTTTAGTATAAAAAAATAAAAAAGCACTAAAAAAAAGTGATAAATTTGGTTGGTAAATATTTCTTTCTCAAATAGCAAAGCAAAATTTATCACATATTATGCATAGACGGTGTTGTACATTAACAAATAATTTGTAGACAAGAAATTTTTACTATCAAATACATCAAATTATAAACTAATATGATATTTGTCAACTTAATTGCCATTACATGACAAATAACACTATCAAAGGACCCTAAGAAGCTAAACAAGAAGGAATTCTCTTAACTATAATTTACCCAAGATCTTGTATAGTAAGTTAGATCGGCATGAAAATAACCATTCACTGAAATGTATCGTCTCTCCCTATATCGATGAACAACCTCGAGACTGGGCATATAACTCTAAAGGCAAGACCGGAACTGTTCCTCCTCAATCTCCGTGATCGAAGGATCTAAAAATTCTACTAACGTCATCATCGATCGAAGACATTCATGGCACAAAGCTTTTTCTAGGATTTGATTGTACAGTCAATAATAGAGTTGTGTATGCTCAATATTTGATGTCCCATTTTTTGAATCTAATGAGAAAAAGTCTATATGGAAACTTAAAAGAACAGGGAAGACGGAGGGCAATTTTGCAATTCATATGTATATTCATTGATATTTCGCTTTCGGCGGACCATTAGGATAAAAAACAATACAGCTTATGTGGAATTTGGTGCTCTCTTCTAAACAAGTGGGCATTCAACAACAGTTCTCTTTTTTTTTTTTGACGTACTCTTTAGTCATTTACATTTCTCTTGCTTTTTTGAAGGCCCCACCCTAAAATTTTCCAACACACCGTTACGTGTACACAAGACCTTGTTAAACATGCCGTTAACGCCGTCACACAAACTATCCAGCCTTTCAGAGAACCTCTCCGTCACCGTCACCAGCTCCTTAACGGCGCTCTCCAGCCTCTCCTTCACTTCCTCGTTACTTCCTAAAACGACGTCGCTATCGATAACGTCACTCACTCCCTTCAAACGGGTTGCCACATCATCAAACTCCGTCAACACAAAAACACGCCGTTCCATCTTCGCAAAAATCGCCGTCTGGAGGCCGTTAAACTCGTCAGCCCACAAAAACTCGCTGGGAACTTGAACCTTCGAAATCTCCGGCAGTCCGTACATCGCCGATAAAACAACTCCGGCAACGAACAACGTCACCAATCCAACGGCGTAGATCGTCCGGTGGATGACCTGCCCAACGGTTGACAATTTTCCACGTGGCGCAACACCAATCGCAGATGCGAGATCTCTGAGCAGAGCCTCCGGATCTTGAATCTGAAAGCCTCTCCGGTTGGCTAACCCTCGCGTGTTGTTGCTCTTCTCCCAGTCGGAAATAGAATTTCTAACGCGAACGAGTTTATCCTTGGCCGGAACGTGAAATTCATCCCCGGAAACTCCGACCAAATGAAGAATAAAATTGACAATAATCCGTCGTTGACGTAACCTCTCGATCTCGGATGAAATTAAATTGCAGATGTCCAAGAGTTTGACGCTGTGATTCAAATACAACGACATGGATTCATCAGAGGACGATTTGAGGCTAGAAATTAGGGTTTGCGCTTCGTCGTGCGTGGAAGAGAGAACATCAAGAGCCAGAGAAAGCCAAGATAAACTAATCGATGCGGAGTGTAGAGTTTTGAGACCTTTGATTAAGTTTTCATCGAAGGATCGAGAGAGGAGATCCAAGTTTTTAGATACAGATGGCTTTCCGACAGAGCGGAAAGGGGAAAAGGTGGGTAAATGATATTTCTCCGTTAAAAACATATTCAAACCGGTCGGAAAATGGAATTAGCTGTACGAAAAAGAAATTGAGATAGTAGCCGGCGGCTGTAAGGTTATATAGAGAAGAAAGGAGGATTTGAAACGAAGTAGCGCGTGTAAGTACGAAAGTAACTAACATTATTGACGCACGGAAAGTTACGGAATTGCCCACAGGATTTTTTATGTCACCAAAATATTTTTCTTTTACGTACAGAATACAAGTGTATACTTTTTCGCAGTTTGTTGGTGGAACAGGAACATGGTACCGCGGAAAGTAATTACTATCGGCTAATTTTGTTACTCCGGTTATGAATCTCAAATAAATCTTCCAAAATTTTTCTTATAAGTTCTCTTGATATCCATATCACAGAATAACTTTTAATAAAAAAAGTAAGAGAATAAATAAAATTCATGTTATTTTTAAAATATATTTTTATATACATATCATTATTTATCTTGTTAAGAATTTGATAAGTTGCACACGGCCTACTTTTTGTTTTCTATTTTTTTTATTGGAAAGAAAAGACAACATCAAAGAAAATAAGCAAAAAAATAAATGCTTGAAAGCTAGGGTTCAGTTAATCCTTTCTACTAAGGTTTTCACTTAGGGGTGACAATTTTTGACACGATAATTCATTTATGGTAATAACCCGAAATGACTCGAACTTGACACGATTAGCTTGTATAGATTTAAGAGTACCCAAAATTTATACTCAAATAAAAATCAACGTAACCCGAAAATGACACGACTAACCCGAATTGCCACCCCTAGGTTTTCACTTAGGGGTGACAGTTTAATTGACCCGTAAGAGTTCTGCCCCGCCATGCCTTTAATGGGGAGGGTTTTAAAACCCGATTAATGAATTAAGAGTGGATATGAGTTTTTAAAAAAAATATTTATTAAATGGGGCGGGTTAGGAGTCAAATTAAATAAAATCGCCCCGTCCCGTCCCGTTTAACTTATACGTACATAATTAATTACAATTAAACCATACACACACAGACTACAAAAACCCTTTTATATGTATGTTAATTTTGTAAAAGATCTATGTGAAAATATTAATTGACAATTGAGGAATTGTCTCACGTATTGAAATACGAACCATTGTAGACCTCTAAGACTATAATGTAATAATGTTAATTTTAATATTTTTAAAATTAACCCAACCCATAGGAGCCCCGCCCCATTTATCAAATGGGGCGGGATAGGATTTTGGAAAACCAGACTCGTTGTCATTCCTATTTCCACTGCGTCCTTCTTTAGCAATTAGAGCAACTGCTCCAAAACTTCTAGGAGTTCAACGTAGATATCATCTTGTCTTTTCCCTTCCTTGGCAAGCCAATCGACGCAACGATTTTCTTCATGCAAGACGTGAGTGACATGGGTTTCTGTGATCCTTATTAGGTCAATTCAGTCCCCGATTATATTTGCATACGAGTGATTGGTCCCCGCCTCTTTGGTGATGGTCTCAACTGCATTTTTGCAATACGACGCAAGATGAGCGTTGTTCCATCCTTTCTAATGTGCCATATTTAACCCATGAAAAATTCCTTTTAATTCTTCCTTGAGCATACACGCACTTCCTTGGATCTTGCCATAAAAATTCATTATCCACGTTCTATGGTCATTCCTTGCAAGGCCACTATAGGATCTTGGTTTTGTTACTTCTTCCCAACTTTCATCCGTGTTGATTTTAGTAATGCCTAAAGGAGGGGACAACCAAAAAATGAGAATAATATTTTCTTCTTTTTGGTAATTTGTACCTGGTAATATTAGGATTTGAACATTTTTCATAGCAATTGGTTTGCTAGACTCTCCTTTTAATAAGTTTGTAGCATTTTTGCTTTTTAATTTTTCCCAATCATTTTCAGGAAAATTCTTTTGTGAGTCTGAGTATTTATTTTTAAAATAAATATTATTTCCAGGGACTTGAATTTCAACACTCTTTTGTTGTTTTTCAAGTTCTTCTGTAATTTGTGATAGTATCCATTGTTTTGGTACTTCTAGATCTCTCCAATTTTGATCGCTGGTACCCAGGATGATGTGTGAGTAATTCCCTGGAAGATGATAGCATTGAGAGACTGCATCCATTGAGTTATAGCTGTGAGGGATGGTTATTATACTTATATAGTGTATATAAGTATGGATATACTTGATGTGTATAGTATATTATATATATATTTATATGAGATGTGAAACATATATATACGGACATATTAAAGAATGGAATGTGAGATAAATTTTGGATGAGCTCTCCTTGATTATATGTTTAGATGGAACTTCGATGAGGAAATGTTTCATTAGCATGATTTGAGTGCATGGGTACCTTATGGATATAATTTAAGGTATGCCGGATTTATAGTTAAGATGGGAGTTTAAGCTTGTTGGTGTTCACGCGAAGGACTTAGTGTTAGTGCAAGCGCTTGTGGTATAGCTCCTTGACAGAATTGAGAGTTCTGACCATATTTTGTTGGTAGATGGGATGGGATTATCCCGGTTGTATATTTGAAGCTAACAAGACACTCCATATGTGAACCTTAACGACGTCGGGAGTGGACAGATGTTAGAAAATGCACGAATGTTGGTTTTGACGATAAGTCACCTAGTGTAGAGGAAACACTATAGAGTGAGAGCCATTTGATAACTGTATAATTATATAAAGATATAAGTGCTATGGAGAAGCACTGAAATTTTCCACTCGCCGCAAGTATGTGGGTGATGTAAGATAAAGGAAATTAATTTGAGACTTATAACCAGGCTTTGAATATAAGGGAAATTCAGAGGAAATACATTTTGGGTATGATGTTCATAATGATTTTGTCGAGAGTTGGCGCCCTGATTAGTTGGGCTTTCCATTTGGTCAAGATGGAAGGATATAGTGGTAGAAGTACATTAGTAGGTTAAAGAGGTAGGATTTAGAACGTCCCGTTGGTGTCCCTTAGACCGCTATATCTCGATGATCGACGAAGTGAGGGAGTAGTATATCGGGAAGGTTCCTTATTTGGATTTCGCTTTGCGAGACGTCCCACGCACGAAATCGAAACAATATCGAAAATCGAGAGAGGTCTTAGGCACTAGGGATATAGTTAGAATAATACTCATATTATGTGTATTAGAAACACCTTGATCTTAAGACTACCACGAAGTAAGGGCAATAAGACTATCGACACTGATATAGGAAGACTATTGTGAGATAACCACAAGAAGATCGATGGGATAATCTTGAGAAGGACTGAATTTCTAGGTATTAGGAGAATTAAATTTCAAAATTATTCGGGCTAGGAAAAACCCAGGTGTTAGTACCAGGCCAAGGCTATGGGATCCATTGTTTAGAGAAGAGCGTTACGCGTCGGATGTTTACAATGGTTGTGCATATATGCACGAATGATAGGGGGTATGGGCACCCTGGTTAGTTAAGTTCCAAAGATGTCCAAGATTGAAGGACGTGAAAAAAAATGAAATGTTTAGAATATACGCCCGAGGGGCAGCTATAGACAAGGTTGAATTGTATGACGTATTGAATGTCGTGTGAGAATGACGATAATTCAAGCATTTATGTGCAACGAGAGCTTGCACACCCGAGATGGGTTGAAAGGCTGTGGAAAGTCATTTAAATGGTACCTCTTAATGAAAAGGATACCAAATTATTGTGAAAAAGTAAAGCGAAATCTTACTCGAACGAGTGTTGAATAGTGGGTTGCACATGATTGTATTGTTAGCATACTCCAAGGGAAGGGGGAGTGTATGTAGTACCAAATTACGGAAGATTATATGATAGTAATTACTTTAATTATTCAGTATAGGGAATGTACCTTGGAGATTATGAGAGAGATAGTAATCTGAATATTTATACAATACGTAGCGATGAGAATAAAATACGTATGAAAAGTGTATGATTAGGTTGGGAATATGCCTATGAATCTTAATAGGATGTGTATATGCCTATTATGTGATGTTATTATTAAGAGCACTAATGGGCGATAACCCGGGGGTGCAAGAACATTATTGATTAAGTGCGCTAATGGGTGTTAACCCGACGGTGCAAGATTAGTATATATATGAATAGCGATGATGGGAATATATATATATATATATATACACGCCTTGAGATGGGTGGAATATAGTGGGAGACCATTGTGTTAGGCTATATCTAAGTTTGGTTAAGCTAGGACGTAATGTATATACCGATCCTAGAGTAGTGGTACAGGCTATATCTGAATTTCGAGGACGAAATTCTCTTGTAAGGGAGAAGTATGTAATACCTCATACTTTTAAAGGTATTTAAATTACACTGTGGATGCAATTTGGTAATTTGAGGAATTATTGTGAATTGTAATTCTGGGATTAATGAGTGAAATTAAATAAATTCAATATTATAAAGTGAATAGTAAATATAAATTTTCGAGTAACAAATTAATATTTATGTGGATTATATTTTGAGACTAAGTATATGAGCATATTATTTTTATTACATGTCGCAGTTGGGTAAAGCGACAAAGGAAAATATTTTAAAATGAAAAATACGCGTATTGAACGTATTGGGTCTAATTAGTGAATTTTAGTTAAGTGACTCGAATGGAGATTTTGACTGCGCCGTTGGGTTCGAAATGTCCGAGATAGTCAAAATAGAGTATCTGGGTGTAGTGTTTGGATTCCATGAATTTTTTGACTAGTAGGGACTCGTAAATGAGTACACGATCCATTTTACAATTGGGTACACACCCAATTTCGGTATTTAAGATCCAAGGGCAGCCATTTCTTCCACAAATTCTACCCTAAGAGGGAGAAAGAGAAGAGAGAAGGAAGAGAAGATAAGATAAGAAAGAAGAAAAGGAATTTCGGGCCAAAATTCGCGGGATTCGACTCAGGGTCGTCGGATTTAATCCATGAGGCAAGTGTTTAACTCGCTTTTTGATTTATTGTGTTTATTTCTCATATTATAATTGGTGTAAAATTATAAAGATTTTTGGGTTGAAATTTGCATAAATCAAATGGGTTTTTGGAAGATTTAACGGATAAAACAATGTTTATACCCAATTTGAGAAACTTATGAATTAATTGAAATTAATGGTTGGTTATGCGTTCTAGGATGATTAGAACCTTTTTTATGTGTGTATTTATGGTTGTTTGAGGTTGGATGATGATGAGAGATGAGATAAAAAGCTTGGAGCTGCTTTAATGGAGGTTTGGATTTTTGGATAAGAAGGTGAATAGTCACCAGCGTCACTCTCGAACTGTTTTGGCTAGAAGAGAGTCGATTCGGTTCTTGGTCAAAACATAAAAGTTGTAGATATTTTTGATACGGCCGCGTGGGCACCGACCGCATATTTTTATGATTTGTTTTCGATTTGATATGATTTTTCTAAGATAGAAGTTCCAAGATTTAAATCATCAACTCGGAAATCAAATCGAAAATTGGAAAAATAAAGGCTAGAATTGTTTGGAGATAAATATTTGGGGTTCCTAAAAATAGTGTGGGGACTTCTAAATATTTTTTTTAGTAAGGTGTGTACCTTAGGTTAGTTGAAAGTAAAATTCAAGATTTACCCAAATAGGGGTGTTTGAGAGGAGTAACACTCGGGGTGATATTTCGGTGGGCAAAATTTTATATAAGTAATTGTGCGTATAGAAAATAAACTATTATGCCGATTTTGGTTGAGTAAAATCCTACGAGGTGACTAGGATGAAATTTAGGATACGGGCTGAAGAGAATTGAACAGTTATCCGATATGTCTATTTATGACATTTCTTATAGGTGAGAGGAATACCTATCGTTATTATATGGGTTGTGCGTATTCCCTAATGTTATTATATATATATATGGGTTAAATGAGTACCCATGGGTATTATATATAGGTGAGAGGAATACCTATCGTTATTATATGGGACGAATAAATATATCGGCGTTGTTGGTATTATCATCGTGCGGTGAGAAAAGATCGAAAACAATATGTTGAGAATTAGTCAAAATCGATAAATGCGTAGGATATTAGAGATATAAATATACTACGTAGGGGATATATTATACGGGTTGTGCGTATGCCCGGATGTTATTATATACATGGGTTAAATAATTACCTATGGGGAATTATGTATAGGTGAGATAAATACCTATCATTATAATATGGTTGTGTGAAGACCTAACTGATGATATATTTATATAGGTGGGATGTGTACCTATATAATTATTTATTATGTGTATGACATACCTACCATACTTGCTGTCACGGGAGGTTGGCGTTAGAAAGAGGACAATCTTATCCCGTGTTGCCTTCGGGGGGATTTTAGATTTGGTACATCTGAGCATGGAATCTAGGTACGGGCTATCTGAGAGAATGATAGTGTTGACGGTCATATGGGTGCGTAGGTATGTGCGTAGCCCATAGGCTTGGAACCATGTTCGCCTCCAATATGTGTGATTTGTATTGATACAGTTCCTGAGCGATGTGGAACATGTGATCCTTTAGTACGGGATGTACTTGGATTGGATAACAGAGTATGTGTGCACCGTTGTTAAGCCTATGGGTGTCGGATATGGATATATGTATTGTGATTAACATATATGTGTACTTGAGATAATCCATGGTCGCTTAGTAAATGAGAATGGCTAAGATATTTATATTATAGCTCGGTGGATGGATTATTATACTTGTTGCGTATAGTATAATGAATATATATGAGATAAGATATCATATAACGTAACCTTGTATAAAAAGGTAAAATAATGAATAAAGTGTGATACTACTTCCGGTAAATGAATATCTGAATTTATATGAATATGGATCATAGGTTCTAATGAGAACTATTAATAAATACGGGATGGTATAATTATGATATGTACTGAAGGCCTAATGGATACCGATGATCAACATTGTCACGTAGTAGTGTATCCGGGGGGTTCCTTGTTTGGATTTCGCTTCGTGAGACACCCCACGCACGAACTTAATGAAATGTTGGGAATGGGGAGAAGTTTAGTCCTTAGTACTCGGATTTTTGAGGATTTTGGAAGATGGGTGAAATACCTTAGTTAGGTAGGGTAGCTTAACTAGTTTGTTTAAAAAAGTATGCGATAGTTGTGCACTATTAGAAGAGGGGTGAAGAGTATCTCATGAGAGTGCGATACCAATTTAAATATGAGAAACATCATATTTTAAAATATGGATTTTAAGCACTTGCTAAAATATTTTCAAAACTCGGGCTCTGACCCGCTTCTCTATTTTCCCCTCTCTTGCTATACACACACACACACACACACACACATATATATATATATATATATATATATAGGTGTCCTGACACAGGGACGTCTGGATGATGATTCTTTCGAGTCAGACGTTTACTGCAGCAGCTGTGGATGCAAGCAGGTTTATTATAGACGCTTCTATCATTGAGATCTAGATAGGAGGTATTGTAAAAACATTCAGGCTTATGGCCCAACTGTACTCATTTATTATTTTATCACCTTTTAGTGCGACATTCGATTTGGTTGTACTATTGTACCGAGTGTTCGGTTATTTTATTTCAGTTGCTGTATATAAAGTGTTGTAATTTTTTTATCTGAATGATTTGGTTAAAAAGATAAGTTAATTAAAAAACTTTGATGCCGGCCTAATAGGATATTAGTAATTTAATTGGTTTTCGACAATGATTCTAAGAATGAACCATATGAGACTCCTATTTTAATTTGATTGTTGATACCAAAATTAATATGCTGATGTGGACGAATCATACGAAGACACTTGTTAATCTACGTGGCACAATAATAACGAGGAAGTTCATTTCCTCGACCAACTCATGTTTTCCCCGAGCAACGATGATATACCGAGGAACTAAAACACTCCGAGATACTCTAGCACTCCGAGGAACTCCTGAGCAACGAGCAACTAAGGCGGTCCGAGCTGCATCTCGACCGTAGTATTAATTGCCAGAATGTCAACAGTTCAATCATTCATTGAACGTTTATCATCTTGACGCACACGCTGCATTAAATGTATTACCCTTTCATATGTACATCATTTATTGTATCAACCCATTCATGTACAGCCTAAGGGCTATAAATACCTTGTATCACCCTCATTCAAGGGGACCGGAATTTCTGGATTGAACTCGTAATCGAGAATTCCCAAATATTCAACAATAACATAACAGTGGACGTAGGCCATTCTTATAAGGCTGAACCACTTTAAAAATCTTTGTTCATTTTATTTATCTGTGATTGAATAATTAGAGCGATCTAATTTTTTACATCAACAGATTGGCGCCGTCTGTGGGAAACGATTGTTGCTATTGTTTTTCACCAAAAATCATTTATCATCAATGACAGTTAATCCAGAATCCAGTAATCGAAATGCTGGAAATACTGGAAATCCTCCAAATCCATGTGCATCTCCAGATCTGGCTGGAATTATGACGAATCTGGCTGAGGGACAAACCGCCATGCAAGAAACAATGAGGCAACTCCTTCAAACTCTTCACGGCGGTGCACCTACCCATTCAAGGCAAAGGAGTGATCGTGGGTAATCGCGATCCAGGCGTACTGAGTCATATCGTAATGAAGAATCTAATGATTTTTCTTATCAACCTGGGCAAACTTCATCGATACGGGCTACGGATACAGATCAACATATCACCCTCTCTCCGGAGAGAACTAGCGCCTTAAAAAGATTAAGCAGGGCATCTCCTTTCAGTCGGTTAGGACCAAGGAGAAATATGATCCCACCTAGAGCCCCATCGAGAAGCTTTCGACCACCATCAGATTTGAGAGAAGGATCAGCACAATCAAGACCAGCTACTCGTCGAGATAGATCTCAGGAAGCTACGTCAGAGCAATCAATTGTTCGGACTAAGCAGCTTGAGGAAGGAAATGAAGCATGGAAGGGTTCCATTCAGCGATTGGAGGATAGACTTGGAGAAATGGCTAAAGAAAGGAATCCCTTACAGAGAACTTTTGTTCAAGGAACACCTTTTGTGCAGGCTATTGTGAATTTTCCTACACCATCGAAATTCAAAGCACCTGTAGTGACCCCTAAGTATGATGGAAAGACATATCCTGTTCTTCATATAGAATAATACCAAGCTGCTGCCGACATATATGCCGTCCCCGACGAGATGAGATGTAGAGCATTCTCGGGAACTCTTACCGGGTCTGCACAGATATGGTACAACAATCTTCCTCGGGGTAAGATTTCGACTTTTATTCAGTTAGCCGAGTTATTCATTGGCAACTTCTGTTTTGGAGCAAAACCGGTAAAGCGAGTAGCGCACTTGTTAAGTGTTAGACAAAAACCAGGTGAGAGTACTAGAGATTACATAACTCGTTTCAATAACGAGAAGTTGGAAGTCATAGATTACGAAGAAAAGACAGCGATCACTGCTTTGATGAGTGGATTGCTGCCTAACAAGTTATATTATACTTTGGCCAAAGATCCACCTAAAACTATGTCGGAGTTGATGGCAAAAGCGGCCAAAATCATGAATGCCGAGGAGGCTATGGCTGCGAAGAAGAATATGGATAAAGAAACCAAGGTGGAGGTTGACAAATCTAAGAAGAAAGAGCAAAAAGGTAATGGTAATGACAAGCAATCCAAGAATAATAGGACGTCATGGGAAGTTCTGAATAAATACGATAATTATACTCCATTGAAAATGGGTATTAATCATGTTTTGGAAGAAATAAAAAATAACGAAGAAATCAAATGGCCAGATAAACTGAGGACCAATCCTGACCTGAGGAATAGGGCCAAATATTGCGAGTTCCATAAAGATCATGGCCATACGACCAAAAATTGCATAGCCCTTCAAAACGAGATTGAAACGCTCATCCGAAGAGGAAAATTGTCAAAGTATGTAGATCGCAGAGGTGAAAGGAAGAATGATGATAGAACTAGGGATCGTTCCAGATCTCCTCGTTGGATGGAGGAGAGAAAGAAAAGAGATCATGAAGATGATCCAGATGAAGACCCCGATCTTCCAAAGAAGCCAAGACAGCCTGAACGAGAGGTATTTTCCATACGTTTTGGGTCATTTGATTGTAATGTTATTACAGGAGGAGATGCTGGAGGGGGAGACCTTACTGCAGAAAGAAAGGCCTATCTCGGAGAGGCTCAAGCCTGTTCATATATTCAACGAATAAATCTTGCCGAGGATGATCGTCCGAGGAAAGTAAATAAAGAGAAGCTAGTTATTGGTTTTTCAAAAAACGATTTGGCAGGTGTCCTTTACCCTCACGACGATCCCTTGGTGATCAAAATGAGGATGAAAGATGTGGTGATTTCAAGGGTGTTGGTGGACAATGGTAGTTCAGCAGACATCATGCACTATTCATGTTTTGATAGCTTGAATTTGAAATTATCTCAATTGGAACCTTATCACAGACCCCTTCTGGGTTTTGCTGGCGAGAAAGTTTTTCCACTTGGGACGATCAAGTTGGACATATTCATTGGAACTTGGCCTGCTTGTCGAACAGAAAGAATACGCTTTTTTGTGATGGATAAGAATGTGCAATCAGCCTACAACATCATCATGGGAAGGGTTGGTTTGAAGAAGTTCAAAACAGTTTCGTCTACAGTGCATCAGTGCTTAAAATTCCCAACAAACTTTAGAGTAGGAGTTGTGAAAGGTGATCAAAAAGTAGCTCGGGAATGCTATTACTCATCTGCCGAGCAAGAAGAGCTTGAGGAATCAAGGAAAAAGACTATCACCTACCAGGTGGAAGAAGGTACAGAAATTGAAACTCTTGATCCCAGGGATGAATCCCAACTTGTAAAAGGACGGGTGGTAGAATCTACAGAAAATGTTATTCTGGACGAGAAACACCCTGAACGAGTAACCCAGATAGGTTCGTCGTTGGATGCTTCAATAAAATAAGAGTTGATAATGTTCTTGAGAAACAGGAAGAAAACTTTCGCATGGAGTCATGAGGACATGCCAGGAATATATCCAAACTTCTTATGTCACGAACTCAATGTGAATAAGGAGATCAAGCCTGTAAAGCAGAGAAGAAGGGTATTTAGCCCCGAGAAGAATCAAGCCATACAAGAGGAAGTCGAGAAACTCCAGAAAGCCCAATTCATTGAAGATGTGAAATATCCAGACTGGCTGACAAATGTGGTGATGGTAAAGAAGAAGAACAATAAATGGAGAATGTGTGTTGATTTCACTGATCTCAACAAGGCATGCCCAAAAGATCATTTTCCATTGCCCAGAATTGACCAACTAGTGGATGCTACCTCGGGACATGAGCTGCTCAGCTTTATGGATGCGTATTCTGGTTACAACCAGATCAAAATGAAACCTGAAGACAGGGAAAGTACTTCTTTTATTACCCCTAGGGGAACTTATTGCTCTAATGTTATGCCTTTTGGTTTGAAAAATGCAGGAGCGACATATCAGCGGCTGATGAACAAGGTTTTCACCGAACAAATCAGTTGCAACATGGAAGTCTATGTCGATGATATGCTGACAAAGAGCAAGAGAGCTGCAGATCATCTAGTTGACTTAACTCAGACATTTGATCAACTGGATAAATACCAGATGAAGCTCAACCCGACGAAGTGCACATTTGGAGTACGAGAAGGAATGTTTCTCGGATACATTGTTAACCAGCGAGGTATTGAAGCAAATCCAAATAAGATCAAAGCTCTTTTAGGGTTGCGATCTCCAACAACAAAGAAAGAAGTGCAGAGTCTTACAGGACGAGTTGCAGCGCTCAATAGATTTGTGTCCTGAGCAACTGACAAATGCCTCCCATTCTTTAAAACACTTCGAAAAAATTTTGAGTGGACTGATGAATGTGAGAAAGCCTTTCAAGATTTGAAAAAGTATTTGGGAGCACCTCCATTGTTGTCCAGGCCAATAACAGGAGAGAAGTTGTATTTGTATCTGGCAGTATCAGAGAATGCAGTCAGTTCAGCATTGATTAGATTAGAGAATGAAGTCCAGAAACCAATCTATTACACAAGTAAGGCTTTTCGAGGTGCAGAAATCAGGTACCCAAAGCTGGAAAAATTGGCATTGGCATTAATTGAAGCAAGTAGAAGAATGAGGCCATATTTCCAGGCTCATATAATCGTCGTATATACCGACATGCCATTGAGGCAAGCCCTTCATAAGCCATAAAAGTGAGGGAGATTGATGTACTGGGCAATAGAGCTCGGTGAATATGATATTGTGTATGAGCCCAGAGCATCATTGAAAGGACAAGCTGTAGCAGATTTTATAGCAGAATTTACATATCCTGATACCCCCGAGGAGCAAAAGGTGCTCGCTGACCAACCTGTGGATGTTACAGGATCAACAGATATAAGTCCATACCAACTCCGGTTGGTAAAAGGGCCTATGGATGTAGAAGGATCATCAACTTCAAATTCAGACCAGCCCCGGTTGGTTGAAGAACGAGAAGAGATGGTCAACGAGGAGCGAAAAGTTCCAGGGGAGGATGAAAAGAAACAACAAATATTTCACCGAGGAACTCTATCGGATAAAAAATTTGAAGACGGGTTGCCCATATGGAGATTATATGTAGATGGCTCATCTTGCACAGCAGGTTGTGGGGCAGGAATTGTTTTGAACACCCCAGACGAGATTGACATGGAATATGCTTTGCGATTCCAATTCAAAGCCTCCAATAATGAGGCTGAGTATGAGGCCATGATAGCAGGTCTTAATTTATCAAAGATTATGGAAGCGCAACAAGTGATGGTATTCAGTGATTCTCAATTGATTGTGAATCAGATGATGGGAACGTATGCAGTTAAAGGAGAATTAATGGTCAAATATCATGCCAAGGTAATGGAGTTATTGGCAGAATTTGATGCGATTCAATTGATCAGAATACCCAGAATAGAAAATGCACAAGCAGACGCGCTGGCCCGACTAGCATCAGCTACTCGTACCGAGCTGCGAAGAACAATACCAATTGAAGTACTGGAAAGTCGGAGCATAGATGAAGACTTGACGATGAATGTTATTGCCCTTGATTTAGGACCATCTTGGATGGATCCCATCAGGGTATATATTGAAGAGGGAGTATTGCCAGAGGATAAGCTTACTGCCAAGAAATTGAAATATAAAGCTGGTCGGTATGTATTAACTAATGGTATTTTATATAGACGAGGAATTATGGCAGGTTTGCAGAGATGTGTACATCCTTTCGAAGTGAAAGAATTGATCGAAGAGATCCATGAAGGGTCTTGTGGAGCTCATGTAGCAGGTCGAACACTCTTGCAAAGGGTAATGA
The DNA here is from genome assembly GCA_949130495.1 of Sambucus nigra. Classification (NCBI taxonomy): domain Eukaryota; kingdom Viridiplantae; phylum Streptophyta; class Magnoliopsida; order Dipsacales; family Adoxaceae; genus Sambucus; species Sambucus nigra. Next base: position 373,511,510 of record OX422209.1, on the reverse strand, counting down.
CTCAAGGATACTATTGGCCAACGATGAGGGCTGATTGTATAGCCTATGCTAAGAAATGTGACAAGTGCCAACGTTTTTCCTCCATCCGACGAACTCCACAAGCATTATTGACACCCATAACTTCCCCTTGGCCATTTGCCATGTGGGGAATTGATTTGGTTGGACCATTGCCGACCACCCGAGGAAGATTCAAGTACCTCGTCGTTGCAGTGGACTATTTTACTAAATGGGTAGAAGCTGAGCCGCTCATCGACATGACGTACGAGAAGGTATACCAGTTCGTTTGGAAGAATATCATCTGCCGATATGGTCTCCCTCATGCCTTCATCACAGACCATGGAACCCAATTTGATAACGAGGAATTTGCTGCTTATTGTCATCAGTCGAACATTTTGAAGGTCCATTCAGCACCAGGCCATCCTCAAAGCAATGGACAGACTAAAGTGACGAATAGAACACTGCTGAATGGTTTGAAGAAAAGGCTAAGTGAAGCTAAAGCTAACTGGATTAACGAGCTACAATCAATATTGTGGGCTTACCGAACAACTCCCCGAGCAGCGACTGGAGAATCACCATATATGCTGGCATTTGGCAGTGAGGCTGTAATACCTGCCGAGTTAGGTCTCCCAACACACAGTGTGCTGAATTTCAATTCCCCAGTCAGCGACTTGATGAGAAGACTGGATTTAGATATGCTCGAGGAAGTCAGAGAAGAGGCAGCCATTAGGAATGCTGCTTATCAACAACGAACAGCTCTTTTCTACAACAAAAGAGTGAAGAAATGCGATTTAAAAGAAGGAGATTATGTGCTAAAGAAGGTAATCCAGAAACACAATAAATTGGAGGCAAACTGGCATGGGCCTTACCAAGTTACATAAGTTGTTCGACCAGGAACTTACCGAATAGCAACTTTAGAAGGAGAAGAATTCAAGAATGCTTGGAATCCTGAACACCTTCGCAAGTATTATCAATGATGTAAAATGTACAACGGATTCATCAATATGAATAAAACGATGATGTTTTCACCATTTTCCTCTCCTTTGTTTGAAAGTTTTTCGGGGAATACTAGTGTTGTACACTACGCTGAAAGAAGACAATAGTTAGAAAGAACCAAAAAATATACTCCTTTGGTTAGGAGGCGTACACTAGCGTGACCAACTAAGGTTGGTAAAATAACTATTGGACAAAAAGTTCGAAAGAACCAAAAAATATACTCCTTTGGTTAGGAGGTGTACACTAGCGTGACCAACTAAGGTTGGTAAGATAACTAGTGGACAAAAAGTTTGAAAGAACCAAAAAATATACTCCTGTGGTTAGGAGGCGTACACTAGCGTGACCAACTAAGGTTGGTAAGATAACTAGTGGACAAAAAGTTCGAAAGAACCAAAAAATATACTCCTTTGTTTAGGAGGCGTACACTAGCGTGACCAACTAAGGTTGGTAAGATAACTAGTGGACAAAAAAGTTCGAAAGAACCTGATAATTCAATAATCAACTACGGTTGAGGGAAAAACAATATCACTTGATTTGAAAATAAGCCAACAAGTTGGTCGGAAGGTAAAATCATTCCAGAAAATACAAAGAATTCCAAACTGAACCAAGTATAGTTGGTCGGTGATCAATTATACTTAGTCGACGGGGATAAATTATCGACCATGGTTGGTCGGATACATTTTAGGAAAAAGTTTACCAAGTATGGTTGGTCGGGGATAAAAACCCATCAACTGTAGTTGGTCGACAAGCACAATTTAACAACCTTGGTTGGTTGGAAACAGTTTAAACATTTTATACTCATTACTTTATTGAGCAGCATTGATATTTGTAATTTTGATTACTAAGTTGGTTGATGAACAACATCATATTGTTATCTTTTTAACAGATACATATGCACAAATGTAAAAATGTTTTATAAACATAAGACAATCGCAATACAAATTTGCAAACAGAAAGTGAAATTCTTTCATTAAATTCAAAATAAATTACAGGTTACATGAATGTACTAATTATTACATTGATATTCCTATTCTATTGGTTTCTTGCCCTTTGCTTTAGAAACAGGTTCCTCGCCGGCAGGAGGGTCTTCTAAGCAAAGAGGAGAATTGATGAAATTAATATCTCTGAGCATTCTGACATTCATCACATAAGGTGTATCCAAGAGATGCTCGGGACGAGATAATTCAGTCTGAGAATGAAGACTATAGTCGCCGAGATATTTTGAAATTAAACTCCGAGGAATAGAACGAGCTGGGATCCAGGCCATGTCCAATTTGAAAGGTGGCACAGGCAAGTCTAATAACCCTGGAGCATGATAATCCCATAAATAATGCCCTTGCTCCTATTTTAACACACCCAGTGCGTTCAACCACCCCTGCTTATAACCTTCATTATTGGAGTGTTCAATACGAGCATCCAAATGAACTAAAGCTTCGTTGTATCCAGCCATCCAAAATTCCCTGGGTTGCTTATGAAATTGGAAGGTTAATCTATCCAATTGTTCGAGAAGGTTTTTGGCAAAAAGGTCCTTAGTATGTAAAGCAGACTTTGTTGCAGTAAGTTGATCTTCCAAGAATAGATTTTTCTTGGACATTTCAGATAAATCCCGATCTTTGGTGTTTAATTGGAATGCTTGAGTTTCCAAAGTAGACTGGGTACGAGATTCTTCAACATTGCGGCTAAAAACTCTTGATCGACTCTGAGCAGCGACTGGAGAACTTTTCTCCTCGGCAACATTTGGAACAGCTCTTCCTCGCCCCCGAGAACCTCTTCCTCGTCCCCGAGCAGTCACAGGAATAGCAGATCTTCTTAAGTCATCCAGTTCTTGCCTTAATTTGGCATTCTCAACTTCTAAAAACGAGAAACCTTCATCGGTAACTTGCACTAAAGCAGTGGAAGATGACGCTGCAGATTCATACTGTGCCAGCCTTTTCTGCAAATTATTGTTCTCTTGTTCCAGCAACTCAGCAATCTGCCTGCAAGCCTCAACTTTACCTTTTAAAGTTCTCTCCCTAACATCATATCCAGCAAGGATCTTTTTATGGCCTGTTTCAGAAGAAAGCTGTTGATATCTATTTTCATAATCCTTGTGCAACAAAGCCATTGATTCATTGTGCTGACCTTGGAGATCTTCTAAGGAATAATGAAGTTCCTCAATCAAGTCATAGTAGGCCACATTGTTGGCCATAGCTCGGTCAAGTAAATCCTTCAAGTACCGATAAACCTCAATTGCTTGTTCTGAGGCATCATGGCCAAGGATGTCAGCAATTTCTGATGTACTAAGGTCTGTATGACCAGCCTTATAATATTCGTGACATTGCTGCATCAGCTTCGGATCATGTGCAGATATCAGTTCCATTCTAGCAACAAACTAAGGATGAGAAAAAGACAACAATCAATAAAAAACAAATCATCAACAACAGAGAGGAACAAAGATGTATTTTATTAGATCACAAAAGGGTTACATTGTTGGATTACAAACAATGAAAAGATAGAAATGATACCGAACAACTTCACACCTTTTCCTTATCTCCCAAGACTTTCTCAGGAGGCTGGGACGAGGAGCTTGGTTGCTCGGTGGTAACAGCAACTTGATCTGCAGAAGTTAAAACTTTTTCAGGAGGAGGAGGCATGGAAGAAATGTCTTCGTTAGAAGAAGGTAGAGATGCAGGGACTTGATCACCTATGGCCATAGAAGATTCATCAGAGACAGGCTTATCTTCTTCTTCTTACAAAATTGGTGGAGGAGGACCAGGGAGGTGTAGCTGGAATAACTCAGAATCATCCTTGATCTTTAATTCCTATAGAGCAGCTACCCAGCCATCATGGAAGTATTTCAACTTCCCGTATTGAACTTGGGATGTCATCGTAGCAATCCCCTTGTCCCATCCTTTATCCCAGCCTGCGCTGAAGGATTTTTTAACTGCAAGCTTTCTTCTTAATTTCTCCGAGGAGAGCTTCGCATCCAATTCTTCTTTTTGACCCTTGATATCTCGCAGGGTGGACAATTCTTCCTCTGCCTTCCTCAGTTTATCCTCAAGTTCTCCAAAATTCTTGAGTTTGTCGTCATATTTCTTATGCTCGACCTCTAAACTTTTCACTTTATTCTCCAAACTCTTGGAGATCTCAGCCATTTTCACCTTCTCGGCCTCAACTGTGGAAATTTTTTTCTCCCAAACAACCTTGTCCTCATTATACTGTTGGCGAGATTCCTTCAAGGATTGGGTCAAACCCAGCAGAGCATCCTCTATACCTGACGAGGAGCTTGAAGCTTTAATAGCTTCATCATTCTTCACGATATTATTAAAACAATTCACCAGCTGAACAAAGGAAAAATGACAGGTCAGTGCAAAAATACAAGTATTCAGAGAAAGAAAGAAATTCAGAATGTGAGAAATTTACCGAAGCAAGGTGACGAGTAGCTAGGGATGTCAACATATCCCTAGAAATATTTTCATCAATTCCTTGGACCTCGGGTATGATCCAAGTTTTTACCGAGCTCATTGCAGAGCTAGGAGGAATGATGGTTGGAACACCAACAACACCAGAGGGTGGAGAAGGGACAATTTCAGCCAAATTGACTAAGGATGATTTCCTCAATCTTCTCAAAGGGACTTCAGTAGCTTCAACCAAGGAAGAACTCTTGGTCGGAGAGATAGTAATCACTTCTGCTGGAGCAACTTTCTTGCTCGGAGCCACTGGGGGCTTCTCGGCAGCTTTGGAAGATGCAACATCCACCTTCTTAGTCCCCTCTGGGACATCAACTTTGCTTTTCTTGGGCCCAGCAACTGAAGTAATATCATCAAATAAAGCAGGAGGAGCTCTTTTCTTGCCCATTCTCTGACTTAAAGGAAGATGAGAATCTGAAGAAGAATCCTCTGGAGTTGAAGCTGGCTCAACAGGGCGAGCAGTATAAGAGGTTGTATAACTCTTATACTGTAACAAATAGGATGCAGACCTGATGTGCTCGTCTGCAATGTTCTTATGCAAGCCCCAGATAAGTTTCAGATGCTTAATATTAACCTCTGATTCTTTTGGAGTTTTTCTTTTGCTATCAACTGCAAATACATACATAATGAGATATCAGTCATACATTTTGTCAAACATGATGAAAGCATAATTTCATAAGTAAAATAAAATGAAAAATAAACCTATCCCATTGCCATATGGGGGGCATCTGGGACCGTTGTATACTCCATCTCCAACTAAAGGGGCATATTGTCAATTTTTAATAACCAACCCATGTTCAAAATAATCTCTATTTGAGTCAGGGAGGTTAACTACAAGAGCCCTATTCAGAAACCTAGTTTTTAAGTAATAAATATTATCTAGAGTGGCCCATTTATAGCAATACATAATTTTAGGGATCCCTATACGAGTCCCATGAGTTAGATTTAATTTGTACACCCCATTAATTATTCTTCATGAATTGGGGGCTATTTTTGCAGGGACAAGATCAAAATACTGACAAAACTCAAGACACAATGGGTTTGGTGGAAAAGAAAATCCACATTCAGCAATGAATAGACTGGGGAACCAATGTCCCTCAGCCAATCGAAAATAATCTAAAGGCTCAGAAAGAACCTCCAGAGTTACCCAGGAAGGAATGGAAAAATCGGAACGAAATTTCTCAACAGACTCCACAATATAAACCATACTGAATAAAAGAGATACAGAAGAAAGGAAGAAGATCTTACAGTAAGAAAGGAGGTATGTTGACAACGAACGAAAACTAGGATGAACGCACAAGAGAGAAGGAGAAAATAGAAAGCTTGAATGCAGGAAATTGGAAAAAGAAGAAGACGGTATGGTTACCTAAGAAGTTTAAATACTTTGCCTTGGGAAGCGGCGAAGGAAATGATTACAAAAAAGAAACTATTGAACTTCCGATGGCTAAAAGGACAAAAAGGGCACTAAGATCGAAGCGCTCTCAAAAGTTCGAAAAAAGGCGGATTCGTTGAACTTGGAAATAAATTCAAATACGATGCTCCTAAAACCCAGGAAGATCATTCAATATTGCCATAAACCGAGAAAGAATGTTCCATACTCCTCAAAGTTCGAAATATGAAACATTGGGGGCTTCTGTTGATACCAAAATTAATATGCTGATGTGGACGAATCATACGAAGACACTTGTCAATCTACGTGGCACAATAATAACGAGGAAGTTCATTTCCTCGACCAACTCATGTTTTCCCCGAGCAACGATGATATACCGAGGAACTACAACACTCCGAGATACTCTAGCACTCCGAGGAACTCCTGAGCAACGAGCAACTAAGGCGGTCCGAGCTGCATCTCGACCGTAGTATTAATTGCCAGAATGTCAACAGTTCAATCATTCATTGAACGTTTATCATCTTGACGCACACGCTGCATTAAATGTATTACCCTTTCATATGTACATCATTTATTGTATCAACCCATTCATGTACAGCCTAAGGGCTATAAATACCTTGTGTCACCCTCATTTAAGGGGACCGGAATTTCTGGATTGAACTCGTAATCGAGAATTCCCAAATATTCAACAATAACATAACAGTGGACGTATGCCATTCTTATAAGGCTGAACCACTTTAAAAATCTTTGTTCATTTTATTTATCTGTGATTGAATAATTAGAGCGATCTAATTTTTTACATCAACATTGATATAGAAGTGATCACCCGGTATTTTATTAGGCGGGGTGTCACAGGTGGTATCAGAGCATCAGGTTTTAGTGTCCTTAGGAATCTGTGCGGACGTACTATGCTTTCAACATTGCTTTTGATTTGGTATAGAGCCTTATGATTAGGATTGTTGATATCCTCTTGTGAGTTTTCGTTCTTCTGCCATTATGTAAGATTATAGTAAATCTTTTGTGCGCTTGTTCGGGATTCATGTGCTGATCGACGAAGGGCGACCATGGAAGTCCATTCTGAGGGCAGAAGGAGGCGGGGCTTAGTTAGAGATGTAAGTTGATGTTAGAAATAAGGACCGCGGTAAAGGTTATTTTCCTTGTGGCATTGTCATGGATTGCTTCAATGACTACTATAGAATAGTAATTATAATTATCTATGCACCGCTATAGTAGAGAATGTTCCTAACCTTGAATGACCCAGTGAAGTTAAATGGGGAAAAAGATTAAGAGGTATTTGATGAGGACCGTGCGTTGAAGTTGAGTTAGGCGGAAATAGTGTAGTTTCACTTCTAGGAAGTCGAAGGCTCAGAAGCTTTGGCTTAGAGTTGGGTATGGAAATACCCATATGTAAAATTTGAGGAAATTTTTTCACTCGTTGGAGCAATGTGAAATGGTGGGAATGAGGGTCACCATATTTAGAGGAGCATGATATTTTGCTCATAAATTAATCTTACTGATGGTTTTAAACTACAAATTCCCTTGATTTAGAAAGAATAAAAGTGAATGCACTTTCTAGGTTATTCACATAAGAATCGTTCAGAGACCGTCGGTGAATAAAGAGTGACATGGTTAAATGAACTTAGTACCCGAGTAAGGTAGGTACAATGGAGAAAGAGGCTTCTCCAGTGGAATGGTAGACTCACTAGTATTTGGATTTATGTAGAGTGAGTTATAGTTGTTTTAGTGCAAGATGTGAAATCTGCAATGATAAAAAATAAAGTTGTGAGACTTTGTGATTTTTAAGAGTCTTATGGGATAAAGACTCTTGGGATTCGAATTGGAATTTCGAATGTAATTGGGATACGAGCTAGTTGTGATAAGCTTAATATTTATTTATATTATAAGTAAGTGAATACTTGTGGGATTAAATCGAATATGTATATTCGGGAAATACAGGCTAATATTATGAGAGATATACAAGATTAGACGGATTATATTATATATAACGCATATATATATATATATATATATATATATATATATATATATGATATGTTTAAATATATATGTCAGTGATTGATATATTTATGTGACGCATACCCCTCTAGTGCTATCATGGAACGTTATGCATTTTGGGTGAGTCCCCTAGCTTGAGGAGCAGGGAGCGTATAGTCCCTAGGTCACAGTGTCCATTTTATATTGTGTGATTTTTATCAGGAATGAGACGTAGTGGGTACGTTTCGTTCTGATTTCTGGGGAGAAACTATGATCGCTTCCCATTCGTTGTGATTTGGTTTTTACCAAGTCGGTGTGACAGTCCGACCATTGGTACCCAGGATGATGTGTGAGTAATTCCTTGGAAGATGATAGCATTGAGAGACTGCATCCATTGAGTTATAGCTCTGAGGGATGGTTATAATACTTATATAGTGTATGATATATAAGTATGGATATACATGATGTGTATAGTATATTGTATATAAATTTATATGAGATGTGAAACATATATATACGGACATATAAAAGAATGGAATGCAAGATAAATTCTGGATGAGCTCGCCTTGATTATATGTTTAGATGGAACTTCGATGAGGAGATGTTTCATTAGTATGATTTGAGTGTATGGGGACCTTATGGATATAATTTAAGGTATGTAGGATTTATAGTTAAGCAGGGAGTTTAAGCTTGTTGGTGTTCGCGCGAAGGACTTAGTGTTAGTGCAAGCGCTTGTGGTATAGCTCCTTGACATAATTGAGAGTTCTGACCATATTTTATTGGTAGATGGGATGGGATTATCCCGGTTGTATATTTGAAGCTAACAAGACACTCCATATGTGAACCTTAACGACGTCGGGAGTGGACAGATGTTAGAAAATGCAAGAATATTGGTTTTGACGATAAGTCACCTAGTGTGGAGGAAACACTATAGAGTGAGAGCCATTTGATAACTATATAATTATATAAAGATATAAGTGCTACGGAGAAGCACTGAAATTTTCCACTCGCCGCAAGTATGTGGGTGATGTAAGATAAAGGAAATTAATTTGAGACTTATAACCAGGCTTTGAATATAAGGGAAATTCAGAGGAAATATGTTTTGGGTATGATGTTCATAATGATTTTGTCGAGAGTTGGCGCCCTGATTAGTTGGGCTTTCCATTTGGTCAAGATGGAAGGATATAGTGGTAGAAGTACATTAGTAGGTTAACGAGGTAGGATTTAGAACGTCCCGTTGGTGTCCCTTAGATCGCTATATCTCGATGACCGACGAAGTGAGGGAGTAGTGTATCAGGAAGGTTCCTTGTTTGGATTTCGCTTTGCGAGATGTCCCATGCACGAAACCGAATAAATATCGGAAGTCGAGAGAGGTCTTGGGCACTAGGGATATAGTTACAATAGTACTCATATTATGTGTATTAGAAACACCTTGATCTTAAGACTACCACGAAGTAAGGGAAATAAGACTATTGACACTGATATAGGAAGACTATTATGAGATAACCATAAGAAGATCGATGGGATAATCTTGAGAATGATTGAATTTCTAGGTATTGGGAGAATTAAATGTCGAAATTATTCGGGTTAGGAAAAACCCAGGTGTTAGTACAAGGCCAAGGAGATGGGATCCATTATTTAGAGAAGAGCGTTACGTGTCGGATGTTTACAATAGTTGTGTTGATATGCACGAATGATAGGGGGTATGGGCACCCTGGTTAGTTAAGTTCCAACGATGTCCAAGATTGAAGGACGTGAAAAAATGAAATGTTTAGAATATATGCCTGAGGGGCAGCTATAAACAAGGTTACATGGTATGACGTATTGAATGTTGTGTGAGAATGATGATAATTCAAGCATTTATGTGCAACGAGAGCTAGCACACCCGAGATGGGTTGAAAGGTTGTGGAAAGTCATTTAAAAGGTGCCGCTTAATGAAAAGGATACCAAATTATTGTGAAAAAGTAGAGCGAAATCTTACTCGAACGAGTGTTGAAGGGTGGGTTGCACATGATTGTATTGTTAGCATACTCCAAGGGAAGAAGGAGTGTATGTAGTACCAAATTTTGGAATATTATATGAGAGTTAATACTTTAATTATTCGGTATAGGGAATGTACCTTGGAGATTACGAGATAGTAATCTGAATATTTATACAATACGTAGCGATAAGAATAAAATACGTATGAGAAGTGTATGATTAGGATGGGAATATGCCTATGAATCTTAATAGGTTGTGTATATGCCTATTATGTGATGTTATTATTAAGAGCACTAATGGGTGATAACCCGGGGGTGCAAGAACATTATTGATTAAGTGCGCTAATGGGTGTTAACCCGGCAGTGCAGGATTAGTATATATATGAATAGCGATGATGAGAATATATATATATATATATATGAGCATACGCCTTGAGATGGGTGGAATATAGTGGGAGACCATTGTGTTACACTATATCTAAATTTGGTCAAGCTAGGACGTAATGTATATACCGATCCTAGAGTAGTGGTACAGGCTATATCTGAATTTTGAGGATGAAATTCTGTTGTAAGGGGGGAAGTATGTAATACCTCGTACTTTTAAAGGTATTTAAATTACACTCTGGATGTAATTTGGTAATTTGAGGAATTATTATGAATAGTAATTCTAGGATTAATGAGTGAAATTAAATAAATTCAATATTATAAAGTGAATAGTAAATATCAGTTTTCGAGTGACAGATTAATATTCACGTGGATTATATTTCAAGACTAAGTATATGTGTAGATTATTTTTATTACATGTCGCAGTTGGGTAAAGCGACAAAGAAAAATATTTTAAATTGAAAAATACGCGTATTGAACGTGTTGGGTCTAATTAATGAATTTTAGTTAAGTGACTCAGATGGAGATTTTGACTACGCCGTTGGGTTTGGAATGTCCGAGATAGTCAAAATAGAGTATCTGGGGGTTGTGTTTGGATTCCGGAAATTTTTGGACTAGTAGGGACTCGTAAATGAGTACGTGAGCCATTTTGCAATTGGGTACACACCCAATTTCGGGATTTAAGACCCAAGGGCAACCATTTCTTCCCCAAATTATTCCCTAAGAGAGAGAAAGAGAATATATAAGGATGAGAAGAAGAAGAAGAAGAAGAAGAAGAAGAAGAAGAAGAAGAAGAAGAAGAAGAGAAGAGAAGAAAGAAGAAAAGGATTTCCGGGCCAAAATTCGTGAGATTCGACTCAGGTTCGTTGGATTTAATCCACGAGGCAAGTGTTTAACTCGCTTTATGATTTATTGTGTTTATTTCTCATATTATAGTTGGTGTAAAACTATAAATATTTTTGAGTTGAAATTTGCGTAAATCAAATGGGTTTTTGGAAGATTTAACGGATAAAACACGGTTTATACCCAATTTGAGAAACTTATGAATTAATTGAAATTAATGGTTGGTTATGGGTTCTTGGATGATTATAACCCTTTTTATGCGTGTATTTATGGTTGTTTGAGGTTGGATGATGATGAGAGAGGAGATAAAAATCTTGGAGGTGCTTTAATGGAAGTTTGGATTTTTGGAGAAGAAGGTGAATAGTTACCAGCATCACTCCCGGACTATTTCGGCTAGGAAGAGAGCCGATTCGTCTCTTGGTCAAAACATAAAAGTTGTAGATAATTTCGATGCGATCGCGTGGGCACTGACCGAGTATTTTTATGATTTTTTTTATTTGATATGATTTTTCTAAGATAGCAGTTCCAAGGTTTAAATCATCACATCGGAAATTGGAAAAATAAAGGCTAAAATTGTTTGGAGATAAATATTTGGGGTTCCTAAAAATAGTGTGGGGACTTCTAAATAATATTTTTTTAGTAAGGCGTGTACCTTGGGTTAGTTGAAAGTAAAATTCAAGATTTATCCAAATAGGGGTATTTGGGAGGAGTAACACTCGAGGTGATATTTCGGTGGGAAATTTTTTATATAAGTAATTGTGCGCGTAGAAAATACTCTTATATGCCGATTTTGGTTGACTAAAATCCTACGAGGTGACTAGGATGAAATTTAGGATACGGGCTAAAGAGAATTGAGCAGTTATCCGATACGTCTATTTATGACAATTATTATAGGTGAGAGGAATACCTATCGTTATTATATGGGTTGTGCGTATGCCCTAATGTTATTATATATATATATGGGTTAAATGAATACACATGGGGATTATATATAGGTGAGAGGAATACCTATCGTTATTATACGGGACGAATAAATATATCGGTGTTGTTGGTATTATCATCGTACGGTGAGAAAAGCTCGAAAACAATATATTGAGGATTAGTCAAAATCGATAAATACGTAGGAAAATCGAGATATAAATATACTACGTAGGGGATATATTATACGGGTTGTGCGTATGCCCGGATGTTATTATATACATGGGTTAAATAATTACCTATGGAGAATTATGTATAGGTGAGATAAATACCTATAATTATAATATGGTTGTGTGAATACCTAACTGATGATATATTTATATAGGTGGGATGTGTACCTATATTATTGTTTATTATGTGTGTGACATACCTACCATACTTTCTACCACGGGAGGTTGGCGTTCGAAAGAGGACAATCTTATCCTGTGTTGCCTTCGGGGGGATTTTAGATTTGGTACCTCAGAGAATGTAACCTAGGTACGGGCTATCTGAGAGAATGATAGTGTTGACCGTCATATGGGTGCGTAGGTATGTGCGTAGCCCATAGGCTTGGAACCATGTTCGCCTCCAATATGTGTGATTTCTATTGATACAAATCCTAAGCGATGTGGAACATGTGATCCCTTAGTACGGGATGTACTTGGATTGGATAGCAGAGTATGTGTGCACCGCTGTTAATCCTATGGGTGCCGGATATGGATATATGTATTGTGATTAACATATATGTGTACTTGAGATAATCCACGATTACTTAGTAAATGAGAATGGCTAATATATTTATATTATAGCTCGGTGGATAGATTATTATACTTGTTGCGTATAGTATAATGAATATATATGAGATACGATATCATATAACGTAACCTTGTATAAAAAGGTAAAATAATTAATAAAGTGTGATACTACTTTCGGTAAATGAATATCTGAATTTATATGAATATGGATCATAGGTTCTAACGAGAACTATTAATAAATACGGGATGGTATAAATATGGTATGTACTGAAGGCCTAATGGATACCGATGATCAACATTGTCACGTAGTAGTGTATAGGGGGGATTCCTTGTTTGGATTTCGCTTCGCGAGACACCCCACGCACGAACGTAACGAAATGTTGGGAATGGGGAGAAGTTTTGTCCTTAGTACTCGAATTTTTGAGGATTTTGGAAAATGGGTGAAATACCTTAGTTAGGCAGGGTAGCTTAACTTGTTTGTTTAAAAAGGTATGCGATAGTTGTGCACTATTAGAAGAGGGGTGAAGGGTATCTCATGAGAGTACGATACCAGTTTAAATATGAGAAAAATCATATTTTAAAATATGGATTTTAAGCAGTTACTAAAATATTTTCAAAACTCGGGCTCTGACCCGTTTCTCTATTTTCCCTTTTCTTTCTACACACACACACACACACACACACACATATATATATATATATATATATATATATATATATATATATATATATATATATATATATATATATATATATATATATATATATATATAGGTGTCCAGACACAGGGACGCCTGGATGATAATTCTTTCCAGTCAGACGTTTGCTGTAGCAGCTGTGGATGCAAGCAGGTTTATTGTAGACGCTTCTATCATTAAGATCTAGATATGAGGTATTGTAGAAACATTCGGATTTATGTCCCAACTGTACTCATTTATTCTTTTATCACCTTTTAGTGCGGCATTCGATTTGGTTGTATTATCGTACCGAGTGTTCGATTATTTTATTTTATTTTATTTCAGTTGCTGCATATAAACTGTTGTAATTGTTTTATCTGAATGGTTTGGTTAAAAAGGTTAGTTAATTAAAAAAAATTGACGCCGACCTAATAGGATATTAGTAATTTAATTAGTTTTCAACAGTGATGCTAAGAATGAACCATATGAAACTCCTGTTTTAATTTGATATATGAGTGATCGCCCGATATTTTATTAGGCGGGGTGTCACAACTTGTCGTTATTAGTGAGAACCCTTTAAGCCCTATGTTGGTTATTTAATAACTTGCCATGGAAAATGCGGTAAAATAAGACTTTGTGCTTTTGAGGAACTTTTAATTTCCAAATTTTCTTCCAGGCATCTTGTGGGGGAATGTTAATGTCAATGTTCACTAGGGAGATGTAACAAGATTTAATGAAATTTTTTCGTTCGCACTAGGCCCCTTATTAGGTCTATCAATTCTATTGGTTCCACGTGGAAGAGGAGTACTAATAATAGCATGGTCTTAATCCTAGGTATGTCCCACTTCCCCTCATTAGTAATAAGAAATTTAATAAGATCATAATTCTCACACCTATTATCATATGGCGACTTGATAGTATTGCTTCCACACCACCAGTCGTGAAAGGTATTAATAGAATTGCTATTGCCCACGATTCACTAGATTTTTGAAATTCCTTGTACATAGTGGAATCTAAAGGTTTGGTGATAATATCAACAAATTAAACATCAATGGGAATGTAACTGAAAGACACAATAGATTTCCTAAGGTCTTTGAAGCCTCACTTCGTAAAATATGAAGTGAGCCTTTCATACCAAGTACGAGGGGCTTGCTTTAAACCATATAAGGCTTTCTGCAATCAATACACGTGTGGGGTACATTTAGGTTTGTAAACACCATTGACTGCGTGACATATATATTTTCCTTCATTGCTCCATTAAGGGAAGAACTTTTCACATATATTTGATATATTGAGAATCACAAGTGACATGGAGGGCCAAAAAGATGAATGGGTACTATCTAGGAAATGGGTGCAAGAGTCTCATCATAATCCACACCTTTAACTTGAGTGTAGCCTTGGGCTATAAGCCTAGCTTTGTTACTAGTGATCATGCCATTATCATTCATATTATTTTTATAAACCCACTTGTTGCCTATTATATTGGTGTTTCTAGGACATGGTACAAGTTATCACATCATGCCTTTTAAATTGAAGTAACCTATTTCCCATTGCAAAGGACCAATTCACATATTCATGTACTTCCTCATATTCTTAGGCCCATTTTGGGAGATAGAATAAAGGAAACTAATCTCACTCGTATCTCTAGCATGCGTCTGGAACCCTTTTTGGGATCTCTAATAATACTGGAGGCATCATGATTTGTTTTTACTTAATATGACGAATCCTTCTCATCCAAGGACGAGGCCACTCCTCTTGGGACTTTTTAAGGTGTAATGGTACCATCACCTTGTGTTGCGTTAATATCTAGGAGTTGCTCACATTTATCAATTAATAAGGTGGAAAATCCATCCTTGAACACCACGTTATATGACTCCATGACCTTAGAGCTCTTAAGGTTATACACCCTGTAAGATATACTATTGATAAATAACTCAAAGATATTCATTCATCGCTTCGATAATCAAACTTGTCTAAATGTTATCTATCATATCGGATGTAGAAAGGACTCCTAAAAACTTGAAAATACACAAGGTTCGATTTTTATTCAATCCACAAATATAATATGTCATTTTCATACCAAGATGATGAGAAACCTTATTCATTGTGTGGCATGCGGTACTTACTGCGTCCAATTTAATACAACGAAACATTCCTCACTTGGATCATAAATCAGTACATATCTTGAACTATTTTATTCTTACTCTCGACAATCTCATTTTACAAGGTGTGCCAATGGCAAAAAATTATGAATTTTGGAAGAACCGACATTGAGTTACCCAAAACTTCATAATATCAGGTTTCTTCCTATGGAATCCCATAATGGAATATGTAAAAAAGTCATCCACAATCACACCAATATGTTTCTTACCATCTATACTCTCCTTATGTATACGCTCCATGAGATACACGTGAATTAACTTGAGGACATGAGAGGTATTATTAATACCAAGCTTCCTATGTGAATTTTTGCCACTTTTGCATGTTTGATTGAAGTTGGAAAATCACCGATTTTCCACATTTTATAAAACACCAAAGATGGAAAATAGAGTTATTGTTGGGAAATTTAATATTCTGGACTTTTAATTTACATTTACTTTCTTATTATCCGAGGTAGGATTACCTGGTGATGGTAAACCATAACTAGGTTTTTATTTACAAGTTGATCGAGTTATGTATGATTCATGTGACCTAGTCATTGATGTCAAAGGTGTACGTGGATTCCTTTGACATTGTGATAAATGAATGAGGATATTAGTACAAGCCCATAACGATTGTCAGTTATCCTTACCCCATGTTGTAACATAGTTCCTTTCTCATCAAACACTTCACAAGTATTTTGAGAAAAAATTTCCATAAGGTTTTGTCACACAATTGGCTTATGATAATTACATTATACTTAAGAAACTGCACATATAAAATGTTCTCCACTTAGAAAATTTAGAATTCTCTATGGTTACTGCGAGTGCAAATATTATCACAATAAGAAATTTAGAAAGCAATATCGAGAAGAAAGAATAAATGATCACACACAACATAAGAGATACGTGATTCGACAACTTGCCTATGTCCACAAAGAGGTTAATGTTTTCTTATTAGTGTCTCTCAAACAATCGAAGTTACATCCCTTGGCCTCGGGTCAGGGTTTACATTTTATAGTTTTAAAAATAAGTGATTAAATTATACAAGTAACTCAACCAGCTGGTAGATAGCTCGTAAGTGTCCCTACGATTTGAGTCTATCTCCATGATTTTATGCACATGTCAAATACACTGATATAAAATAACTATCTTTCGTTGGGCTAGGCAGTCCATTCTGCGTGCTGGGTTGGTCCGCTGAAGTATTGGGCTCAATTAAATAAGACTTAACAGTTACCTTATCCATTATGCTAGATTGACTACCGTCTCCAAAAGTTACCTTTCCATTATTGTGATACTCAAAGGTGAACAAAGAGATACTTATTAACGGTAATTTTTCTCGAGAAACTACTATCAAAGTATCACTAGGAAGTCATTTTTACCCTCTAAATAGTGTGTATAGTAAAATTTTTCTCCTTCTCGTCCTCATCATCTCAGGGACACTCACATTTTAACTCTATATTGTCATTCTCAACGCGTCCTTTAATAATGGGAATGAAGGACAAAAACCTATTAAAAAACATTGAATGAAATGACTCTAAATCACTTTCACTAAGGTAGGCATTCCACCCTCTTTTCTCATTGCCTTTTTACTTAGTCAAGTGGGACACTTAATGCTTGATGCCCAAAAGCTTGACATTAAAAACAATCCCCTATGACCTCATTATCTACCTAAGAATTATGATTATGCCTACTATCCGAGTATTCAACCCTATTAGTTATCAAATTCGCAAATATTTTCATTTTAGATTTAAATTTATGAGGATTAGATTTTAAAATTTTCTTAAATCATTTAGTTAATAGTACCATGGATGACATATGCAATGACTTGTCATGTTGGAGTGGAGGTGGGTGAGGGAGATAGATTTTTACAATGCATGCCTTTTGCAAACAATGATCTATAACATCATGGCAACAAATACCTTTTGCGCACATCATACAAGTTTGTGATATCGAATTGAACCAACATTAAAAATATATGTTGATGGTTTTCAAAGTATGTCTTATACAAAAAGGATATATTATATATTTTGATAATAAATCTCAAACGTGGTCTAACACACACACACACACACACACACACACTAAGTTTTGAAGTTTTTTTGATTAACTTTATATTTACTAACCAGGGTTACACTAAGTATTTAGGTCTTTTACATTCATCCCAGTGAGTGATTAATGTGACTTGAGATGTTTAGCCAACTTCAATTCTTGAAATTTGATTAATATTTTGGAAACAACAAAGATTGAGATTCAAAATGAGCTTTGGTCAATAGAAACAAGACAATACCAAAAACTGGAGGCACATGAGTATACATATTATCTCAAAATTTCCAAATAAACTATATAACATAATTTAACAATTATTAAAGTAATGGAAATAATCACAAATAATAAATCTCAAGTATAACCCTAATTAAATCAAGAATAATAATTTATATATTCACAATTTAATCTCTAAGTTAAGGGTTCTCCATGAAGAATAACCTTAATTTTCATACGTTTCATCCTAAAAAATGTTATTAGCATAACCATTTATAATAATTATGATTAATTCATCACATATTTTTCATTCAGGGGGTAAAAATAACCTCAATTCTCATATGTTTCATCCTAAACATAAAGTTTTGTGATTTAGGCAATCTCTCCACCCACTACACCCAAAAGTAAAAGTAGAATAATCACTTACCTTAGATGAGGAGCTATCAAATTTAATTTTTAGATTTTGATCTCTACTTTCTTCTAAGACTAGTGATTGTGTGTAGTAAGTGGAGTGATTATTCTTTTCAAATTTGATGTTTAGATTTTGATCTCCAATTTCTTCAAAAAATAGAGTATAAAGGACGTAAAAACAAAGTTTAAAAATTAAACTTGAGGATGTGTGTTGTTCAATAAATGTTCCTCTGAACAAACCTAGAGGGTGTGATTAGGTTTAATTATAAGCCATGATCAATTTTTGACAATTATAAATTTGCATCCAATTTTAATTGTCCTAGCTCATGAAATTACTAGGTGATGTAATGAAAAACTTGGATCGACAATTCAATGAGTCAAATTAGTAAAAAATAACGCAAATTACTAGAATCAAAGATCTAATCTCAATTTTAATGAATTACTCTAGATCTAGGTGATATATAAGTGTAGTGCGTGATAAAAGTGTAAAAATTAACAATCAACACATACAAATAATTCATAAGATGTATTTATGAGGACCCCCCCCACACACTTAGGTGTCAAAAAGTCCTCAACGCACTCCAATTTCTTATTCAATTTGAAAGAGTTTTATACAAAATAATAAGGTACCTCTCATTCATGAACTCACGAGTAGATACCTATGAACTTTAAACTGTCCCCCATAGAACTAAAAATCCAACTTGAGGTCCACGCAGTGAATGAAAATGTACATTCTTCTCCCTGGAACCATGCCATTATGCCATTCTCCAATATAAAATATCACCTCCAATTTTAAATGTAGGAGCGATAGATCTCCAATTTAATTGTGAAATAATTTGAATTGAACAAGGTTATTGTTAATCTGAACCAAAACACAGTCAATTATCTCTCAAATACGTAGATTAAGTATAGATATAAGTTTTATCAAAATTTGGAAGGAACAAGTGAATTTGGAATAGAGAATCAATGTAAAATCTCTCTACCTCAAAAATACTCCCAGAAGTGTTTTGAGTTGTGAGGTTATCATATAATTTTAAAATGGGAAATAAATGGACCTATTTATAGGAATTTTAAAAAAATTTGCTCTGTCGTGGACACGATTGACTTTTGTCATACGCACAACTTCAACCTTGGTTGAGATGGTGTGTAGACGTGTGCATGTGTCAATTATTGACTATGCATATGGTACCGTGCGCATGGGTCCAAAATGGACAGTGCAAAAGATTTGAAGCCAAAATGACAAAAACTGCAAATGCAACACATAAAATCCAGGTCATTTTCCAAATGGATAACAAAACACATTTCAAAGATAATTCACTTGTTCGTATGTGTAGCCAAATGTTCAATCACAAAACTATTAAATGATATATCTTCTAAGTATGTGACAATGAAAGTCTTGTGTTGTAGAGAGGCTTGAATGATCTTTAAAGTCCAAGAGTCCATAAGGTCTAAATTAACATGCCTCACTCTACGATATTTAAGCTTATGTAATTCAAAGGACACAACGACTCAGTACTTTGACACGAAATTTAGACAACCTTTATATATTACAAATGTTTGTATTTTCAAAACTTCTAGTCAAATATATATTTTTAGACTATAGATCAGCTAGGCATGACTAGGGTGCTTATTTATCTACCATGATGGACGATCTATGAACTATAGCACTAGGTTTGTCCCTCCTCAGTTTTCCTTTGACTTTACTTAATATCATTTGCGGATCTCACTTTGATCACTTAACTTAAACCCCAATGCACTCCTAACTCACCCATGCACAACCCAAATAAGTCTTCCATAAGAATAAATAACCAAGGCTCACCCAAAACCCAACCCAAAATTGTAATATTTTAAATAAATCCCTTAGAAACAAGAGATATTAAAGGAACTATACACTAAAAAATCTCGGGTTTTTATGATTCAAGAACATCAAGATCCATCGCCCCATCTTGAATACAATATGACATGTTGTGGGGCAATCTTTAAGATGCAAACAAACCAAGCATAATTATATGCGTTCTTTGATCCCGTTTTAAATTTGATGTTCACACACATTTTAAAACCCAATTATCAATAAAATCAAATGACACAGTTAACGTAAATCCCCACAATAGTATGCTTATCTCTCTCTCTCTCTCTCTCTCTCCCCCTCCTGTGGTGGTGGTCGTTTTTAAAGGTAATCAGTCGTTATGTGTGAAGGTAGGCAATAGTGGTTTTTATGAAGGTTGGCGGCGGTGGTGGTTAATGAAGGTATTTTTGGTGGTTTAACAATCCACATATTCTGATATCGTGGTTGATCAAGTCTAAATATTATAATATACAAATTATTATTCTTAGCATGTAACATAAATATGAGATAATTTAAAACTTTTTCAACAATATAAGATGTGTGTAAAGAAATATGATCAACCTCTAACAAATAAAATCCAATAATATAAAACCTTTTATACAAATTACTAACAAGTACAATCACCAAAAAAGTCCCAAATACAAATGTGGAAATGACCCACCAATTCATGAATCTATTTCATGTAAAGAAAACAATTGAATGAAAGTGCGCTATACAAGATATAAGTCTATAAAATCACAACCTACATTCCAAGATCCAACAGACTGTAGAAGCGAACTCCTAACCTGAGATATTTAGTCTATGGGTACGATGGGGCAGACCCACCTCAAGAATACTAGATACGAGGTACCAAATAGGGTAACATAAACCCATCTAGAAGTACTAAATGAATTACATATCACATGAAGTCTTTTATTTAACAGTAAGCGTTTAGTAGAAAGATTTCGACATCAATTTACAATATAAAATAAATAACAAAATATCCATATAATAACATATATAAACAATGATCTACATAGTTATAGGAGCATGAAAACTATTTATTCAATAATATCTCTCAACAACTAATCATTTAATAACGTTTTTGTGACGCCCCACCTATATTAATAACGGTTGATAAGTCCTTTATCAAAATAATCAGGACTCCCATATGGTTCATTCTTATTATCATTGTCGAAAAACTTTTTAATTACTAACCACCCATGTTAAAATAAGCCGGTGACAAATTTTATCTTTCATTATTATAACAACATGAAGAAATAAATAAATTTAACCAAACTATCCACACAATAATAATCTGAACAATCACACGACAGATATATAAATAAATAAGACTGAATAAATCATCGGTTCCCAAAATAAACAATCCAATTACAATATGAAATAAGTAACTGAATCTGAATACAACCTGATAAATAAACTGATAAACTAAATATTCTGAAGGACAACATGCCCAAATAAACTAATGATAGAAATCCTATCTAGAATAAATAAGTTGAAGCATCTAAAACAACTCCTGTAAGCCTCCACAAGTGCTGCAGCTACGCATCCCTGAATAGAATCATCAAGCTTGGCGTCCCTGCGGCTGGACACCTAGAAGGTTTTGAAAGTATTTTGACATAGGTCAGAGCCCAAGAAAATAGTTTGAAAATATTTTTCAAGTGTTTAAATCACTGATTAAATCAGTTATTACAAATGCATGTTAGTTCAATGTACACTTCCTTGAGTTTCTCACCTCTCAACTATTGTGCACGCCTAACGTTTCTTACCTAGCTTTGCTACCCAGTAAAAACTAGATAAAGTATCTAAGTCCACAAAAGATATAACTCCCATGTATAACATATACGACGCTACCATAATATCCATAATTAATATTCACCCTGCATTATTATTGAGTCAATTATTTAAGTCTCTCTACTTAAATTACTTTGGATACACACAATTTATCAGTTCTACTATCACACGTAAGTACATATATCAAAACTTGTATATATTGAACACACATATAATATATACAACTATAGTATCCCCGCAATGGTCCCTCTTGATGCTGTCATACTCTGCTATCGAGTCCATGTACTTCTCGTACTAAATCAAGGACTATTGGTTCGGCATGTCTCTTCGAACCCAAAATAAATCAACACACAATGGAGGCAAATATGGTTTTAAGCCTTCGGGCTACGCACATAGCTAACATACCCAAACGACACGCCAGTCCAACTAATACACGACACATACTGAGACGCCTTAAGTTATATATTCTGGGGCACACATCCAGACCTCACCGGAATCATCAAGGTGAGATTGCCCTCAGCACGGAAACCTCTTGATAGCAGGAAGCGTAGGTATGTTCATGCACATAATCAAATAGCAACAATAGGTATTCACCCAACCTATATGTATATATGTTCAGTAGGTATGCACACAACCCATTATATAAGTTCATACGTAGTATATATCTCTTGCAAACTCAACGTACTATCAATTACCATTATAACCTCTTATTGTATATTTTTTAGTATCCCTCACTCTCCGAAGGGTCCTAGTTACCCCTTTATTTATTTCAGTAGCTAATACAATTATACACTACTGGTCCAAATCACAGGTTCACTCATACTCTTCGTGATCCATTCTCATTCCCTCGAATTCATTATTTTCACAATTCATAATCAATGGGTATTCGCCTATATTCTCTCATTATAGCTAAGCCTCAACCCCCCACTAGGCCTACTGCAATTCAATATAACCATTATTATAATTTAGAGATGTCCCGAAAGTCTCCCTGTTAATTATTTCCAATTTTAGGGCTTAAAAAGGAAAATTTCATAATTCTGGCAAACCGAATCGATTCGCCCTTGGGCCGAATCAATTTGAAAAGTGTCAGGTCGCCTTCTCCAACACGCTGTTTCACTTTTTCACCATTTTTATCCACTATAACCTTCATGCGTCATCTCAAAACTTCTATATAATCCATCCCAACATCAACTAAGGTTATATCAATAGTTTCTAACGAATTTATACATAAAAACCTATAAGAAATGCATCATAAATTGATTAATTCTTTATATTTCATGAAAACCCTAGGTTTCTTGTTCTTCCTACATATTCAAGCATTTAACCAGATTTCTTCCATGGTAATCATCATACATCAACTGATCACGAATTATCTACATAAGTGGATTCAATTTACATGCAAATCCTATCCCAATTCATGAGTTCTCTACATCTACACCTCAAGAACATCATTTAAATCAAATAAATAAAACCCGACACTACATGGGTATTATAACTCATAAAAATCATGCAAGATAAAAAATTGCCTTATCAAGCAGGTCTGATTTCATGAATAGGATGATAGAATTGGTCTTTTCTTGCTCCGATCACGATTCTGGTAATGTTTGGGGTGAGAATTGGTGTGGGAAGCCTTAGTTTTCTCCTCCTCTTCCACCCTTATGGCCTATTCTCTCTCAAATTTGTATTTAACCTAGCCTCTAACCCAAAGGGATAGATATAAAACTTAGAATTTTGGAGTTCTCTCTAGCCTAATCTCTCAAATGATCGAAACTCCCTCTCGTGGTGCCGGTTTAGTCTAAAATCGCCTCGGGACCCAAATACTACCCCATGGTACACTATTTTGACTATTTAAACCTTTTCGGAATCATCCGTGACCTCAAAATAATCATCCAAGTCACTTTGAAATAATTTCCTATCTCAACCTCATATAGTTTACACACGACTCCCGATTGCGATATAATGCTGCCACGTCATTATTACTCGCCAGGACGTATAATAATCATTTACTATTCACTTAGTAATCTTACTCCACAAATATTAACCATTATCTCTCTCGATTAATATTTTTAATTCACACCTAATAATTAATTCAATTAAATTAAGTCACACGTGTAATTTAAAAACACTCGAATTAATTAAATAACAAATGCTCAGAAATAGGGGGTGTTACATACTTCCCTCTTTACAAAGAAATTTTGCCCTCAAAATTATGACGTACCTGCGGTAAATAACTCTGGATACTTCTCACGTATGTCATCCTCCCGCTCTCACATCGACTCATGAACATTGCGATGCTCCCACTGAACTCTAACCAAGGGTACCACCGTAGATCGTAACTATGCTCACTACGATCATGTATCGCCACTAGTTTCTCCTCGTACGAGATATCTGGTTGCAAGTCAATCTCCTCCTGTTCAACATGCTAGAAGGCATGCTCACTCCTCTAGTACTTCTTCAGTAATGATACATGGTGGATTCTCTGTAGGTGCTTCGATACTCCCAGCCTATATGTTATTGGTCTTACCCTCTCAATAATAAAAAACGATCCCACATATCTCGGTGCCAGCTTCCCTTTCTTTCTGAACCTCATCACCCCCTTCATAGTAGACATCCGCACCAACATCTTATCACCAACCTCAAGCACTATGTGCCTCCTGTCTGCATCGATGTAACTGATAATACGCAAATATCGCGTATTTCATTCGTCGAACCTACGCATTTTAGCCCCCTCGGGTGCCTTAATCTCTATATTTAAGCCCGTTAACCAGACAACCTCTGTTTATATTGTTAACATGCTATATGAGGTATAATTGGGCTTTTGTAGGTATTTAGGTACCAAGTATGGGATTCAGACGCATTCCGCGTAATTTCCGTACATAATTGCACGTTCAAGGGCAATCCGCTCATTTCACAACTTGGGCACCTGGCCCGACATCTACATGGAAGTTGTAGCTCTCCTCACTAGCTTTGCGTGGCCGTGAACGGTGTGCAATTCCGAGTCCGTATGACAAAGTTACGGCGATTTGAGCGGAGATGAATTGCATGCCAAAACAGGGGATTCTACAGGCTGCCCTGCTTAATCGATCAATCGAGCCTGGGGGTCGATCGATCAACCCTCTATATTTTTGCCACGATTTTAACAGTCGATCGATCTACCACAGGGGTCGATCGATCTATCCCCTGTTTTTTTCCTGCAGATATTTTCTTTTCATTTTCTTTCTTCTTTTCTTTTATTCTAACTTGGTATATGTACCAATTTTGTTGTAATAAATGGGTGAACATTTTTAGAGAGTTTTAGAAGATAGAATAGTTAGGGTTTGGGTGATTTTCTTAGTTCTTCTTCATTTCTTCTTGTATTGACACACTTTTGGGCTTGAATGTTGACTATTCATCATCCTCTCCATTAATATAGTTTGTATTTCTTCATTTCTTTCTTTCTACTTAATTTACAAGCTTTCTAATTTAGGTTTTCTTGCTTTATTTACATGCTTTGATTTACACGCTTTCTAGTATAGATTTATCGCTTTCCATTTATCGCGTTTTTACGATGCTTTCTAGGTAACTTAAATTAGGTTGTGTTTGAATTGAACTCACTCGGGTTGACGCGTTGCTTTACTTTGGTGATGGGGTTTACGGGTCTATTTCGGATGCGTTGTCCTAGTTTTTATGCCTAGGAGATTTGACGGGGCATATCATGTATGTCCCGTGCTTACGACCTTTCGCGCGTAATTTACGGGATATTTGTTGACGCCAAAATCTTATTAGGCTTTTGTGATGATTTAGGGCGTAACAACTCTTGATTTAATTAACTGTCGAAACGAGACGCATCTGTAATAACTCGTCGACCCATGTAACCATTTTATACTACTTAACTCGAGTGAGGGATATTCGACACAACCTATAGTTTTACTCGCTTTCATAATCTAGTTTCAACACATTACCTAGATTAACTTTTCCTTTTAGTTTGTAATCATCTTTTACACTTTTATTTCGGAGTATTAAATCACTTAAATTCCAACATCTCGTCTCTGTGGATTTTCGATACCCGACTTACCACTGTTCTTGCCTCGCAAGTGTAGTAGTAACTTAGATTTTTGTATTGAGTTGGCGAAACGAAAACAACGAATGTGCACTTTACACGCGCACACTTTTCGCACTCAATCAAAATGGCGCCGTTGCCGGTGACTAGTTTGTTTTAGACTTTATTTGATCTAGTATTTCATAGTATTTTCTTTCTATTTGTATTATTTGCTAATATTTTGTAGGACTTCCACATTTGAGCACTTAGAAACGCTTGAATTGTTCCCGCGCGCACCTACTTTGTGGAATTCGCCACTTCGAGCCATTTTTGGGGTAAGCATGTCTTATTCCAATTCTTTCGATAATCCTTGTTATAATTCTCAAAATTCTCGTAAACCTATGACTTTCGGTGAATACTTAGAATCCCAAAAATTTGCAAATTCAAACATGACTTTGGGTGAGTATAATGAAAGTCAAAACTTAGGTTATTGGAATCTTGATGATGATGATAATGATTTTGGGCCTTTAACTCCTTATAATAGGAATTTTGAAACGAATTGCAATAGTTTTCAAAATTTCTATAATAATGAGTTTTCGTTTAAGTCCGATGGCAATTTTCAAAGTTCCCATTCAAATGCATCCGCACCTCGACCTATGACATTCGGTGAGGGTTTGCGTATGTATGAGAATGAGAAAATTGAAAATCGTTATCGGGAAGAAAATCGTTCGTGGGAACATGAGTTGGATTTATTATTTGAGTCGGACGACGATTTTACTTTTGAGACTTTCGAAGTTGAGGAATGTTTTGAACCAAATGAGGTACGTGTGCCTACTTTGGAACAAACCATTCTAGACTTTTCCCATCGCGTAATAGATATTGAAAGCGAGGATGAAAATGACCTAATATCTATTTGCAATGAAATGATTTCTTCTTTGGCCCCCAAAGAAGAACATTTCATTGAAAATGATATTATTTCATTCGAAACTCAAACTTCATGCGATGATGACTCATCTCATGAGTTTGAACTTCATTCATCCCCATTTTCATTCTTTATTACCCCACCGGAACAAGTACCCGATGATTCGGTTTCAAACTGTAATGGTTTAAACCCTATTGCCGATGATGAGTACTTGCTCGAGTTGCCCTCCACGATAGCATTCGTGCCTTTGTGTGCGCCACCTCCCATTCCAACTTCAAAATCATTGGGAGGATTTTTGGCTTTTCTCGGTCCCCACTTATTTTTGTCATCCGTCCTATCCAAATCCCCCATCCTCCCTCCCAAAGTTTCAATTGGGGATGGTTCACTTTTACCGCCTTACACATGCCTTCCGTCGTTCGAACGTAATTTCTAGTTTTCGGGAGGCATGCATGTTCGGGAGGGTCCACCGTTGATCCGCCAAATTCAAATTGTGTTTTGGATGGACCCTCAAAAGTTTCAACTTTTAGTATATAGTTAATTACATATCCTAAGTGTAGGTTGTATATACTAACTTCTTCATTTTTGTTTTTCTTAATATTAGCCTAGTGTAATTAGTTAATCTCTTTTTATTTCTTTTTGTATGCTTGGTTCTAACTCTTTTGTAGGTTCAACGCACTTGAATTTGCGGAGACTATGCGCCCCGGCACACATTTGTTAAGAAAACAATCAAAAAAGTCATAAAAACATTTTTTCGTTATTTTTCACACATGCATCCTCATGCATTTGCATTTGTTTTTCTATTTTCTTTTCTTTTCTTTTCTTTTCTTTTTTCATTTTTGTCGTGAACATGCGTGTGTGTTGCTCATTGTACATATGTTTTAATTTTTTGTTAGCATAGGCCTATTTGTGTGTATGTTTTAGCCTATGTCTATTTAATTTTAATTTTAATTTTATTTTAATTTTTATATTTTTATTTCATATTTATATATATATATAGTTATATTTACTATATATATTTATTTTATACTTAAACCCATTAATTATCCCATATTTGCAATTCCCCCCCATTTAAAACAGCAAAGCAGTGTGCTGGTTACTGCTCAGTCGATCGATCGAAGGCCCTGGCTCGATTGATCGATCGAGAAGTATTAGGCCGAGGCTGCTACTTTTTTTTCCCCTCATTTCCTTATTCTCTCTTCTCCTCTCCTTCACGATTTTGCCCTAAATTTCCCCCCACCACATTTCTTTCAATTTCTTCCATTCTCTACACTACTAAGGTATAATCCTTACTACTTTAACATGTTTTTGTAGTTTTTGGTAGATTTTTGTCAAGTTTTACATGTTTAAACCCTTTGTTGACATTGTTTGAATGTGGTTGATTATCTCCCTGATTTGTGTTGATTCCACTGATTTCTTTTGTATAATCCACTCATGAATACATGTATATTGTTGCATTATTGTTTTGTTCATGAGTGGGGCTTTTCGGTTGGTTCAAATCGGTATATTTCACTCTTGACGCACATTGCGCACGCCAAGTATTCGTCAAAATGCCTAAAACAATTTTCAATCCAATTTTTGGCGCACACTTGGGTGATTTTCATTCCATGTCGGATTCCGACATTTTTTATCGCAATGTTGCAATTTTTACCTCGGTTTTGCGCACTTGCACTCCCATTTCAACTTATACACTAACTAACCATTAATTGTGCTTACCATATTTTCTGTATTGCTTAATTCTTGTTTTGTAGGTTGAAATGGCACAGTTAAAGATATACAAGTATACCAGGTGCTTGCCCGCTGGGGGCGTTGAGGGATTCCGTTGCGATCAGGAGCGGGATTGGTACCGTGCCCACTTTCACACATCCGAGCATCCACTTGGGTATCATTTTGCATGGACCATTGAGCATATACCACGGGAGGCGCGTGTTCTTATGCGCCGTCAGGGATGGGAGCCCTTTCTCGCTACCAACGGGCGCATCAACGAAGAGCTGGTCCGTATTTTCTATGCGACGTTGGTAGAGGTAAAGGGCGATGGGCCGACTACTTATGAGGCGATGGTTCGTGGGGTGAGGATACCTTTCAGCATTTCTGATTTGGCTGATTTCATGGGTGTGCCAAACCCCGAGGACTCGATCAGTTTTATGGATGGGACCATCTTCGGCCGTGGGACATTGATAGAGGCCCTTGCACCGGGCGAGGCATGGAAAAAGGGTGCTTTTCTCTCGGCTGCAATGTAGGACTTACTGAGGTTACTGCACTACATTAATGTCCACTCTTTTATGGTGATGAACAACCGGTCAGAGGTTCGTCACAAGCATGCCGCATTGATCTACACGCTGATTAATGATTTGGGCAATATCAGCTTGCCTAGTATCTTTTTGGATATGATGTGCGCGACGGCTAAAGAGATTGCCTGGAGGTTTTTCCTTCCCTTTCCTTCCCTCCTTACGAGGATATGTTTATCGCACGGTTTCCCTGAGTTTGACGCTGACCGTAAGCACGAGCCACTCGGGCTTCTCTCCAAGGATAATATTTCAAAGATGCTTAAGCACGAGTGGGGGCAACCGGGTACCAAGAGACAGAGGGCGGAGCTGGCTGATGAGCCGGACGATGAGGAGGACGAGATTCGGGAGATGGAGACTGGTGAGGGTTCTCACGCGCCGCCCACAGATTATGATGCCCGCTTTGAGGCATTCCAGGCCGTGCAAGACCAGCGCTGGGAGGAGACCCAGCTCAGGTGGGCTACATGGGAGTCCCGCTTGGACCAGTTGCAGGCCGAGCATCGGTAGCAGTGGGCACAACAGCAGGTTCAACAGGAGCAGTTTCATGCCGAGCAGTGGCAGGAGTGGGCTCTGCAGAGGCAGCGAGAGCGCAGCATAGAGATGACTATCGGATGATGCAGCAGATGATGAGAGATATTTATTTGCAGTGCAGTGATTTTGACACACTGCTACCTCCTCATTTTCAGGACCCTTCTGATCCTAATGGTTCCGGCCACTAGGCTGCTGTTGTACTGGGTCATTTTTGGCATTTTTGGGGTCGTATATTATTGTACTTTTTTTTTTTTTTTTTTTTTTTTTTGTATTTGTATTTCTTTTATTTTACTAGTTGTAATGTATTAAGTGATTTTGTATTGAACTTATGAAATGAGAAATGAAAATGTAGTTTGTGTTTATTTATTGGATTTTGATGTGTATGACCTTCCATTTTATAAAATCAAAAAGTTCACCATCAATTTATCTAGTATTTACACTTCAGTCCCTCTATATTATTGTGACTTGTGACATAGATTCTCTTAACTTAATACATCGGTACATATTCTTCATATGCTTTGTACTAACTTGTTTTGCAGCTTCATTTGGACTTGTACTTTTGGAGATCGCTCCAAAGTTGGGTAATATCATTCTTTTCCTATCTTTGTGTTGTGTTCTTTAATGGACGCATTGGGGACAATACAACATTTTAGTTAGGGGGTGTAGGATATTCTATCCATTTTGCTGATTAGTCCTTGAATTTGATTACAATTTAGTTACAAAGCATGTTTTTGTTAAAAATTTGAAAAATTTGAAAAATATTTTCTTTTTTTTTTCTCCTTTATTGGGCATTTTTCCCTTGTTTCCGATGATAAATTTCAATAATTGCCCGATCAAATAGACAATTCAACGATGCATGTTCTCGATTTTAGAAGTTATTAGACTTTATTCCTAAATCATGAATATTATGAATAACTTCATGAATTAAACTTTATCCCGTGAGCACATGCACCATTCTTGTTATATTGATTTGGTTTAAGATTTTTATAACTCGGTATGCTTTTCTTGCATTGTATATACTTACACCGAGTGAGATTAGAGAATTATCTTCATTTGTGAGTGTATACACTTTTCTTTACTCTTTGAAAACGTTACAGTCATTGGTAATCTCTTTATTCTTTCATTGACCGTTCATTAATTGAGTTCATACTTGAAATGTGTTACTTGAGCATGATTTTCATATATTATTTTGACTCGAGAATTGCGTAAACTTTTTGAAATGATCATAGGCCATCTTTGTATATCACCCATATGACCTTGACCTCACCCTTTATATGTTCCCTAGTCAACCCACTTGAGCCTAAATACTAGCCTTTCTTTTCATCACCCAAAATCCCATAATCAACTCCAAATTGGAGTTTTATACCATACATGTTACCTTACATACCCTTGTTTGGATTGTTTCTTGGGATTGAATGATATTGTTGTGTTGTGGTTGCAATTTGGGTATGAAAAGAGTAAGAAGTGAAAAGAAAAAGAGTGAAAAAGAGAAAGTTAAAAACAAAAGAAAACAAAAGAAAAAAATGAGAAAAAGAAGAAAAGAAAAAGAAAGAGAAAGTTGTTTATAGTGTTTGTATGTGATTCAATAATCCTTGTTACTCTCTCGATTGTTATATCTAATGCTCGTTTGGAAATCATTTGTCCAATTTTGAAATTGCTCACTTTTTTCCATTTTCCCAAGTTTCATCCCCAAACACTTTGAATCCGTATATACATCCCTTTCATTCATTTCGTACCTTAACCTAGCCTACATTACAACCATATTAAAGTCCTATGTGATCTTAGGTTGATGTAATTAAAATGTTTAAATAGTGTTGATAATCTATGAAAATGCATTTCGCCTCTTTTATAGGTGCAGTATCCTTTCACTGAGGTTGCAATTTTTATTTCCTATATAGCGTTCTTCAATTGTGACATGTGCGCGGCCTAGTTTCCCTTTACATTTACTCCTTATGCTTGCGTGTCCCGTGTGTTACCTCCCTATTTCAAGTAAATTCATTTGATGAGTGTAATGCCCGTGAGGATTGACTTTTATGCATGCTTTGATATTTAGTATCCAGGTTATTTAAGTTTTTTGCCAAATCATACTTTGCATATGCTCACTCCCCTCCCACATGTTAGAGTTTCAATTCATTGAGGTGCATTCGATAATTTTAAAAACTACGGACTTCTCACGCGAATTCGTTTGCTACGCTAATAAAATGTTAAAATATTATTCGCATTGATGAGTTTGTCGTACTTAATTGGGCATATTTTAAGGAAACTTTATGATGTTTGTGGGTTCCATCACTGAAAACCCTCACGAGACGACACTCGTCCACTAGGGTAACCTAGGGGTTTAATGGCTTATTGCATACGCTAAATGCAATCGAATCGCCCGCGAAAGTGGCTTTATGCTTTGATACCATATTTTTGTACTTATCCCGCTTTTGGTGCTTGTTGTTCTTGTTGCATCCTATTTCATTGCTAGGGACTAGCAATGTGTAAGTTAGGGGGTGTGATAATACGCAAATATCGCGTATTTCATCCGTCGAACATACGCATTTTAGTCCCCTTGGGTGCCTTAATCTCTATATTTAAACCCGTAAACCAGACAACCTCTGTTTATATTGTTAACATGCTATATGAGGTATAATTGGGCTTTTGTAGGTATTTAGGTACGAAGTATGGGATTCGGACGCATTCTGCGCAATTTTCGTACACAATCGCACATTCAAGGGCAATCCGCTCATTTCACAACTTGGGCACCTGGCCCGACATCTACATGGAAGTTGTAGCTCTCCTCGCTAGCTTCGCGTGGCCGTGAACGGTACTTGATTCCGAGTCCGTATGACAAAGTTACGGCAATTTGAGCGAAGATGAATTGTCTGCCAAAACAGGGGATTCTGCAGGCTGCCCTGCTTGATCGATCGATCGACCCTCTATATTTTTGCCACGATTTTAACAGTCGATCGATCGACCATAGGAGTTGATCGATCGATCCCCTTTTTTTTTCTGCAGATATTTTCTTTTCATTTTCTTTCTTCTTTTCTTTTATTCTAACTTGGTATATATACCAATTTTGTTGTAATAAATGGGTGAATGTTTTTAGAGAGTTTTAGAAGATAGAATAGTTAGGGTTTGGGTGATTTGCTTAGTTATTCTTCATTTCTTCTTGGATTGACACACTTTTGGGCTTGAATGTTGACTATTCATCATCCTCTCCGAGAGAGTAGCTACAGTGAAAATATTGCGACTTCTCAAATAAAAACCAATTTTAATTAATCCCAAATTTTAGTTAAACTCTAAGACATGCATCTAGATGATTTATCAAATAAAATATAGCATGCAGGATAAAAATAAACAATTTCAGGAAAAATCCCCCAAAGGGGCAAAACCTTTTATTTTCATTATAATATTGTAACATACAATTTCGGATTACAATGAAAATACAGTGACTAAGAATTACCCTTAGGTATCGGATTCTGTAGTCGGCGGTTGGAAATATCCCTTTCCAGGAGCGCTGAAATGAAGAAGAGAAACGACTTCTCCATAAGTGTGTGACATAGAAATACCCGCAGGTGTCGGTTCCTATGTCGGCGGCTGAAATTTTCCCTTTCTAGGAGGGCAGCAGTGAAGAAGAGAACGACTTCTCCACAAGGGTTGAACAATAGCAAAGCTTGTGTTCTAGGGTTCCAAAAGATTCACAAAAGTAATTGGGATTTTTGTGTGTGAATCAAAAAGATGTTTGGCATAAGAAAAAACGAAGTCTTATTGTGTTTTTTCTCTTAAAAACGTTTTCTCAAAGACTTGAAAAAAATACACCATCGGAATAGTAATATATATAGGAAATATAAGATGGTGGGTAAAAAACACACGGAACTGCTCGAGTACATCCCAGGCGGACCGGTCCGGATTGGGGGCGGATCGGTCCGGATGACCGGATCGGTTCTTTTATTCCAGGCTTCATCGGTTCGCTTGCGGTCCGGGGTATACTGGATCTGCAGCAAGCGGATCGGTCCGGTTGAGGGGCAAATCGGTCCGATGGAGGATCGGTCCGGTATAGGGGTGGACCGGTCCGGCTTTCCCAGAAAAATAAAAAACTTTTGAAAGCCTCATTTTGATTGGAAAAACTTACTTCTTATTTTTATAAAAAACATTTTATAAAAATTTCCCAATACTAAATATGAACTTTAAGGAACGTAAAAACAAAATTTTACCAAGTTCATTCTCGCAGAGGCTATGATGTTGAAGACACTTTGATATTCGGATTCGTTGATGTAGATGCGATCTTGAGTTTCTTCAACGGTGTAACGACGTACGACATACAAATTGATAATGGACAAAAATGTCCTTACACTCTCCATTAATATAGTTTGTATTTCTTCATTTCTTTCTTTCTAGTTAATTTACAAGCTTTCTAATTTAGGTTTTATTGCTTTATTTACATGCTTTGATTTACACGCTTTCTAATATAGATTTATCGCTTTCTATTTATCGCATTTTTACGATGCTTTCTAGGTAACTTAAATTAGGTTGTGTTTGAATTGAACTCATTCGGGTTAACGCGTTGCTTTGCTTTGGTGATGGAGTTTACGGGTCTATTTCGGGTGCGTTGTCCTAGTTTTTACACTTAGGAGATTTGACAGGGCATATCATGTATGTCCCGTGCTTACGACCTTTCGCGCGTAATTTACGGGATATTTGTTGACGCCAAAATCTTATTAGGATTTTATGATGATTTAGGGCGTAACAACCCTTGATTTAATTAACTGTCGAAACGAGACGTATCTGTAATAACTCGTCGACCCATGTAACCATTTTATACTACTTAACTCGGGTGAGGGATATTCAACACAACCTATAGTTTTACTCGCTTTCATAATCTAGTTTCAACACATTGCCTAGATTAACTTTTCCTTTTAGTTTGTAATCATCTTTTACACTTTTATTTCGGAGTATTAAATCACTTAAATTCTAACATCTCGTCTCTGTGGATTTTTGATACCCGACTTACCGCTGTGCTTGCCTCGCAAGTGTAGTAGTAACTTAGGTTTTTATATTGAGTTGGCAAAACGAAAACAACGACTGTGCACTTTACATGCGCATACTTTTCGCACTCAATCAGTAACTCTTCTTCTTGTCTTGAGCTATACAAATGCGCCATCGAATCAGCTCAATCTTGGCAATGGTGTCCTGAATCATCTCTGGTCCCAATAACTTATTGTCCCTCACTTCTAAACAACATGCAGGCGAATAAAAAGGCCGATCGTATAATGCTTCAAATGGTTCCATATCAATGGTGAACTAGTAGGAGTTATTATAAGCAAACTCCACCAAAGGAAGATACAACTCCCATCCTCCTCCAAAGCCAAGTATGCACATCCGTAACATATTCTCAATCATTGAATTAACTCTCTCCGTCTGCCTATATGTCTGTGGGTGAAACAGTGTACTCAACCATAAATCCATGCCCATCGCCTCCTGAAAGCTCTGCCTGAAATGGAATATAAAGATCTTGTTTCGATCGAACACAATATTAATCGAAATCCTGTATAACCCTACTATCTTAGCAATGCATAGCCGTGCATACTGTCTCGTCTCAAAATCCGCACAAACTGAAAGTAAATAGTCTACTTTAGTCAATCGATCCACTATCAACTATATGGAGTCGTGACCTCGCTGCGATGTTGGTAGCCGGGTAATAAAATCCATGGAGATACTCTCCCATTTCCACACGAGATTCTTGAGTGGATGAAATATCCCTATCGATCTCTGGTGGTCTACCTTCACTAACTGGCAGGTAGAACACTTCGAGACAAACTCCGCTATGTCCTTCTTCATCCCCGACCACCACTACTGCCTGTACATATCCTGGTACATCTTATCCCCGCTAAGATGTACTACGAATCTAGACTCGTGAGACACTGACATTACTGCATGTCTTAAATCCTCATCCTCTGGAATCACGAGTTTCCCATTAAAATGTAGACCACCCTCTGAACTGATCGAGTACGACTCTGCCCCATCAGCTAACAACTGGCAAACCCTGTCCTATAAATACTAATCGCCTGCCTGCGCTTTTACTACTCTCATAACAATCTCAGGCGTGATAGCTAATACAAACACACAGGACCTGATAATCTCATAATCTGTCAAAGCTCTGTCTATTTTTCCTTCCAAACCTCTGCTATCTCTCTTGTTGGTCATCGACTCAATGCGTCTACCACCAGGTTAGCCTTACCAAGATAATTCTGAATATCAAACTAGTAATCCTTCACGAACTCCAATCACCTTCTCTGCCTCATGTTTAGATCCTTCCGTGTGAATAGATAGTGAAGTGATTTTTGACCCGTGAACAAAGTAAACTGCTCCCCCAACAAATAGTGCCACCAAATCCTCAAGGCAAAAACAACCGCAACTAACTCCAAGTCATGAGTGGGCTAATTCCTATCGTGGGTATTAAGCTTGCGGGATGCATAAACTATACACCTCCAAGTTCCTACAAGGATGCATCAGTGTAAACATGATACTCCATTCCTCCCCTAGCCAGTGCAAGTATAGGTGCTGAAGTTAATTTAACCTTTATCTCGTCAAAAGTTAACTGATAATGATCGTACCCAACAAACGGTACCCCCTTACAAGTTATATTCGTTAGCGGACCCATGATTTTCGAGAAACCTTTGAATGAATCGTCTATAATATCCGACCAAACCCAGAAAACTACGAACCTCGGTCGGTATCGTGGGTTGTCCCCACTCCCTCACTGCCGATACCTTACTCAGATCGAATGCTATACCATTGTCAGACACTAAATGGCCCTAAAACTGCACCTCCCGAAGTTAAAAACCACATTACTCAAATTTGGCATATAACTGGTGATTCCATAGTGTTTGTAAAACCATCCGCAAATGCTCGGCATTCTCATCCTCATCCTCGGAGTGAGAGTAGACTAGAATATCATTGATGAACACAATCATAAACTGGCCAAGGAACTCTAAAAAATCGGTTCATCAAATCCATGAATAATGTTGGCGCAATGGTGAGCCCGAATGGCATCACCCTAAACTTGTATAACCCATACCGTGTCAGAAAAGCAGTCTTAGGAATGTCTTCCTCCCTGACGTGCAACTGATGATAATTGGACCTCAAATTTATCTTGGAGAAGTAAGTTTCTCCCCTTAGCTGGTCGAATAGATCATCAATCCTAGGTAGTGGATACTTATTTCAGATCATGACCATCTTTAACTCTCTATAATCGATACACAACCGAAGCGATCCATCCCTCTTCTTGACGAACAAAACTTGTTGTAGTGACCCCAAAATTCATAATACACGGTATAATTTTAGTAGTGGTGATGTGTCAAAAGATATATTTTAGATACAAAACAAAGAGAGAGAGGGTTTTGTTATTTATTTATAGTGATAGTTGATATTTATGTATCTAGTGTGGACAAAAAAGAAATATTACTCAATTTGGAGGAAGTGTTTTATATAAATATTTGAATTAAAATGACCTTAGTTTTTAAACTATACAATACGATGTATTATTCGCAGTGACGTGTCGATTTAATTTATTTATTTGATTTTAAATAAGTAAAATGCGGACAGTGGTGATATTTTATTATTAAATATTTAAATTATGTCCTCATTTCTTGTTATTTAGATAACAAATTATTGTTAAGTATGAAGTAAAAATTAAAATGTATGTATATACATTTATTAAACCATGTAAACTTAAGTGACAAATTTATATGAGCTAAAATCTTAAATTGTTTACGGTTGTTGGTTTACAATTATACAAAACTAAGGAGATTATGAAAATTTTAATTAAGTTTAAACATGACACTTGTTACATGGAGAGTTCAAGTGAGGACACTTGTTAAATGGAGGGTTTAAGTGAGGGCACTTGTTAAAATGGAGAGTCTAAGTGATGACTGATATGCCCCAAGTGTCACCCCGGCCCAGAAACTAAAGCCTCGGCCAAGACATTACCGAGGTGGGAAATGCTCTGAGTATATTGATAACAACGCTCGGTCATATCAAGGTCGGCCCAGGCCGACACCACCACCAACCTCATCATGGGGGGCACTGCATGTATCATAGGGGTCAGCGACACTTCAGTTCACCTGGGGATGACAACCTCGGCCTAGAGTTGGCCGAGGTCGCAGGTAGCCATACTTGTACCAAGATCAGCCTCATTAAGAAATCAGTCGATGTTCCAAGCACATGTCAGCTCAACCTCGGCTCTGACCGACCCAATCCCTTGTCTCGGCTTAACTTAAGCCGAGACCTTCTGTAATACCCCGTATTTTTTGTGATATTTATTTTTGGGGATTAATTGAATTAAATGTGTATTAATTGGAAATTAATTCGGATAAAAATATTAACGAGATGTGAGTTAGTATTTGATTATAATGTGTATATTTGGCTATATATGAATATTGGAAATATTGAAATTGTCGCGAGATTGAAATACGGCAATTTGGGAAATTTTGTTGGGACGCGCGTGACAGTCGCGTCAGGAATATAATTATTTGAATTAAAAAGTGAATTTTATTTTTATCACC
Source organism: Sambucus nigra (assembly GCA_949130495.1). Taxonomy (NCBI): domain Eukaryota; kingdom Viridiplantae; phylum Streptophyta; class Magnoliopsida; order Dipsacales; family Adoxaceae; genus Sambucus; species Sambucus nigra. The sequence goes on along the minus strand of OX422209.1, from coordinate 373,473,335 downwards.
CGTATGGTCATTTTGAGTACGCCAACGCATCCGGAAGGGTCGAAATAGTCAGAAAACACTAGCCGGGGGTTAAGTTTGGGTCCCGGGGCATTATTGGACCATACCGGTAACTTATAGGGGCATTTTGGTAATTTCGGAAATCTGGGAATTAAAACCCACGAAAATTAGAAATAAAAATCTGACTTATTCTTTATCCACTTAACCCACTAACTACACTAAGGGACTTAATGGGATACGGGAGAAGTTAAGATATAGTTCCAACTTGCCAAAAACCAACCACACCTCCATTGTCATCATCCTTAGAGGAAAACTTGTAGAGAGAGAGAGAGAGAGAGAGAGAAGAGAATTCTGCAGAAAGAGAGAGGGAGAACAACTCAGCCTTCAAGATTCAACATCAAATTCAGAGAAAGATTAAGGCAAGTGGTTTAATTCCAATTGATTTAATGCTATGCTTTTCCATGTTTAGGAAATTATCAAATTTATCTTGGAAGATTGATTAGACCCATGAATTTGAAGATGTAAAACTATGAACTATGTTAGGGACTGCATGTAGAAACATTCTGGACGAATTATGAACTCAGAATTATGACTCTTGATGATTTAAAAACGGATTTTAGAAGAAGTTTGTTAATGTTCTTGAAAGAAATAGAAAACTGGAATTCTTGATGAAGATTTGATCCATACAAAGCCCTTGGTTGCTGAATTATTGGTTTTAGAACGTTATTAATGTTGTAGGATGGTTGTATGATGATACTATAACGTTATATTAGAGATTCATGCATTAAAAGTATGCTTTGGGTTAATTTGAAAAATGCAAAACGAAGCAGTCCGTAGCCATACCTGGTGCATTCGATCGATCGATGTTCATCAGTCGATCGATCGACCACCATCGATCGATCGAAGGAAAAGGTCGATCGATCGACCTTCCCAGAATGAGTAAAGTTTTTCCCTATTTAAATTTGAATGATGTTAACCATTGGATAATATTGTTGGAGACCGTATGAATACCCTTGACCTTAAGGAAGACCAGTAGGCATGGTTATGAAATTTGGACCTTAATTAGAATTCAATTTGAGGAATTATTCTAAACTAATGAAATTCGATAAGTGAGATAATATTTGGGTTAATAGTGTAAATTTGAATAATTTGATGAAATGAGGTTTGGGGCAGAAGTAAGGACCTTAGGAATAAAGATGTTATACGTGGGAATAATAGGAACTTAATAATCTATTTTAGATAGGTTTTAAGTATAAGGAACTACGACGTGAGACGTGTCGACAGTTTAACTTTTATATTATCGGGAGACGTAAAATATACAAATTTGGAATAATGGTATAAGGATGTAGAGTATACCTTTATTAATATTGAATTATCTAAGATGTGTGAATGCTTAGTATATGATTTTTATATGTATGACATACCTACCAAACTTGCTATCACGGGAGGTTACGTTCGCTTAGGGACTTCTTATCCTTGTGTTGCCCGGATTTAGATTGGTACCTCGAGGACATAGTTCAAGAGAACGACTTATTTGTGAGTTAATAAGCCAGCTGACTATGGAGCGTAGGTATGTACGTGACCATGGATATGTTGAATTATGTTCGCCTCCATTTTTGTGTGTGGTGTTTATTCCAACAATTCATGAGAGATTCGGAATTTTTGATCCTTATGTACGTGATGTACCGGGATGGATAGCAGAGTATGTGTGCACCGCAGCTTAGCCTTTGGGTGCTTGTATTGTATATTTATGATGTGAATAATATACGGTTAAATGGAAAGGAAATTGCTATGTTAATTTGTGGGTATAGTAATTGTATTATCATGAAAAGATAAAAGGGGACAGATATCAATAAATGGTTTTGTTAATAATTGGGAATCCGAGAATTAAAGTAGAACTCTCTATTTAATTGTTAAGGTTGGAAATTAAACGTGAACCGAGTAGAAGTGTTAGAAACTCTTTGGAACTAGATAGTTATGAGAAAACACATGAATGGGTACAGGAACGTTAGGAGTGCACAGTTAGACGAGAGGTGAGTATTTCATGTGAGAGCACGTCCTAACATGTATCTTGCATTAATTGTTTTAATTGTTATTAAAGCACTTGCTGTTTTTAAAATACTCTCCACATTCGGGCTCTGACCCGTTTGCTTTCAAATCTATCTTTTTGTAAAAACCATTTTTAGGTGCCCAGCCACAAGGACACCATGCATAGTATTTCCAGTCAGGTGACGAGCTGTAGCTGTTGTGGAAGTTACAGGGCCTTGCTAATAGACGCTTCATTTGCCTTGACTCTATCTTCAGATATCATCAGTTGTAGGGCATGTCGCCCATTTCTTTAGAGACATTTCATTTTATATTCCAGTTATTCAGACTTCGGGCATGTAATTAATTCAGAATTCAGACTTGTTTTATTATTTTCAGTTGTGGGATTGTTGTGAGGAGTTTTCCTCCGGTCTTATTACTATTGTTGGTTATTTCATTACTTCGTTATGGTGAATGGATTTATGTTGTTCTTCCATTATTCTTTTATTGCATGTTAATCAGACTTAACTTAAAATTTGGCAACTTACTTTTTAAATACTAGGTGGTTAGTAATCATTAAAATGTTTTCGACAGTGATGCTATTAACTGGATCAACTTGACATTTTGTATTAATTTAATAAAGGAGTAGCTACCCGGTATTTAATTAGTCGGAGTGTCACAGGTGGTATCAGAGCTTCATGTTCTAGTGTCCTTTAGGATCTGAACGGCTTATTATGTTTCCGCTGAGCTTTCTTTGATGTAGAGCCCTATATTTTAGGACTGTCGTATTCTTTTGTATATGCTACGTTCTTCAGCTATTTTAAGTTTGTAACCGCGAACTTATAAACTTCATTCTTATTTCAGATGCCTCCACGACGTGCACCACGGATTCCCAGGAATGCAACACCAGAACCACAACCCGCACCAGTTCAGGGCACGATGAACGCCGCTGAGGTTGCAGCCATAGTAGCCCAAGCGGTAAATGCTGCACTAGCCGTAGTTCAGCAGGCACCACCTCAGGCGCCAGTTGCTGTGCCAGTTCAGCCACATGCATTCCCGTCTGCCTGGGAATGTGTACGTGATGCTTTTCAAAAAGCACACCCACCGGAGTTTGCTGGTAGCTCCGATGTTGTTGTTTCGAGTCAGTGGAGAAAGGATATACTGAGGCACTTGAGGATGTATGAGTGCACTGACGTTCAGAGGCAGGTACTAGCTACTTTTAAGCTAGTGGGATCTGCACTACAGTGGTGGGAGTCCATTACCACCGTGGAGGAGAGAGATACTCTCACGATTCAGGATTTCTGGGTGCGGTTCGACCGCAAGTACTTTCCGTCAACTGTTCACACGGAAATGAGGAGGAAGTTGATGAACCTTCGACAGGAGGGTAAGACTGTGGCCGAGTATGAGGCCGAATTCACCACTTTGCTGAATATTGTCCCAGATGAGATACCTATAGAAGAGAAGAAGATACAGAAATTTACGGACGGGTTGACTTGGAGGATCCGTCAGCATTTGTTGGGGAACCTATCGTTGGCCACTTATTCTGATGTGGTTAACGCTGCACTGTTACACTGCCAGGATCATCGCTTTCACATGGCTGAAGGCAAGAGGTCAGGAGAGTCCAGCCATCAGGGCAGGACTGGGGGAAATGGTACCAGTGGGGCACATTCCGTTCAGGGGCAGAGGCAGGGTGATCAGGGTTCCCAACAGGGGGATCACAAGAGGTTTAGGTCGGGAAATTTCAGGCACGGACAGGGAGGTTTCCGGCAGGGCCATCAGGGTCCGAACGACCATCAGAACCAGTAGGGTCAGAATGGTCAACAGCAGTTTCAGTAGGGCCAGCAAGGCCATTGGAGGAACTGTAACGGCCACCAGGGCCGGGGGCGGCAGGGACAGAGAGGGGGGAACTTCCCGAGGAAGTGTTTCATTTGTGGTAAGATTGGTCACAAACGTCAGGAGTGTCCTGATAAGGGCAGTGCCCCACAGGAGCAGCAGCAGGGTGCTTGACATGAGCCACATATGCCACTTTTTCCACCAGCCCTCCCAGCTCTAGCCCAGGTGCCAGCGCTACCAGCCATTCCAGCAGTTCCTGTGCAGCAGAGGCAGTTACAGTATGGACGTGTCTATAACGTCCACCAGGTAGCAGCTCCACAGGCACCACCCGCGATTGAGGGTATGTTTCCTATCCATGGTACTATGAGTCGGGTTTTGTTTGATACGGGGGCAACGCATTATTTTATAGCTACACATTTTGCAAAAGCCTTAGGGTTGTTAGCCACAGTAGAGAGCACAGTGACGTGTGTAGACTCACCATTGGGGAGTGGGTCACTTATTTTCTTTATATGCCGGGGAGTGGGGGTAGAGATTGGTAGTCTGGTATTACCTGCAGACATGTTGGTATTAGATATGCATGTACACGATGTGATTCTCGGTATGGATTGGCTCGCTGATTATAGAGCCATGATTGATTGCTTCGGTGGGAGTATTATTTTTGCCATTCCGGGGCAAGAGATGTTTGTAGTGGCGATGCCTCGCCCAGAGGGAGGTTCGACCGCTCATTTGTATTACATAGAGGAGAATACCTCTAAGGAGGTTGTGATTCCTTTAGATTCGATCCCAGTTGTCAGGGAGTATCCTGATGTGTTTCAGGAGATACCAGGCCTACCCCCCCAGTCGAGAGATAGACTTTGTCATAGACTTATTACCAGATACGAGACCTATAGCATGCGCATCATACCGTATGGCTCCGGCAGAGATGCGAGAGCTACGAGATCAGATTGAGCAGTTATTGGGTTAGGGGTTTATACGGAGGATTACTTCACCGTGGGGTGCCCTTGTGTTGTTCATGAAGAAGAGGGATGGTTCACTGAGATTGTGTGTGGACTACCGGGAGTTGAACAAGGTCACGATACGGAATAAGTATCCGTTGCCTCGAATCGATGACCTATTCGAGTAGTTGAGAGGAGATTATTGCTTCTCAAAGATTGATTTGCGATCTGGATACCATCAATTGCGTATTAGGGAGGAGGACGTCTCGAAGACGGCGTTCTTATCGAGATATGGTTCTTACGAGTTTCGGGTTATGCCATTTGGTTTGACCAACGCTCCAGCAGCGTTTATGGACTTGATGAATAGGGTGTTCAGGGATTTCCTAGATCAGTTTGTCATTGTCTTCATCGATGATATTCTGTTTTACTCCCAGACAAAGGAGGAGCACGCCGAGCATTTGAGGAAAGTTTTGCAGACGCTACGTCAGAACGAGCTGTATGCAAAATATGAGAAGTGCGGGTTTTGGCTGAAGGAGGTCCAGTCTTTGGGACACATTATTTCCGACCGGGGGATATCTGTTGATCCGGGGAAGGTATTCGCGGTGAGGGAATGGGGACAACCCACGACACCGACTGAGATCCGTAGTTTCTTGGGCTTAGCAGGATACTACAGGAGGTTTATTCGGGGTTTCTCCACGATAGCGAGTCCCATGACACATCTGACTCGTAAAGGTGTGCCGTTCATTTGGAGTGATGTCTGTCAATTAGCATTCGATGAGTTGAAGGACAAGTTAACCTCAGCACCTGTGTTAGCATTGCCGAGACCGGGAGTTGAGTATCTTGTTTACACCGATGCGTCCTTACAAGGACTTGGAGGTGTACTGCAGCAGGAGAGTCAGGCCATAGCTTATGCTTCCCGTAAGCTTAAGCCTCACGAGAAGAATTACCCTACCCATGACTTGGAGTTAGCGGCAGTGGTATTTGCCCTTCGTATTTGGAGACATTACCTTTTGGGGGAGAAGTTTTGATTGTTCACGGATCACAAGTCCCTACAGTACCTATTCACGCAGAAGGAGTTGAATATGCGATAACGGAGGTGGCTTGAATTCGTGAAAGATTATCAGTTCGATATCCAGTATCACCCGGGGAAGGATAACGTGGTGGCAGACGCGTTGAGCCGTAGGCTAGTAGATGAGGTGGCAGGGGTGTGGAAGGCCAAGTGGAAGGAGTTGGGACACTAGGATGCAGTGGCCCAATCATTCATGTCTGTGATGACCGTTACATCGCAAATTGTCACGAAGGTGGTAAAGGCATAGGAAAAAGATTCGTTCTGTCAGGAGCAGATAGTTCGATTACTAGCAGAGGGAGCCGAGTCCTATACCGTTAGCTCAGACGGGGGATTACGCTTCAATGGGAGATTGGTAGTTCCGGAAGAGGAAGAATTACGGCACGAGGTGATGGCAGAGTCGCACGGCTCACGGTTCGCGGTACATCCCGGTGGGCACAAAATGTACCAAGACATGAGACGATAGTATTGGTGGAGCGGGATGAAGAGAGATATTGCCGAGTTTGTTTCAAAATGCGCCACTTGTCAGCTAGTAAAAGTGGACCATCAGAGATCGGCAAGACTTCTACAACCATTAGAGGTCCCGATGTGGATGTGGGAGAGCATCTCCATGGACTTTATCACGGAGTTGCCTACGTCACAGAGAGGTCACGACTCTATTTGGGTAATTGTGGACAGGTTGACCAAAGTCGCTCATTTTCTACCCGTAAGGACAAACTACGCTATGGGACAGTATGCCCAGCTCTTTATTGCAGAGATAGTGAGACTTCACGGTGTGCCCCTAAATATCGTGTCTGACCGAGACAAGATATTTGTTTCGCGGTTTTGGGAAATTTTTCAGGAGGCCATGGGCACGGAATTGCGATTGAGTACGGCTTATCATCCGCAGACCGATGGGAAAACCGAGCATACAAATTAGATGTTGGAAGACATGTTGCGGATGTGCATCATTGACTTCGGGGGTGGATGGGAGCAGTATCTTCCACTGGTGGAGTTTGCTTACAACAACTCCTACCAGTTCACCATTGGCATGGCTCCATTTGAGGCGTTGTACGGTAGACCTTGTCATTCCCCAGCATATTGGTTGGAGGTGGGGGACAATAAACTACTTGGGCCGAAAGTGATTCAGGATACTTCGGCAAGGATAGAGCTGATACGGAGTTGCATTCGGGTAGCTCAGGACAGGAAGAAGAGCTATGCTGATGCGAAGAGATCCTTCAGGGAATTTGAAGTGGGGGACCAGGTTTTGCTCAGAGTATCTCCTATGAAGGGAATTATGCATTTCGGGAAGAAAGGGAAGTTGGCACCGAGATATGTGGGACCATTTCCTATTATTGAGCGGATTGGGCCGGTTGCGTATAGACTTGGGTTACCGGAGCATTTGCATCGGATTCACGATGTATTTCATATTTCCTCGCTAAGGAAATACCTTAGAGATAATTTGGCTCATTCTCACATTGCTGTGGAGGACATCGATCTCCAGTCGGATAGCTCCTACGAGGAAGGGCCGATTGCTATTTTGGACCGAAGTGAGCGGAAACTGCGGTCAAAGATAGTTCCGTTAGTGCGTGTTCAGTGGCGACATCATAATATCGAGGAGTCCACATGGGAGCGCGAGGATGAGATGCGCGAACGTTATCCGGAGTTGTTCTTACCAGGTACTTTCTAGTTCCGAATTTTGGGACGAAATTCAGTTATTAGGGGGGAAGTATGTAATACCCCGTATTTTTCGTGATATTTATTTTTGGGGATTAATTGAATTAAATGTGTATTAATTGGAAATTAATCCAGATAAAAATATCAATGAGATGTGAGTTCGTATTTGATTATAATGTGTATATTTGGCTATATATGAATATTGGAAATATTGAAATTGTCGCGAGATTGAAATACGGCAATTTGGGAAATTTTGTTGGGACGCGCGTGACAGTCGCGTCAGGAATATAATTATTTGAATTAAAAAGTGAATTTTATTTTTATCACCCGTATGGTCATTTTGAGTGCGCCAACGCATCCGGAAGGGTCGAAATAGTCAGAAAACACTAGCCGGGGGTTAAGTTTGGGTCCCGGGGCATTATTGGACCATACCGGTAACTTATAGGGGCATTTTGGTAATTTCGGAAATCTGGGAATTAAAACCCACGAAAATTAGAAACAAAAATCTGACTTATTCTTTATCCACTTAACCCACTAACTACACTAAGGGACTTAATGGGATACGGGAGAAGTTAAGATATAGTTCCAACTTGCCAAAAACCAACCACACCTCCATTGTCATCATCCTTAGAGGAAAACTTGTAGAGAGAGAGAGAGAGAGAGAGAGAAGAGAATTCTGCAGAAAGAGAGAGGGAGAACAACTCAGCCTTCAAGATTCAACATCAAATTCAGAGAAAGATTAAGGCAAGTGGTTTAATTCCAATTGATTTAATGCTATGCTTTTCCATGTTTAGGAAATTATCAAATTTATCTTGGAAGATTGATTAGACCCATGAATTTGAAGATGTAAAACTATGAACTATGTTAGGGACTGCATGTAGAAACATTCTGGACGAATTATGAACTCAGAATTATGACTCTTGATGATTTAAAAACGGATTTTAGAAGAAGTTTGTTAATGTTCTTGAAAGAAATAGAAAACTGGAATTCTTGATGAAGATTTGATCCATACAAAGCCCTTGGTTGCTGAATTATTGGTTTTAGAACGTTATTAATGTTGTAGGATGGTTGTATGATGATACTATAACGTTATATTAGAGATTCATGCATTAAAAGTATGCTTTGGGTTAATTTGAAAAATGCAAAACGAAGCAGTCCGTAGCCATACCTGGTGCATTCGATCGATCGATGTTCATCAGTCGATCGATCGACCACCATCGATCGATCGAAGGAAAAGGTCGATCGATCGACCTTCCCAGAATGAGTAAAGTTTTTCCCTATTTAAATTTGAATGATGTTAACCCTTGGATAATATTGTTGGAGACCGTATGAATACCCTTGACCTTAAGGAAGACCAGTAGGCATGGTTATGAAATTTGGACCTTAATTAGAATTCAATTTGAGGAATTATTTCAAACTAATGAAATTCGATAAGTGAGATAATATTTGGGTTAATAGTGTAAATTTGAATAATTTGATGAAATGAGGTTTGGGGCAGAAGTAAGGACCTTAGGAATAAAGATGTTATACGTGGGAATAATAGGAACTTAATAATCTATTTTAGATAGGTTTTAAGTATAAGGAACTACGACGTGAGACGTGTCGACAGTTTAACTTTTATATTATCGGGAGACGTAAAATATACAAATTTGGAATAATGGTATAAGGATGTAGAGTATACCTTTATTAATATTGAATTATCTAAGATGTGTGAATGCTTAGTATATGATTTTTATATGTATGACATACCTACCAAACTTGCTATCACGGGAGGTTACGTTCGCTTAGGGACTTCTTATCCTTGTGTTGCCCGGATTTAGATTGGTACCTCGAGGACATAGTTCAAGAGAACGACTTATTTGTGAGTTAATAAGCCAGCTGACTATGGAGCGTAGGTATGTACGTGACCATGGATATGTTGAATTATGTTCGCCTCCATTTTTGTGTGTGGTGTTTATTCCAACAATTCATGAGAGATTCGGAATTTTTGATCCTTATGTACGTGATGTACCGGGATGGATAGCAGAGTATGTGTGCACCGCAGCTTAGCCTTTGGGTGCTTGTATTGTATATTTATGATGTGAATAATATACGGTTAAATGGAAAGGAAATTGCTATGTTAATTTGTGGGTATAGTAATTGTATTATCATGAAAAGATAAAAGGGGACAGATATCAATAAATGGTTTTGTTAATAATTGGGAATCCGAGAATTAAAGTAGAACTCTCTATTTAATTGTTAAGGTTGGAAATTAAACGTGAACCGAGTAGAAGTGTTAGAAACTCTTTGGAACTAGATAGTTATGAGAAAACACATGAATGGGTACAGGAACGTTAGGAGTGCACAGTTAGACGAGAGGTGAGTATTTCATGTGAGAGCACGTCCTAACATGTATCTTGCATTAATTGTTTTAATTGTTATTAAAGCACTTGCTGTTTTTAAAATACTCTCCACATTCGGGCTCTGACCCGTTTGCTTTCAAATCTATCTTTTTGTAAAAACCATTTTTAGGTGCCCAGCCACAAGGACACCATGCATAGTATTTCCAGTCAGGTGACGAGCTGTAGCTGTTGTGGAAGTTACAGGGCCTTGCTAATAGACGCTTCATTTGCCTTGACTCTATCTTCAGATATCATCAGTTGTAGGGCATGTCGCCCATTTCTTTAGAGACATTTCATTTTATATTCCAGTTATTCAGACTTCGGGCATGTAATTAATTCAGAATTCAGACTTGTTTTATTATTTTCAGTTGTGGGATTGTTGTGAGGAGTTTTCCTCCGGTCTTATTACTATTGTTGGTTATTTCATTACTTCGTTATGGTGAATGGATTTATGTCGTTCTTCCATTATTCTTTTATTGCATGTTAATCAGACTTAACTTAAAATTTGGCAACTTACTTTTTAAATACTAGGTGGTTAGTAATCATTAAAATGTTTTCGACAGTGATGCTATTAACTGGATCAACTTGACATTTTGTATTAATTTAATAAAGGAGTAGCTACCCAGTATTTAATTAGTCGGTGTGTCACACCTTCATGGTCCATCTCGGATTGAACGAGCAACTAGACTTTATCAACCTCGTCTTCTCCCAGGCCGAGGTCATGACCAAGCATGATGGCCGAGCACCTATTGACATTTGGATAAGGACACGTGGACACAAGTCAGTTATAACAAATCATTCCCCACACGTGGGGAGAATATTTCATCATCATTCTCTACATATGACAGTGACATATGTCTTCTTCATATTAGCTAGATCAACACACTCACATGCTCATTGCATGCATGGAGGGTACATTACAGCCCCCAGGTACTATATATAGAGGTCATCCTCTACCTTGCAAAGGATTCGAGATTGGCAACCCTAGCTGAAACTCTGTTCAAATACACAGTAGAGAGAGAAAGTTTGAGAGATTGTATCCATGGCCATTAGAGCCCTCATACAGTGATACACATCATACACTTGCACAGTGAACGTAGGCCAGATTGGCTGAACCACTTATATTCCGGTGTGAATCCTCTTCTCCTCACCTCCTTCTACTATATGTGTATGTACTCTTATGCTGCCATTGTTAACATTGAACTGAGCTCACAAACACCTTGAAGGGTGGTGCTGTTTCTAGCATCATCATTTTGGCGCCGTCTGTGGGAATGAGAAGCTGTCTCTTCCTATTCTTCAGCTTAACCTCACCAGAAACTCTGGTGGTGAACCAGGCACCACCCCTTGCGTGGAGATGTTTCACCATTAAAAGAGGTTCTTTAAGGTATTAAGCTCACCTGATACTTAAGCTCTTTATTAAGAAACACATGGCACCGAAATTACCACCACCTCTTCTGCCGCCAGGTGGGGGAGGGCCAAGCTCCAGCCAGTCACCGCCTCAGTCCGAAATAGCGGAGGTAGCTGCAGCCTTGAGGTATTTGGCTGTGACGCAACAAGCTATGTAGGAATAGTTTGCACATCTCAGCCAAACCATGATGAGGCCACCTGGAGTCTCACCGGAGATGATCACTCTGACGGCTGTCCAGCCTCATCCAGACGCCAGGGGACCACCCCAGGAACCAATGAAGGACCATCCTGCACCCCAGCGGAGGAGGGACGTTGCTGACCCTAGGCACTTACGCCTGGGGAGGCAAGGAAACCCTTGCCCGGAGGACAGGTATGATGATCTAGAGGCGGAAGAGGTTTCGGAAGATTATTGGGAGTCGTATGAGGTTTCGAATAATACGGTACGTCCTCTTCACCAGAGCCGAGGATGTGTCGGCCGAAGAGGTGAAGAGGCCCAACAACGAGGATCAGATTTTGATCGACTGAGTAGAGGGTCAGCCTTTGAGAGGTTGGGCCCAGTGAATGACCTAAGACAGAGGTTATCCAAATCGATAAGTGTTGCTGGCTTGCAAAGAGGGGAAAGACCAGGTCAGCCTGACCAAGGCCGACCTCGTGAAAGAAGGGGCAGAGAACAGGAAGAGGCCAACAGCCGACATTGTGCTGCGGCGGGGGAACCCTCAGTCCATCCCTTGGAGGTCGTCGGGGACAACCTCAGCCAGGCCGATGGCAGGAGACCATGGAATGACTCTATTTAGCGTCTTGTGGAGAAGATAGGAGACCTCATCAAAAGTAGGGACCCATTGCAAAGGGGATACTCATAAGGCTCTCCATTTGTGGCTAAGATAGTGAGCTTCTCGACTCCCACTAAGTTCAAACCTCCCGTGGTGTCTCACACGTATGACGGTAGCACTAACCCTGTACATCACATTGAGATGTATCAGTTGGCGGTGGACATCTACTCAACACCTAATGAGATGAAGTGTCGGTCCTTCTCTGGTACTTTGACAGGAGCGGCACACAGCTGGTTTAATTCTCTTCCAAAGAATTCTATCGAGAATTTCAAGGGCTTGGCTGAACGATTCATTCATAACTTCTGCTTTGGGGTAAGACCTCAAAAGAAGACCACTCACCTACTATATGTCAAGCAAGGCAAGGACGAGAGCCTAAGAGACTACATTGCCAGGTTCAACAAAGAGAAACTAGAGGTTGAGTATTACGAAGAAAATATAGCCATGACCGCCCTTATAGGAGGTCTTCAGAAAGGAAAGTTATTGTGGAAACTTACGGAAGACCCACCCAGGTCCATGGCCCAGCTACTGGCAACTGCAGGGAAAGTCATGAATGCCGAAGAGGCGATGGATGCCAAGTATGAGGATGAGAATCGCGGTAGTGACGGGAAGTCCTAGAGAAAGAGAGATGGAAAGAAGAGGTCAGCCGATGACAAGTTCGCTCACTATACTCCTCTAACTGTGAGCTGTGAGCATAGCCTCAATGAGATCAAGAATGACAGGACTCTGAGGTGGCCAGAGAAACTAAAGGCCCCGCCACATAAGAGGAATAAAAACTTATGGTGTGAGTTCCACCAGGACCATGGCCATGTCACAAATAGATGCTTCGCCTTGAAGGATGAGATTGAAAAAATGTTAAAATCCAGAAAATTGAGGAAGTATGTTGATGGTAAGACACCTAAAGGGGGAAGATATGGCCCTAGGAAGAGGCAAAACGACAGGTTTCGTGACGATGTCCCTGCTAGAAGAGACAATAATTCAGAAGGTCATAAAGAAGATGACCCGGACCTCCCGCCGAAAGATGACAACACCCCAGTAAAGAGGGTTGGCATGATCTCTTTTGGTGTTGACACCATATGCGGAGGACTTGCAGGAGGCGGCTCTAAAGTGGCTGATAGGAAAGCTCATGTGGCAGAGGCCAGGTCAGCGACCAAATATGAGGTTGTCAATCTAACGTCTTCCGACGCAGTGCAGAAGAGAAAGAAGGTGGACATGGACACCCTTATAGTTGGGTTCTCCCAACTCAACTGTAAAGGTATCTTAACCCCCCATGATGACCCTTTGGTAATAATAACAAGGGTGCATGGGTGAGAGATGCAGAGGATCCTCATGGACGGGGGGAGCTCAGCAGACGTGATGTTTTGGCCTTGCTTCAAGAGCCTAGGTCTTAGTAGAGTTAGGTTGGTTCCCTATCATCATCCTCTGATGGGATTCAGCGGTGAAAAGGTCCACCCATTGAGCATGTATGAGATGGACGTTCGGATGGGTGACGAGTGGCCTAAGAGGTTGACTCGAAAGATAAATTTTTTCATAATGGACGAGAACGTCTTCTCGGCCTATAACCTCATCATAAGAAGAGTGGCCCTTAAGGAGTTTGAAGGTGTGCCGTCGACGGTCCACCAGATGCTAAAATTCTCGACCCCCTATGGGGTAGGAGAAGTGCAAGGTGACCAGACCATAGCGCGAGAATGTTACTTCAACTCGGCCGAAGAGAGAGAGGCCTATAAGAGGGCAACCACCACCTACAGCATTGATACATTGGACCCGAGAGATGAAATAAAGTTGAAGAAGGGAGAGGCCGCGGAAGAGGTAGAATCCATCGTCCTCAATGAGGACGAGCCGGAAAAACCCATCCTGGTCGGTAAAACCCTAAAGACAGAAATCAAGGAAGAGCTGATAAACTTCCTCAGGAGAAGGCAGTGTGTTTTCGCTTGGAGTCACACGGACATGCCCGACATCAACCCTGAGGTTATGAGTCACAAGCTCAACGTGACCAAAGATGCCAAACCTATCAAACAAAGGCGAAGAGTTTACTCCAGGGAGAAGTACGAAGTCATCCGGGAAGAGGTCAAAAAATTGGAAGAGGATGAGTTTATAAGAGAAGTCGTATATTCGAAGTGGTTATCGAATGCAGTCATCGTGCCCAAAGCCAATGGGAAGTGGAGGATGTGTGTTGATTTCACTGACCTGAACAGGTCTTGCCCAAAAGATAGCTATCCCTTACCTCGAATAGATCAGATGGTGGATGCCACTACATGACATGAGCTCATGAGCTTTATGGACGCGTATTCAGGCTATAACTAGATCTTCATGGATGCGAAAGACTCAGAGAAGACAGCCTTCATTACTGACAAAGGGACGTACTGTTACAAAGTGATGCCCTTCGGTCTGAAAAATGCAGGAGCAATATACCAACGTCTTGTGAATAAGATGTTAGAAGATCAAATAGGCAAGACTATAGAGGTGTATGTAGACGACATGATAACAAAGAGCTTAAAAGCTTGCACTCATGTGGCAGACCTTGAAAAGACCTTCGATATTATGGATTTATACAGGATGAAGCTCAACCCAGTGAAGTGTGTTTTCGGGGTAGGAGCTGGGAAGTTCCTGGGATTTATTGTCAATTAAAGAGGAATTGAAGCAAACCCTAAGAAAATTAAGGCTCTGCTTGATATGAAGACACCGAGGAGTATCAAAGACGTCCAAAGACTCACGGGGAGAGTGGCTGCACTTAATAGATTTGTTTCCAAGGCAACGGACAAGTGTCTTCCGTTCTTTAAAGTGCTTAGAAAGGCCTTCCAGTGGGATGAAGAGTGCGAAGAAGCATTCAACCAACTCAAGTCTTACCTTGGGTCTCCCTTGTTACTATCTCGGCCAATAATAGGAGAGAAATTGTATGTGTATCTGGAAGTCTTCGAATCGACCATCAACGCAGCCATAGTACGGGAGGATGCTGGGATACAAAGGCTTGTGTATTTCAACAGTAAGGCCCTTTAAGGGTCTGAACAAAATTACCCTCGTATGGAAAATTTAGCTTACGCCCTGATACATGCTTCAAGGAAGATGAAGCCTTACTTCCAAGCCAACTACATGGTTGTCCTTACCGACTCACCACTAAGACAGGTCCTGCATAAACATGAGAAATATGGAAGGTTGATGACTTTGGCCATTGAGTTGGGGGAGTATGACCTTACCTACCAACCTAGGACAGTCATCAAGGGGAAGGCCCTCGCGGACTTTGTTGCTGGATTCACTTGGAAAGAGGTCGAGGCCAAGAACGACCTAGAAGGTGCTGAAGGGTTAAATAGCAGTGTCTTCCTGGACCAGGAAGAGACGAAATCCAACGTCTCTCGAGATCAGGAAGAGGTTGTGTCCAGAAAGATCAGGAATAGAGTAGCGGAGAACGAGGAGGGCCGGTACCTCTTTAGGCAGGGAGTCATGTCTGAGGGGGCTTTCTCATCGGATACAGATATTTGGAACCTCTTCATTGATGGTTCCTCGTGTGATAGAGAAAGCAGTGCAGGGTTGATACTTTCAGCCCTGGATGGTACCAACATCAAATACGCATTGAGGTTCAACTTCAAGGCATCTAACAACGATTCAGAATATGAAGGTATGATAGTAGGTCTCTCGTTGGCAAAGACTATGGGTGTAAAATGACTCCTACTTCATAGTGAGTCAAGGTTGGTTGTCAATCAAGTATTGGGAGTCTATGAGGCCAAAGATGAAAGGATGGCTAAGTATCTGAAGAAGGTGAGAGTGATGTTAGAATATTTTGAAGAGACAAAACTGAAGAGAGTACCTCGGCAAAGTAACAGCCATGCGGACACGTTGGCAAGGTTGGCCTCAGTGATGAAGATAGACGTCAGAAGGACAGTTCCGGTCGAGGTCTTAGGAAAAGCGACCATTGAGGAAGAAGAGGTATGTAACCCTTGTCTCAATTTAAACGTAGGAGAGTCATGGATGGACCCCCTCGTCAGGTATATCAGAGAGGGAGAGCTACTCGAATCCAAGTTAGAGAGGAAGAAATTGAGATACAGGGTTGCCAAGTTCTCGATAATAGGAGACGTCCTGTACAAAAAAGGATTTATGTTGCCTCTCCTCAGATGTGTGCATCCCATCGAAGTTCCCCGGGTCTTATAGGAAATTCATGAGGGTTCTTGCTCTAGTCACATAGGAGGAAGACCTTTGGCCAAGAGAATCATTACACAGGGGTACTGGTGGCCAACCTTGGCCAAAGATGTTGCAGCTTACGTAAAGAGGTGTGATAAATGTCAGAGATTCTCCACTATTCCACATCAACCTCATTAACCTATGACGTCAATCACCTCTCCATGGCCATTTGAAGTATGGGGGATTGACTTAGTAGGACCTCTACCAAAAGCTGCCAATAGTTACCGGTTCCTGATAGTTGCCATTGACTACTTCTCAAAGTGGGTGGAGGAAGAGCCGATGATAACGATCACAGAGCAGAAGACCTTCCAATTTATTTGGAGGAACATCATATGCAGACACGACCTCCTAAACACTCTCATCTCGGACAATGGGACCTAGCTCAAGAACTCCTCTTTAGAAAAATATTACGTAAAAGTCGGGATAAAGCAGTTCTTCTCATCTCTTGGCCGACCTCAGGCAAATGGTTAGACCGAGGTCACGAACAGAACAATCCTCAATGGAATCAAGAAGAGGTTAGAAGAAGCAAAGGGAAGATGGATTGAAGAGGTCTACGCTGTGTTATGGCCCTATAGAACCACGACAAGGACACCTACAAGAGAAACCCCGTTCATGCTTGCACATGGCTTAGAGGCCGTCATACCAACAGAGGTGGGACTCCCTACTCACAGGGTTCAGACTTATGACCCTGATAAAAATGGGGAGGAAAGGAGGCTAGACTTAGATATGATTAAAGAAAGAAGAGAAGACGCAGAGGTCAGACAAGCAGCTTACCAGCAGAGAGCAACGAAATTCTACAATCAGAGGGTGAAGTCAAGACCCATCGCCGTGGGAGACCTAGTGCTGAAGAAGACCTTACAGAAAATAAGCAAACTCCACCCAAACTGGCATAGTCCCTACAAAGTGACAGAAGAGGTTATGCCTGGTACCTACAGGCTAGAAAACCTAGAAGGGGAACGTTTAGATAACCCATGGAATGTTGATCACCTAAAAAAATATTACATATGATGTTGCAAAGAGTTTATGTAAATGTACCATATTATTATGAAGAGGCTATTAATGAAAGATCAGTTTCCATGATAGCTCTTGCTTCATTGTGCTCTAATATTAGAAATTATGAGGATAACATCTTAGGTGATGACCTCAGACCCTTCTAATAGCACTCAGTGGTGACAAGGTCTGAGTTCAGACACCATAATGAGATGACCTCAGACCCTTAACATCATTAATTTGGTGAGATTAATTATGAGGATAACATCTTAGGTGATGACCTCAGACCCTTCTAACATCACTCAGTGGTGACAAGGTCTGAGGTCAGACACCATAATGAGATGACCTCAGACCTTTAACATCATTAATTTGGTGAGTAATTGTGAGGATAACATCTTAGGTGATGACCTCAGACCCTTATAACATCACTCAGTGGTGACAAGGTCTGAGGTCAGACACCATAATGAGATGACCTCAGACCCTTAACATCATTAATTTGGTGAGATTAATTGTGAGGATAACATCTTAGGTGATGACCTCAGACCCTTATAACATCACTCAGTGGTGATAAGGTCTGAGGTCAGACACCATAATGAGATGACCTCAGACCCTTAACATCATTAATTTGGTGAGATTAATTGTGAGGATAACATCTTAGGTGATGACCTCAGACCCTTCTAACATCACTCAGTGGTGACAAGGTCTGAGGTCAGACACCATAATGAGATGACCTCAGACCCTTAACATCATTAATTTGGTGAGTAATTGTGAGGATAACATCTTAGGTGATGACCTCAGACCTTATAACATCACTCAGTGGTGACAAGGTCTGAGGCCAGACACCATACTTAGATGACCTCAGACCCTTAACATCATTAATTTGGTGAGATTAATTATGAGGATAGCATCTTAGGTGATGACCTCAGACCCTTATAGCACCATTATGGTGACAAGGTCTGAGGTCAAACTATTGATTGGGTTTAAACAAGACATCATTGCAATAAGACTTTAGAGTTAAAACATCATAAAGACAGAAGCATTCAACAAATAAATGAAGTGAAAGATCCTCCTTAGAGGTCGAAATACCGTGTTAAGATTCAAAAAATTTATGCTAACCATGTTCTTCAAAAATTACAAACATCCAGGGGTTACAAAATAAAGCCACACAATTGAACTTAAGGGTTGGAGGGGAGAATGCTTGTGTCTTTGGCCTGGTCCTATTGGACAACCTTGGTCACCTCGGTAGTATCCTCCCCGAGGTCATTCCCTTTAATCTCTGTGTCGTCCAGTGTGGCAGTCTCGGCAGGCACATCAACCTCCTCCTCAACCTCTTGAAGGGCCCGAGAAAACTGAGGGTTGGCAAAGCCGAGGCCTACAAAATCAGAGGCCTCCAAACTTCCAGCCTCCTTCTTCTTGACAGCTGCCCATTTAATAGTTGCTTTGATACCTCTTTCAAGGTACTCAAAGCCGAAGCTCACAAATTCATCAGAGGTTTTATAGTCGGCCAATATCCCCTCAGAGGCGTCTTCGAGGGTTGCCTTCACCGCCGAGTCGACTTTCTGCTGAAGGACATCGTCCTTTGCCTTCAGAGCGGCAGTATGCTCCTTCTTGAGCTTGGAAATCTCCTTCTCCAACCCCTACACCTTCTTCTCAAACTCTTTTGCCTCAGACTTTAAACGGTCTATTTCTCCGTTCAAAGTGTTTTGCACCTTCTCGGCCTCTTGCCCCTTTTGGATGAGGGACAACTTCCTCAGAGTCCAGTTGGAGAGATGGTGCATAGCTACCAATCCCTGCAGATTATGTAATCATGTATAAGTTAAAGACCAGATTAGAGGTAACACTTGGAAACTATATAGAGATACGAAATCATACCTGAATGGACCTATGGAGACCGAACTCAATCAGTAGGGGTGTGTCCATGGAATGGCAAAAACATTTGTCTGGCTCGGTCATGGAAGAGCCGATAGCATCCAGAGCCTGCAAACTGTGGCCTATGATGCTGTCATGAATCTTCAATTGCTCTATATGAGCCGCCAATACGTCTGCAGAGGATATGGGGATGGCAGAGTCCCCCCTTTCTTAGTCGGCCTCTGATCTTCAGGGGCATGGTCGGTAGCCCCCCTCTTCTTTGAGGTCTAAGCCTTTGTGGTTGAGGGAACAAGAGGAGGAGCATTCAGACCTGCCTTCTTCACGAGCTTTGTTAAACTCGGCGTAGCCATTTCCCAAAGCTCGTTTGAGATATCCTTCGGGCACTCTGCAAAATTGAAAGGTCTGAGTTAGAGAATCAGACATGCGTAAACTCAGAGGTTTATCTTGGAATAAAAAATGCTTACCAAGCTCGACAAGAGGACTTCCACCTAGACCAGTCTCATAAAGATAGTGGGGGGTCATCAAGTGTTCAAATTTAATGAGCAGACCATGCATCCCCTAATCTTTAAGGGCTTTCACCTTCTCAAGGCTCTGCAGGCTCAGACTAGGGTCAGCCTTCGCAGACATTGTTACCTTACCCCATCTTAGGGGCATCCTCGGCTCTAGCAAGGAAGAGGGAACACATGGACCAAATTCCTATGGCCCTGAAATGAAGAAGTATCGAGACTTCCAGTTGTGGTTGGAAGTTTGAGTTATCTAAAACATCTTTTTCTCAGACTTTCGAGCTACAAAATGATAGTAGCTCGGATGATTTTTGGCAGAGGAAGGGACATAGCAACCAACAAAGACCTGAACTGAAAGGTCTGAGTGGTGGATAACCCTTCATAAGACTATGGCCCATATTATGACCCTCTAAGCATTAGGGGACAATTGGGAAGGGGCCAAATTTATGTAGGCAAGGATGATCCTAATAATGGGATGACTGGGCAAACGAAACCCTAACTTGAACATCTGCTCGTATAAGCAGATCTCACCATCTCGACCATGGTAGGCCCTCTCTTCCCTCAGAGGTCTCCTAAGCTTTATGGAGGGGCTGATGGAGATATCTGAAGCAAAGAAGGTCTACCTCAGTAATGGTACTCTCGATCTCGGTTGCCTTAGAGACATCGACATCACTTTCAACATCGACATCATCGTCATTGTCTAACTCAATATCGGCCTGAGCAGACGTTGATGGATTACTTGGGAACCTCTGAGCGAACTCAGCCCCGGTGACAGCCGACAGGGGAATGGCGTCAAGAATGGGTGGAATAGCCACACTCGGCTCTACAACCTCAACCTCTGATGAAGAGGATGAGGTGCTTGAATTATTATGGGACGAGGCCCGGCTAGAGACCTCGGCTTGATCAGGGGCCTGATCTTACCGAGTTGTGAAGTCCATGGCCTCCTGGAAGGAATCCACAAATATAGGGTCTGAGGTGGAAGACTCAGACATCGATAATGGTTCGGCAGGGACTTCTGCTTGGCTAAATAGTTCCAATGGATCAGTGTATATCACCTTCAGAGGTGGTGGAAAGATGGGTCTAAGAGGTAATTCTTGTGACCTACGAGCCTCCTCCTGTGCTTTTTCTATTTGACTAATTTTTTCTAAAGTCTTCTCTCTGAGAGAAGGGAACTCCTCAAGAAGTTGGTAGAGGGATCTGAGCATCAGAGGCATACACTACACTTAAGGAGCCTCTAAACCACAAACAAGATTGGCTAATGAAGTAAAGTAATTTAAGGATCAAACTACCAAACCTAGGGCAAATACAGTTCGCCTGAAAGTATGGAGATCTCACCGGAAAACTCCCAAACTCGCCAGAAAAAGCAAAAGTAAGGATGCTTGCAGGAAAAATGAAGGAAAAAGTATGGCAGAGGTTACCCGAAGATGAAATGGTAAGGAAGAAATGAGAAGACGCGAGAAACCACCACCCAAAAGCCTCGAGCAAAGATCTTTCTAGAGAGAGAAAGTTACAGTAACGAGTCAAGCCAGAAATGAGAGAAATGAAGAAGAAAGGAGGGAAATAGGGTTTAAACCCTTAAATATGGAGGCCCATCTCCCAAGGCCCATCATTGCCTTGGGAGCCCCAAAGGACGGCTGACAACACATGCTTGCCAGGCAAGCCACGCTCCAACGATGGACAAGTGTCAAATGAACATTGACACATAAGAGAAAGACCTCGGAGGTATAGAGACCCCATAGTCACCTGCTCTCACATGTAGCTAAAGGCTGGGGGTGATTGATATGCCCCAAGTGTCACCTCGACCCAGAAACTAAAGCCTCGGCCAAGACATTGCCGAGGTGGGAAATGCTCTGAGACCATGATAACAGCGCTCGGCCATATCAAGGTCGGCCCAGGCTGACACCACCACCAACCTCATCATGGGGGGCACTGCATGTATCATAAGGGTCAGCGACACTTCAGTTCACCTGGTAATGACAATCTCGGCCTAGAGTTGGCCGAGGTCGCAGGTAGCCATACTTGTACCAAGGTCAGCCTCATCAAGAAATCAGTCGATGTTCCAAGAACATGCCAGCTCAACCTCGGCTCTGTCCGACCCCAATCCCTTGTCTCGGCTTAACTTAAGCCAAGGCCTTTATGGTCCATCTCGGATTGAACGAGCAACTAGACTTTATCAACCTCGACTTCTCCCAGGCCGAGGTCATGACCAAGAATGATGGCTAAGCACCTATTAAAATTTGGATAAGGACACGTGGACACAAGTCAGTTATAACAAATCATTCCCCACTCGTGGGGAGAATATTTCATCATCATTCTCTACATGTGATAGTGACAGATGTCTTCTTCATATTGGCTAGATTAACACACACACATGCTCATTGCATGCATGGGGGGTACATTACACCCCCCCAGGTACTATATATAGAGGTCATCCTCTACCTTGCAAAGGATTCGAAATTGGCAACCCTAGCTAAAACTCTGTTCAAATACACAGTAGAGAGAGAAAGTTTGAGAGATTGTATCCATGGCCATTAGAGCCCTCATACAGTGATACACATAATACACTTGCACAGTGGACGTAGGCCAGATTGGCTGAACCACTTATATTCTGGTGTGAATCCTCTTCTCCTCACCTCCTTCTACTATATGTGTATATACTCTTATGCTGCCATTGCTAACATTGAATTGAGCTCACAAACACCTTGAAGGGCACTTGTTAAAATGGAGAGTCTAAGTGATGATAAGTGTAACTATGCTCTAACAAGTGTCCCTCCTTTGGAAATTTTCTTTCCACTTCACAATCCACCCATGCAAAATAACCATAAAGCTCATGGTTTTGGCAAAGTATTAAGCCTCTTTTAAGAGCCAAAATAAAACAATTCCTAATATACTTTACCAAACAAAAGATAAGGGGAGAGATAGAAGAAGAGAAGGGTAACAAGAAGGAGAAGAAGGAAGGACAAAAATAATAAATAGAGAGAGACTTTAACTTATAATTTTTAGCAAGTTACTTCTTCTACTAGGTGAGAACTCATCTTCTATTTTAAACAATTCTCTTAAATGTATTCTAGTAAAGGGTAGTCATGTAACCTTTATTGAAACTTTAAGGTCTACTCATAGAAAGAATATTTAAAATCCACCCGTTATACATTTAAAAATTTCTAAATAATTAATTTAGTATCCTATGATAGCGAGAAACAACATACTACAATTTTAGCCCAATGTGAGCTGTGTATTTTACTTAAAACTTTTTTTTATGAAGAATTATATTTTGATTTTGACCCCATGTAAACCATTTTTTTATATTTTTACTGGATAGAGCATAAAATTATCTTTCTTTGGACACCAAAATCGTAATTTTTGGATAAGAAATGAGTGAGATATGAATTTTTGAAGTTTAGTATATAAATCTGAAAATTCTGTGTTAAAACTTTTGACAACATGCTATATCCGATTTTTTTAATTCCTAGGTTTATTATTTATGTATGAAATTTTTCATGGGATATATTAACTCATATGAGAAACTTATATAATTTATTTGGAGCAATTTAAGTAGACATAATAATTTTAATAAAATATTAAAGTTAGTATTAAATTATTATCCCAAATTTATTAGTGTTAATATTTATTTATATAATTTATGTTGCATGTAAATACCATCCCGTAATAAGTGGGATAATTTCATGTGATGTTATTATCAAAATTTTATGTTAGACATATTACTATTTTTTAGTGGATTAATAAAGAAACCTTATATCGTAAAACTTGGGTTTATACCATTGTGTAAATTTTAATATTATGAAAATTGAATAAGTAACCACTCATGATTTTTATTATCATGATAAATGTAAATGTGCTTAACCTAATTCAAGTTGTTTAATGGATATAAATAAGTTGGCTATACCATGGTTTGAGGCCATTTTTTAAGTTGTGATCATATTAACATCTATTATTGTTATTGTTGGACTTGAGGTTCATGTTGAGTCGGCTGAGATTGAGATAGTCCTACAGTTCGTGCACTAATATAGTCTACACCACCGGAGGTTATCTGGGAGGTATAGTTATACGCATATGCAATTATGCATATGTGTTGTGGCCGAGGGGCATTGTACACTAAAAGTGTCTCATATACATGTCTATTGTCTTGTTTAATCTTGCAGGAGAATACTAGAGGCCAAAGTATTGTAATAAAGTTACATGATAAATTATATTATCATCGTATAGTTACATGATTACTCATGATTAGATGCATATTATGAGTTTTCTGATATAATGGCTATATCGATCGCTAGTGGTATATGATTTTAAATGGCCAATTATGATAAACAAATTTTATATGAGAGTTGTCATTCACGTGGCTATATGATTACTTATGATTTATTACATATTATGAGTTTAGTGATATGGTGATTTTATTGATTGCTATTGGTACCTTTAGGGTTGAGTTTCGAGCATAAGGGTTTTCTCTCTGGGTCACGTTACTCATGATGCTACGCAAAATATTTTTTTCAGAATAAGGCAATGATCAATTCAGTTGGTTTTCTAGCTATTAGATGGAGACGCATAAAAGATTAGAACCTTTATTTTGATGTATTTTAGTTATTTATGTGGTCATTATGTATATTACTTCGAGATGATTATTGTAATCTATTAAAATGTTAATGTGCTTGTAGTTGATCTTAATGATTAAAATACACAAAGTCAAGTGGTTAAATATGTTGCAGGTCCAGTTATGGCCTCTTATTAAATTGAAAATTTCTTATTTATATAAACCAACTCTATGGACTCTTGTCGACAAACTAATGTTATATAGGTGTTGTCAAATTTTCATTACGTAAATATTTACTAAGGAATGGACTTTAAAATATACTTCTAAATTTCATGATCGTAATTTGGGGTATGACAAACTTGGTATCAAATATTTAGGTTTCACTTACCTTGGGACCAAGGATTAGAAAGGCTCATCTGCGATTCAAGGTCGTTGTTTTAGAGAACATGTCAACTGTGAAGGATAACACTTTTTTTTTGTTGAAACATAGTATAGATGGAGTTTTTTTGGTATGGTATTGGTCTTTACTCATGAGAAAGTACTTGTGTAGATATCAAATGTTGCTTAGTGGAAAATTTGAGCAAAATTTGATCATGAGAGGTGAACTTTATTGTGTTTACCTAAGCATACTAAAAAGAATTGTTAGTTAAGACTTAGTTGTGTGCTTGTGTAGTAGAATGACTTTTTATGGACTCTTTAGTATGTGGTACGGTGTCGAGATGCTTTTATTAAGATAATTCAAAAAAAAATTTGGAGATAATTATTGAAGATACGTTAAAAGGCTAATAATGATCATTGATAATATTAGTAGTGTTAGAAATCGAGGATAATTGGTGGTTGTTAGTGATTAGTATACTATAGAGGTCATCAACCTAAGTATCTTAGTGAATCGTTTATGTTAATAGTCTTATGGTGATATAAAAATGGAACCATGTTCGACTTTTGTTGTGCTGAGACACATTGATTATCTTAGCGAGAAAAATGTTGAATACGGTAAATGTAGTGATTTTTAAGAATGGACATAATAGAGAGTAGTACACCAATTTAGCGAAGTTTTTGAGGTAGTGTCGGCACTCATATATTTGAGGAATATTTTATTATGTGCATAAGATATTAAGAAAATATTCATGGATAGAGGAGATCATAGTATCGGGTGACATATTAAAAATGTTAATGTGGTGAACATTAGAGGATCATTACTGGAAGTTAAAGGTTATTATCATGTAACTATATTTTATCTTTTCGAGTTCTCATAATATGAATTAATGAACTAGTGAGATAATCTATTAGGAGATAACTGGCAACGATGGATTAACTATATATAAGAGGTATGCTTATATACATGTATATATATGAAAATGCTATTGTATATATCATAATTAATGATGATGGTGAGAGTGATTGGGATTGGAGTGATAAGTAATGGCCAATTTTTCGAGTGGTAGCATATTTTTTGTGATTCAATAGGAAAAATGGGTGGTAAATAATTAGAAGAATTGTTTAATTATTATGTCAACCTATTTATGATTGTGTATATTCTAGAAAGTTAGTGTGACCCTATAAGAGTATGTTAAGAGAGTACGTTACTAAGAGATATATTTAAATATCACTATAGGCTAAAGTAAAGAAGTTGATTGAGCTTATTTCTAGAGCAACAATGACAAATAGAGAAACTTCAAGTTACATGACCATTACAAATTTAAGAATAAAAATTTGAACTTGGTCTAAGTTACAATGTTTATATATTATTAAGTTAGCGATGTTAAAATATCACTTATGTGAACAAAAACTCCTCGATTGAGGATGGTTGATCACGTGAAGATTATTTAAATTGGGTTTTCTTTAACCAGAGTTGTGTTCATGGTGACACCACCGGTTTAAGTGTTGTGATTTTACTACGCTATATAACACCAATGATTAGTGTTTGGCAACTAGTAAAGAAAAACATAATTTTGAATTTCAGATGGTTGAGGTAGACGGGGACGATAATAATGAATATGCAATGATCTTAGCATTAATGAATATGTAATGATCTTAGCATTAGTGATCTTATCATTACGAGCCAATTTGGTGTTGCTCGTCTCCATTTCGATGATCCTAGACTTGCCCATCGGCGAGCTCACCCCCTAGTCCCCCCTGCGATCAGCACCGAGCACTTGGCTGAGTGCATCTGTAGCCAAAGATGCCTTGTTGGCATCAGACTATGACACATGCATTTTCTTAAGCTTTGCCTGAAACGATAAAAAGCACACAAATAGTTAATTAAGCAAATAAAAAATTATAACATAATTAATAAAAATTAAGGGCCTGTTTGGTTTGCAACTATAATTATGTTTTCTGTGTTTAAATACAATTCTGATAAAAATCTTCGTTTGGCAACCTGTTTTTAAACACAAAATTATAATATTCCTGTGTTATAATCAAGTTTTTCAGAAAACAGATTTTGGGTGTTTTATAACATCTGTTTTTTTTTATTTTTCAACTCAGAATTATTCATTCTTAATATTTTAAAGAAATTATATCTTAATATATAATATACATACATAATACATTAATGTGTGTAGTTCTTATAAATAAAAAATATATATGTACATATACACAAAATTACGTATGGAATAATATAAAGTTAAATGATATTATCAATAGATACATGATACTTATATATAATTTTATACATATATTATTAATGTATGGAATAATATAAAATATACATATAGTACATATGTATTAAAAAATATTATCAATTCATGTATGTATATAATTTTATAGTGAATTATATATGCGACATCATTATAAATATATATATATATATATATATATATATATATATATATAGAGAGAGAGAGAGAGAGAGAGAGTTAAACTCCCTAACATACCTCATTAAATATACCTAAAAATACATGATATTAAATGTACGTGTATATAATTTACGATGTATGTATGTATATGTATACATTCATATATCATGTATGTATGAAAGTATATATATATATATATATATATATATATATATATATATATATATATATATATATATATATATATATATATATATATATATATATATATATATATATATATATATATATATATATATATATATATAATTAAACTCCAATACATACCTCATTAAATATACCTAAAAATACATGTTATTAAATGTACATGTAGATAATTTATGATGTATGTATGTATACATTCATGTATCATGTATGTATGAAAGTTTTATGTATGTTTATATGTACATATATATATATATATACACACACACACACACACACACACACACGCATATGTATGATATAAATATACATATTTGTCAATTTTGTCAAATTTTCAAAAAACTGTATTTAAAAACAACTTTACCAAACGCACAACAATAATTATAAACACAAAAAACTAAATTTTAAAACTGTATTTAAAAACAGTGTTTAAATCGAATTTTCTGAATAGAGAACCAAACGGGCCCTAAACATTTATAACTTATAATCATGGATGCGATGCTCGGGGACACCTCCTTGTCCTTGCCCTTCTTTATCCGAATTGCCACATAGGCATTAAGTCTATGTGGCCTACCCCCAGGGCCACTCTCCGTCTCCCGAAATAAAATAATACAAAATTAGTAAGTAACACAAAATAAAATAATGCAGAATAACATAAAACTATAATTATAGAAAAATAAAAACTTACCATCCCGTGCTCCACCTCGGCGTAAGACGTCTGCACCAATAATGCACGTCCATCTTTTTTGCCCAATTTTCCCTCCCGATTGGCGAGATGCCAATTGTCACTCCTCGATCTCATTGTTGATGAACTTTTGCCACTTTACCAATGCGATCGTCTCCTTCGGTGGGATGGTCTCACACAGTCTGATAATGGAGTCCCGAGTCTTCCCAAAGTACCGGGCCACGCAAATTTTTCTTCCATGTCTTATGATGTTCCCTTAACTGCTCGAACACGAAATCACGGAGTTGTGGGGGCTAGCCGAATTGTTCTTGTCAAACAAATACAAAACAAAAAGAAACTAAGTGTTAGTTGCTAATAAATATAAATATAAATATAAATTGAAATTGAAATTAAAATATAAATATAAATATAATACCTGTAATGCCGCCCAACCAACCAACTTGAGCTCATTTGGAACTTCCCTCCAACTAGTATATCCTGGGCCGATAATCGTCTTCACCAACTCGAGGGATATAGCCAATATTCCCGTCTTGTTCTCAACATACGATCCCATTTTGCCCCATTTTGGGAGCCTAGGGGTCGAAGAGCCCTCATCGCCTTCACTGCCACCAAGCCCTGAAGAAGACATTTTCTATAAAAATTATTGTTATTAGTACAAATCCAAATGAATTGGAAGAATATAAAGCACTAACCATATTATAACAAAACACTGGAAACTTTGAATTATTGCACTAAACTGATCAAGTACAAATGAATTAAAAGCATTAAACCGATGTCTGATAATAAT
Source organism: Sambucus nigra (assembly GCA_949130495.1). NCBI lineage: Eukaryota > Viridiplantae > Streptophyta > Magnoliopsida > Dipsacales > Adoxaceae > Sambucus > Sambucus nigra. The sequence continues at coordinate 373,444,650 of OX422209.1, read as the reverse complement.
AAAACACTAGAATAATACACCCACTGGACATGGACTTTGAAGTAATGCTTAATAATTAAATCTAAATATTACATGAAGTAAACTGATCAAGTACAAATGAAATAAAAGTATTAAACTAATGTCCGATAATTGGAATACTTATTACAAATCTAAAAATTATTTCAAATTCGGGTTATCATAAAAAATGGATTAATATTCAGTAGGAGCAACCAAGTCATCCACACTACTGTTTAGATGCTTTGGCGCATCTAAGACGTTTGACCATGGCTCGTTGTTGATATACTCCAATTAAAACACTTACTTTACCTTTTGAAATACACAAAAAAATGGTTCATCGCTCACGTGTTCGTTTCTCTTCAATTTGGACAAGTCAACCATGATCAAATTGGTGCCAGGATCAACTTTACAAGCATTTTTATCCTCAACTCTTACCCAATCACAACAAAAAGCAACCTCTTTGAAGCTTACATAGTCCAATTCAAATATATTTCGAATTACACCATAGAAAGTCATTTCATCTTTAATGAGGATTTTATCTTTTGCGCTCGCTCGAAAGAAAGTAAGAGCCTTATATTAAATGCCCGAGTTCGGTACATTTTTACTTTCCTCGTACAGCCTTGCACCGAATATGTGATCGTTCAATTGATAATTTTTGTACTCTTGTGCCATGAACAAGGGTCCAGTGGCTAGACGAGCAAGCCTTGATGTTGCATCACCCATCTTTAAGAGCTGAGAATATAAATAAATTAATTAGGATAGTTGTAAAATTTTATTGTAATGTAACATTATATAATAGCTTTTTTTTTAATTATAATTACCTTGTGTGACAACCACTGCCTAAATTCGCTGTCTGATTATGCTATTATTTTTCGCCTTTTATTGTTCTCACAGGCTTCATATGGAACCTTCAAATTATATATTGTGTCTAAAAGCACATTCCTTTCCTCACTCGTCAAAGTAAACGCATTAGGGGGAATTATTGTCCTTCCCCTACTATCTTCTTTCAACTATAGATTTGGCTTAAGTATTAATGATTTAAGGTCTTTTCGTGCATTTTATCCATCCTTCGAATGACTCCCCCAAGGCATGTGCCCACAATATGTTAAACAATGTTCTTCTCTGCGTGCATCACATCCACTACATGGTGCACCGGGTTATTCTTCCAATAAGGCAAGTCAAATAAAATAGATCTCCTAGACCATGCCTTTTTTGTCTCAGTTTCATTCCCAGTTGGGGTTTTCTTATGCTTGAAATTCTTAAATTTAGGATTCTTACATGGCATATTAAGGCCACAATCAGAAGATTTACTTTCAATTTCTGAACCTGAAAATTGTATCAGCGGTAGCCTATGTTCAACCCCGCCCAATAAAAAATTGGAACCTTTCTCAGATCTGAAACTATGAGCGGGGGTTAAAAACCTCCTATGGAAATGGTATACATTTTTTGAGATGGTAGGGAGACGAAGAAATTCAGTCTCCTCTCCAAAAATAAGACACCCCAAATAACCATGTACCATACAACCGGATAATAACCCATAAGCTGGAAAACATGAATTGCCCACATCAACATAGCTTTCAGTGTAAACTCAATGCTTGCACACCCTCTACCCATGACTTATTTAATTCTTCTACCAAAGGATCCAGGTAGACATCGATGTCATCACTTGGTGCCTTTGGACCAGGTATCAATAAAGACAACATCAAAAATTCAGGTCTCATACACATAACTCATCCTCCTCAAAGTTGTAGAATCAATAGGATAACACATGAGATTATCCCCTACTTATACCCTAGCATGCCACGTCATTGCCTCCGTTATCCATGATACTGTGAAAAACCACTTTAATCTAATCCCAATGGGAAAATATTTCAACACTTTTTAAGGCACTTTTGAGCTTGTGCCTTCCTTGCCAGTAGATTGGACATATCTAGGTTCATCGCATATCGGACACCGATCGAGATTTTCATACTCCTTTCGATATAGTATGCAATCATACACACAAGTGTGAATCAATTTATACTTCATTCCCAAACCTTTCAAACTGTTATTTATAACATGATATCTATTTGGAAGCATATTCTCCTTGGGTAGTAAGTCCTTCACCCAATTTAGAATTATTATCACGCTATTGCCAGACAAACCATATTGGGTCTTCAAACTATGCAAATCAACCATGGCATGTAAAGTTATTTGATCTTTATCACAACCAAAGTATAACGGCTAGGTCTCCCTAAATTTTAAACTTTGGTAGTCATTGTCAAAGTTTATCCTGATATCTTCATGAGCACGTGAACCTTGTACATCGTCAGTGACCTCATTCTCTTCCACTTCATGAACTCCATCTAAATCCTTTAACATATTATTATCTACATTTTCCCCTTATACATCTCTCCTACTTGTTGAAGATTATTGTGAAGGTTACTCGAGGACAAAAAGAACTTTTGATTCCCCATGAAAACTCCAAAATCGATAACTATCTTGCATACCACGTCTTAATAAATGTAGTTCAAATATTTTTCACTCAAACACCTTACCATTCTCACACCTATCACACGGACACGAAAACCCTTCATCATTATGACATTTCTTTGCGTATTTCACAAATTCATTAGCACCTCTGCGAAACACATTCCCTAATCTATTTGTCTCACCCATCCACTCTTTGTATTTAGGATATCCCATCACAGTTACTCCAAACAATCACTTATTATAGGTAAGAAGCGTATATTCGTGGATTAGTTCAAACAAAATTATGAACATCTAGTTCCCATTAGTATAAACCATCACCTATTACTTGTTGTATAAAGTTTATAGTATGTTTAATTTAATTATGTCTTATTTATATTCGATTTTCAAATTTCAAATTCTAATTCGAATTCAATTTATAATATTAATTCCTATTTCATCCAACTCCTTTAAAGGGTGAGTGGTCTTATCCCATTCAAGACCGCATATTTCTGCAATATACTTAACAACTCATGCACATTGTTCCAGTTTGAGGAAAATTTGACAGCATATCCCCATAGTTCTCCAAGTACACGACAAAGATTCAAAAGTGCGGGAGTTATTTCAATTGATAATTGAAATAACACTTAACATCGCATCATTTAGTATGTACTCAAAGAATATTAAGATACGACTGCAGAACTTCCTCCAAAAGTAACAAGTTTAAGCCACTAAGAATATTATTATACAAAAACTATGGAGTCCCAAACTGTGAATCTTATTATACACACACTTGTACACACACACACACCACCCCCCAGTTCCCATGCCCCTCTCCCCCCCCCCCCCCCACACACATACAAAGGAAAGAGAAAGAGAGAAAAAACTAACCTGAAATCTTAGAGAGAGAGAAAGAGCACTCGCGTAGAGAGAGAAAAATGGAGGGAAGTGAAAACGGTGGGAAAAAAGAAAGGGGGGGATTTTTTTACTAACAAAGTTGTCATGGATATGTCACGGTCATTAACCTATGATAAGTTTATAAGGTTGTCATGGTCATTGACCGTGACAAGTCTGTGACAAGTACAACCGTGATAATTTTATAAGGTTGTCATGGTCATTGACCGTGACAAGTACAGTTTTCATGGACTTGTCACGATGAATGATCGTGACAAGCCTTTGTCACAGACTTGTCACGGTCATTGACCGTGATAAAAAACACGTGTTTTTTTTTCACAGTCAATGACCGTGACAAGGCTGGCCGGCTGAAAGGTGACAATTTGGCCTTTTTGGTGTAGTGAATCTTGGGAAGTAAGACTTACCAATTTTTGTCTAACACGCATTGTAAACATAATGCAAAATTATCCAAGGAACTAAAAAACTCTAATTGTGTACTCTGTGATTGTTTATCTTTATGTATTCCCACTAAGTGTTATTATATTGACGTGTTTAAAATTTCATAAACCTGAATTGTGATATATTAGAATATATTGAGGAGGTGATGTACCAAGGTAACTTAATTTTATTAAAAGTGTGTCGTATTAGGTGTATCTATAAAAAGGTCTATAAGATTGGCTTCCTTGTCCGTATGGAACGTTATAACATCATTATTTTATTCCTACAAGTGATCCCCCATCCAATATTATCCTAAATTATAATTTTGAAGTATCGAGAAATGATTCTTGAGGATTGTAATTAAGAAGATGCTAAGTAATGTCATGATAGTTCAAGGATAATTAGGTGTGCCAAGAAGGTATGACATGAATATGAAATGTTACGACTAAGGGATTGTGTCAATCTACTTAAGATTTAAACATTGTGATACATATTAAAATTATTTTTGAGTTAGCCAAGTATGTTATAGTTATTATTGGGTTATGGATAATAGTTGCAATTTTAGGACATAGGAAGTCAAGGTTGTCAAAAGTAATTACTTATAACATTAAAAATTTTATATGAGTTACGAAATTGAACATTAGCGCCTCAACACAATTTTATAGATATATATTAGTGAAAATTGCGGGTTGAAGTCACTCATCTAAGTTATGTTGTGGTAGTGAAAGGTTTATGGTAATGAGTCAAAATGAGATGGAAATGAGAAGTGTAAAATGTGTTATGGGTTAAATAATTTTTAAGTTATTTAGAATGTTCACTAAGAGTGTCTTAGAGTTCCACTTTACAGTTTGTTAAGTACGATCATGTGACTAATCACTAGTACTAATAGTTAAGGTCGTTACTAATTAAATAGTTAGAAAAATGGGAATTCATCACTAGTGTGCAATATAACACTAAGTATATTTTTATGTAGCTTTGTTCATGTAAAATATTAGATTTTTTTTATAGATGGTGTTGTGAATAAAACATGTCAAGAGGTGAAAGTATATGTGTTGTAATTCCTAAATCAACTATGAAATATACATGGTGGGTATATCATTGAGAAGGTTGTTTGACACATATGTGACGTTATGCATATATGACAAGATTTTTGTATGATATCAATCAAGTGTGGAGATGCACGTGCAAAAAATTGTGGCATGCGTGGCGCATATATGTGTTGAGAAAATATGTGAGTGGGATAGGCGAAGGTAAATGAAATCCCATGTATGGGTTAAAATTGATATTGTAGTAACTTTTGTTGTAAAACTTCATGCATGCATGCCAAATTGTGGCGACGTTGCTTATGAAATGATTTTATTGTTTCATATATATTGTGGTGATACTAACTAAACTGATACTTCTTGGGAGTTGGAGTCTTATATGAGGAAGAAGTACCCTAAGGTTTATGGAAACTATGTCTATATACTTTGAGGACAAAATCCTCTTTAAGGAGGGTAGAATGTAGTGACCCACAAATTTAATGTAACACCCCATGCGCCCCCAAAAAAGACACGCGGCGTGATACTACGATAAAAACTAAACTAAAACCATCCACAATAAGTATAGAGCATCTAAATTCCACGATTTAAATATAACAAAATCACAATTCTTCTATTTCCCCAATAATGAATACGATAAAGTTTCTCTCAAATACAAAATCCTCCAACTAAAATTACACGACTAATTTATACATCAAAATAAATCTTTCAATCCAATACTCTAAAATAAATCTCCAAAATAGTCCATAGCGTCCCAATCCGCTCTAACCTGCCAACTAAAAGAAAATACGGGGAAGTACACAATATGATAGGAATAGATGCTAAAAAATAATTAGCACGATGAATAAATCGCAACAATACGAATCACATATACAAATCAAATGCAATACTCAAGCATTATATAAATATTAATTTCTCAATAACACATCAATGAGTCACTAGACCTCACCTCACCGCGCCTATGCATTCTCAAGCATATCCGGATTTTGAACTATTGACGGGTGCCCATTCTCCGTGCCATATTAAAATCTCATGACACGATGCTCAAATCACAATATAATATATCACAATGAATCAAATATTATAGTTTTTAATAATTTTTCATGATTCCAAGGAATATCATAATTCAACATGAGTGCAATCGACACAGAAAACAAACGGGATACTCTTGAGAGAATTTAGGAGCATATTGTATAAGTCCCGTACCTCAAAATTATCACATGAATCATCAAGTATATTTCAGCCTCAAAATCTAATCACGCCATCATGTTCTTCTCGCGAAAATAATCAAATCTCGTTCTAGCCCAAACTCGAGAAAACACCAAATAAGCCTTATAATCTAAGGTTGAAATCTTGAATAAGTTTTGGGCAATGGTTTGTAGATGAAAGGGGGTAATTTTGGAGAGGTCTTATGGTTGAAAAGTTTGAGAAAAAGTGATTTGATAAGCAACGCCACAAATTTGTTGATATATAAAGGATTAAGAGTTTGATTAAGAAAATAGTTCTAATCAGATACAAACACTAAAAAAATTATTTTGGACGATTGGACCGTTGGAATTGGATAAAATTTGGGGAAGAATTAGCTGAAGAAGAGAGGAAACTGCATAAAAAATTTCAGCTCGATCGGACTGACCAATTTTTTTAAAATATTTTTTTTAGAGAATTTTATGTTTTGAAGACTCTTAGAGAGTTTTATGTTTTGAGGACTTTTCTGTATAATAAAAATTCAATTAAAACTCTATTTTAATTCCGATTCCAATTTCGTTTGAAAATTTATTTTTCAAATATAAAAACTAATATTTTAAATTATAAAATTTATAAATCCAAAATTTTATTTTTCTCCGATTTTCAAAATTAATTTAAAAATTCTCATTTAAAAATCCGGGTTGTTACATTTAATAGTACACGATATAGTTTTAGTAGTGGCGATGTGTCAAATGATATATTTTAGATACAAAAGAGAGAGAGAGAGAGAGAGAGAGAGAGAGAGAGAGAGAGAGAGAGAGAGAGAGAGAGAGAGAGAGAGAGATTTTTTATTTATTTATAGTGATAATTGATATTTACGTACCTAGTGTGGAAAAATAAATATTAGTCAATTTGGAGGAAGTGTTTTATATAAATATTTGAATTATAATGACCTTAGTTTTTAAATTATACAATACGATGTATTATTCCCAGTGACGTGTCGATTTAGATTATTTATTTGATTTTAAATGAGCAAAATGTGGACAGTGGTGATATTTTATTATTAAATATTTAAATTATGTCCTAATTGCTTGTTATTTAGATAACAAATTATTGTTAAGTATGAAATAAAAATTAAAATGTATGTATATACATTTATTATACCATATAAACTTAAGTGACAAACATAAATGAGTAAAAATCTTAAACATTAAACTTAAGTTGCTGGTTTACAATTGTGCAAAACTAAGGAGCTTATGAAAAATTTAATTAAGTTTAAGCATAGGACTTGTTAAATGAAGAGTTTAAGTGGGGACACTTGTTAAATGGAGAGTTTAAGTGAGGACACTTGTTAAAATGGAGAGTTTAAGTGATGACATGTGTAACTATGCTCTAACAAGTGTCCTTCTCTTGGACATTTTTTTTCCATTTCACAAGCCACCCATGAAAAATAACCATAAAGCTTGTGGTTTTGGCACAGTATTAAGCCTCTTTTATGAGACAAAATAAAATAATTCCTAATATACTCTACCAAACAAAAGAGAAGATGAGAGAGAGCCGAAGAGAAGGATGACAAGAAGGAGAAGAAGGAAGGCAAAAAATAATAAATAGAGAGAGACTTTAACTTATAATTTTTAGCAAGTTGCTTCTTCTACTAGGTGAGAACTCATCTTCTATTTTAAACTATTCTTAAATGTATTTCTAGTAAAGGGTAGCCATGTAACCTCGATTGAAACTTTAATAGCTACTCAGAGAAAGAAAATCTAAAATCCACCCGTTATACCTTTAAAAATTTCAAAATAATTAATTTAGTACCCTATGATAGTGAGAAACAACATATTATAATTTTGGCCCAAAGAGAGTTGTGTGCTTTTCTTGAAACTTTATTTTTATGACGAATTGTATTTTAATTTGGACCCCATGTAAACCCTTTTTTTATATTTTTACTGGATAGATCATAAAATTATCTTTCTTTGGACACCAAAATCGTAATTTTTGGGTAAGAAATGAGTGAGATATGAACTTTTGAAGTTTAGTATATAAATCTGAAAATTCTGTGTTAAAAATTCTGACAACATGTTATATCTGATTTTTTTTTTCAATTCTTAGGGTTATTATTTATGTATGAAATTTTTCGTGGGATATATTAACTCATATGAGAACCTTATATAATTTATTTGAAACAATTTAAGTACACATAATAATTTTAATAAAATATTAAAGTTAGTATTAAATTATTCTCCCAAATTTATTAGTGGTAATATTTATTTATTTATATAATTTATGTTGCATGTAAAGACCATCTCGTAATAAGTGGAATAATTTCACGTGACGTTATTATCAAAATTTTATTTTAGACATATTACTATTTTTTGTGGATTAATAAAGAAACCTTATATCGTAAAGCTTGGGTTTAGACCATTGCGTAAATTTTAATATTATGAAAATTGAATAAGTAACCACTCATGATGTTTATTATCATGATAAATGTACATGTGCTTAATCTTATTCAAGTTATTTAATGGGTATGAATAAGTTGTCTATACCATGGCTTGAGGCCGTTATTTAAGTTGTGAGTATATTAATATCTGTTATTGTTATTATTGGACCTGAGGTTCATGTTGAGTCAGCTGGGATTGAGATAGTCCTATAGTCAGTGCATTAATATAGTCTATACTACCAGAAGTTGTCTGGGAGGTATAGTTATACGCATATACAAGTTGGCATATGTGCTGTGGCTGAAGGGAATTGTATACTAGAAGTGTCTCGTATACATGTCTATTTTCTTGGTTAATCTTACAGGAGGATACCAGAGGCCAAGGTATCGTAAGAAAGTTACATGATAAATTGTATTGTTATCGTATAGTTACATGATTACTCATGATTAGTTGCATATTATGAGTTCGCTGATATAATGGCTATATCGATCGCTAGTGGTACATGATTTTAAATGGCCAAGTATGAGAAATAAATTTTATATGAGAAAATGCGTTGTCATTCACGTGGTTATATGTTTACTTATGATTTATTACATATTATGAGTTTAATGATATGGTGATTTTATTGATTGCTATTGGTACATTTAGAGTTGAGTTTCGAGCAGAGGGGTTTTCTCTCTGGGTCGCGTTACTCATGATGCTACGCAAAATATTTTTTTTCGGAAAAGGCAATGGTCAATTCAGTTGATTTTCTAGCTATTAGATGGAGAGGCGTCAAAGATGAGAACCCTTATTTTGATGTATTTTAGTTCTTTATGTGGTCATTATGTATATTACTTCTAGTGGATTATTGTAATCTATTAAAATGTTAAAGTGCTTGTAGTTGATCTCGATAATTAAAATACACAAACTCAAGTGGTTAAATATGTTGCAGGTCTAGTTATGGCCTCTTATTGAATTGAAAATTCCCTATTTAAATAAACCAACTCTATGGACTCTTGTTGACAAGTTAATGTTACACAGGCATTGTCAAATTTTTATTACATAAATATTTACTAAGGAATGGACTTTAGAATATACTTTTAAATTTTATGACCATAATTTGGGGTGTGACACCGGTACACCCCATGGTGAAGTACTCCGTCTGATGAAACCCTGCCCCCAAAGCTGCTGAACTTGCTCCCTGAACTCCTACTTCTTAGATGGGGCCATACGATAAGGTGCTCAGGTTATAGGCCTCCTACCCGGTGCTAAATCAATCACGAACTCAATTTCTCGGCTAGGCAAAAGCTCGGGTATCTCCTGGAATACGTCCTTAAACTCCCTAACCACTGGAATTGAGTCTAACGAAACAACCACCTCCTGTGAGTATCCTCGTCAATTCAGTATAGATGTGTGCTCGACCCTCCCTCAGGAAGAGGCATCGCCACTAAGAACATCTCCTGCCTTGGAATTGAGAACCCAATAGTCCTCCCGAAACAATCCACCATCGCTCGGTATCCATCTAGCCAATCCATCCCCAAAATAACGTCATACCCCTCTATATCTAACACAAGGAGATTGGCGGCTAAACATAACCTACCCACATCGATGTCCACACCCCTATAGATCGAATGTATAAGCGAACCACTTCCCAATGGTGACTCCACACACATAAGAAGACTACCAATTATCTCTAATAGGCCGACATCTCATGCAAATCTAGTCGCTATGAAAGAGTGTGATACCCTAATATCAAATAGAATCCTACCCTTAATATCGTGAATAGGAAACATACCCTTTACTACCGGTGGTACCTATGGGGTCTGCTGTATAACGGCATCTCGAACGTTATGACACGTCCATACTGCAACTGTCCCTGCTATAGTGGGGCGGTGTGGCTGGTGCTGCAGGAGGCCTCTATGCTTGCTTCTCCTACAGGGCACCTTGCGTCTGCGATGCTCTACCCTCCTGTGGGCAATATTTCCTCTTTTGACCTGTCTGACCATAAATAAAACACTACCCTGGAAACTCCCTCTATCTCTGGACCAGATGTCCTTGATGGTATTGACCCTACTGTTGGTCCTGTTGGCCTCCCCCGTTGTTCCCTTCGCCCAGACGGCCTTGAGGACCCTACTGACCCTGCTAATAACATCCTTAGGGCCGATAGCCTCCAGATCTAAACCTTTTGGCCTGATCCCCCTGGTGGGAATCCTGCCCCTAGTGTCTGCCTGACTGCTGCTACTGTGGTGCTCCATTAGCACCCCTCCCTCCAGTCTTGCCTGGCTGGATAGGCTCACCTCCTCTCTTGCTTCCCTTCATATGGAAGCGATGATCCTAGAAGTGTAAAAGTATGGCATTGAAGACGGCTTTATAACTCACCAATGCAGGATTACCAATCAAGTGCTGCCTGATCCTCCAGGCTGGCCCATCCATAAACTTCACCTTCTTCCTTTCTTCATTGTTCACCTCATGTGGCACAAAATTAGCTAAACGAGTGAACTCCTCCTCATACTCGGCCAGTGAACGATCACCCGGAGTCACCTCACTGAACCTCATCCTCATCCAAGTCTCAAGTACTGACATAAAGTATTTGCAGTAAAATCGCACCCAAAACTCCATAATGGACATCGTGTCCCTCTCTTTTCCGATGGTATTTGACTCCCACCACAGTAACGTTTCTCCAACCAGCATAAAATTTGCCAACATATGATTACGCGCCTCGCTACACTCTACCATGCACAGGTGGCACTAGATATCTTTCTTCCACTGGCTCGCCGCGATCACATCTGAATTACCTTGGGACTCAATTTGGTGGTCCTTCTGAAAGTCCTCCCTAACTCTCTGCCAATATGATGGCCCTGGGTGGGCCTGGACAATCGGTGCCACTGGCATCGGTGGTTGATGGGCCTGAGGAAAATGGAGAGCCATGGCAGTCATCACTGCATTAACTGCCTGCGCCATTATCGTTGCCACCTCTGCTACTAACACTGACCCTTGTGGTGGTTGCGACTGCGGTGCTTGTGGCTCCTACTGAGCCTCCCTCACATTATCCCTAGCCGTTTCTCTGTTCACTCATCCTCTCCTGGGTGGCATCTAAAAATAGATCGAATTGTATGACTTCATAGTCAATACAAACATAATAGCAGAAGAATGAAATCTCAAATGCGTAATCATGAATGCAACAGTCCTAAAAATAGGGCTTTATGTTAAAGAACGGTACGCTGAAATAGTAGTAAGACGTACAGATCCTGTAGACACTAGAACCTGATGATCTGATACCATCTATGACACCCCACCTATTTTAATCATGGTTGATTAGTCCTTTATCAAAATAACCAAGAATCTCATATGGTTCATTCTTAGCATCACTGTCGAAAAAGGTTTTAATTACTAACCACCTATGTTAAAATAAGCTTCTGCCAAATTTTATCTTTCATTATTATAACAACACGCGAAAATAAATTAATTTAACCAAACCATCCACACAATATTAATCTGAACAATCACACGACAGATATATAAATAAATAAGACCGAATAAACCACTGGTTCCCAAAACAAATAATCCAACTACAATATGAAATAAGTAAATGAATATGAATACAATCTCATAAATAAACTAAAAAACTAAATATTTCGAGGGGCAACACACCCAAATGAAATACTGAGAGAAATCATATCTAGAATGAATAAGCTGAAGAATATAAAGAAACTCCTGCAAGCCACCACAAGTGTTGCAGCTACACATCCCTAGATGGAATCGTCAAGCTTGGCGTCCCCGTGGGTGGATACTTAAAAGGTTTTGAAAATATTTTGACAAGGGTAAGATACCAAGAAAATAGTATGAAAATATTTTACAAGTGTTTAAAACACAGATAAAATCAGTTATTAGATACACATGCTAGTTCAACATACACTCCCTTTAGTTTCTCACCTCTCAAATAATGTGCATGTCTAACGTTTCTTACCTAGCTATGCTACCTAGACCAAACTAGATAAAGTATCTAACACCACAAAAGATCTAACTCCCACGTATAGAATATACGACGCTACCACAGTATCAATAATTAATATTTCCCACGCATTATTATTGAGTCAATTATTTAAGTCTCTCTACTTAGATAATACACACAATTTATCAGTTCTACTATCACACATAAGTAGACATATCAAACTTTTATATATTTAACACGCATATAATATATACAACTATATCATCCCCAGAATGGTCCCTCGTGATGTTGGCATACTCTGTTATCGAGTCCACGTACCTTTCGTACTAAATCAAGGACTATTGGTCCATCATGTTTCCTCGAACCCAAAATAAATCAACACGTAATGGAGGCCAACATGGCTCTAAGTATTTGGGCTACGCACATACCTAATGTACCTAAACGACACGGCGATCCGACTAATACATGACACATAGTGAGCCACCTTAATTTCCATGTTCTGGGGTACACATCTAGACCTCACTAGAATCGTCAAGGTGGGATCACCCTCTGGCAGAAACCTCCTGATAGTAGGTAGCGTAGTTATGTTCATGCACATAATAAAATCTCAACAATAGGTATTCACCCAACCTATATGTATATATGTTCAGTAGGTATGCACACAAGTAATGTGCACGCATCTCAACTATTGTGCACGCCTAACGTTTCTTACCTCTAAACTAATGTGCATGCCTAACATTTCTTACCTAGCTATGCTACCCAATCAAAACTAGATAAAGTATCTAAGACCACAGAAGATATAACTCCCATGTATAACATATACGACGCTACCATAATATCAATAATTAATATTCACCCCGCATTATTATTGAGTCAATTATTTAAGTCTCTCTACTTAAATTACTTTGGATACACACAATTTATCAGTTCTACTATCACATGTAAGTACATATATCACAGTTGTATATATTTAGCACACATATAATATATAAAACTATAGTATCCCCGGAATGGTCCCTCGGGATGCTGGCATACTCTGCTATCGAGTCCATGTACCTCTCGTACTAAATCAAGGACTATTGGTTCGGCATGTCTCTTCGAACCCAAAATAAATTAACACACAATGGAGGAGAATATGGTTCTAAGCATTTGGGCTACGCACATAGCTAACATACCCAAACGACACGCCAGTCCAACTAATACACGACACATACTGAGCCGCCTTAAGTTTCATATTTTGGGGCACACATCCAAACCTCACCGGAATCGTCAAGGTGGGATTGCCCTCAGTGCGAAAACCTCCTGATAGCAGGAAGCGTAGGTATGTTCATGCAGCTAATCAAATCGCAACAATAGGTATTCACCTAACCTATATGTATATATGCTCAGTAGATATGCACACAACCCATTATATAAGTTCGTACATAGTATATATCTCTCACGAACTCAACGTACTATGAATTACCATTATAACCTCTTATTGTATATTTTTTAGTATCGCTCACTCTCCGAAGGGTCCTAGTTACCCATTTATTTATTTTGGTAGCTAATACACTCGTACACTACTGGTCGAAATCATATGTTCACTCATACTCTCTATGATCCATTCTCATTCCCTCGAATTCATTATTTTCACAATTCATAACCAATGGATATTCACCTATATTCTCTCGTTATAACTAAGCATTAACCCGCCCACTAGGCCTACTGGAAATAAATATAACCCTCATTATAATTTATAGATGCCTCAAAAGTCTCCCCGTTAATTATTCACAATTTCAGGGCTGAAAAATGAAAATTTCACAATTTTGGCAATCGAATCGATTTTTCCTTGGGCCGAATCGATTCGAAAAGTGTCAAGTTGCCTTCTCCAAAATGCTGTTGTGTTATCTAAAAACTTCTATATAAGCCATCCCAACAGTAACTAAGGTTATACCAACAATTTCTAATGAATTTATATATCAAAACCTATAAGAAATTCATCATAAATAAATTAAATCTTCATATTTCATGAAAACCTTAGGTTTATTGTTTTTCCTACATATTCAAGCATTTACAAATATATCTTCCATGATAATCATCATAAATCACGTGATTACGAATTATCTACATAAGTGGATTCATTCTACATGCAAATCATATCCCAATTCATGAGTTCTCTACATTTACACCTCAAGAACATCATTTATATCAAATAAATAAAACCCTACTCTACATGGGTATTATAACTCATAAAAATCATGCAAGATAAACACTTGCCTTATCAGGCAGGTCTGGTTTTGTGAATAGGATGATATAATTGGTCTTTCCTTGCTCCGATCACGATTCTGACAACGATCGGGGTGAGAATTGGTGCGAGAAACCTTGGTTTTCTTCTTCTCTTCCCATTATATGGCCTCTTATCTCTCAACTTTGTGTTTACCATAACCTCTAACCCAAAGGTATAATTATAACACTTTGAATTTAGGAGTTCTCTCTACTCTAATATCTTAAATGACCGAAATTCCCTCTCGTGGTGCCGATTTAGTCTAAAATTGCTTCGGGACCCAAATACTACCCCGGGGTACACTATTCCGATCATTTCGACCCTTTTAGAATCAATTGTGACCTCAAAATGATCATCCAAGTTACTTTAAATAATTTCCTATATCAACCTCATATAGTCTATGCACGAGTCTCGGTTGAGATATAATGCTGCCACGTCACTATCACTCACTAGGACGTAAAATAATCATTTACTATTAACTTAGTAATCTTATTGCAAAAATATTAACCATTATCTCTCTCGAATAATATTTTTAATTCACACCAAATAATTAATTCAATTAAATTATGGTACATGTGTAATTTAAAAATACCCGAATTAATTAAATAATAAATGCTCATAAATACAGGGTATTACAGTTTCCAATGACTATCCAAGTAATAACAGATGTCATTAGATATTTACTTATTAACAAATATTAACAACATTGTTTTTGTAATCGATATAAGCGAATATTGGTTTATCAACGAATATTAACAACTACATACTTTCATAGCCTGTAAATTCATTAAAATCCTTTTTATTACTTTCCATTTTCAAATCTCATTAATAACATCTTTCTTATATTCCATTTCTACTCTAGCCAACCGATCCTTCATTTAACACGTTAAAATCTTATTAACCAATTCTCACTTTCTTTTCTCATTTATACCATCTTTATATTGATAACTTCATTATAACTAACCGGACTCTCACATGACCATGAATATAACATAGTATGACCCATATAACATAATAAAGTTATAAACGTAATCTATAGGCCTCAATTACGGCCCTGCACTTAGCTGTATTAACCTCATATCCTACATCACCATAGCCAGTCCGCCTCACTCATGACCCTGCACATACTTGGGATATAGTCCAAGAAATTATACCATTACTATAACCTAATTTTCTAGGTCCTACACATACAATATCTCTATAGCCAACCAACACTCGACCCATACCAATAGCAACACACAAACATAAATTTTGTCAAAATAGACGACTGATATAGGCCCTGCACATACGATACTACATGACTATCCAACATTGCACCCCATACTTACAGAGATACCCACATATATATTAATTTCTATAAAAAGTTTGTACATCCTAAATTCTAAACCTTCTTTAGACTCTATACGTGGGACGTCTCACTTCTGTGTAGGCCAAGTGGTCATTGAGACTCTACAAAACATATATATCCTAGTTTCATACCTAAGAAGTACTATTTATGCAATATACACCTCCTAAGATTCCAACTCCTAGCCTTGTCTAAACTCTATGTGTGGGACGTCTCATAAGTGACATCCAAACAAGGAACCCTAGATACATTTCAATTTAGATTGGGCGGTCTTCGAGAGGAAACGATTACTAAACTTATCCTTCAACATCCTAGAGAATTTAACCCTAATTTTCAATCACTTACTTCACGAGAACACACAATAGGTTCATATCATTATTTTTTCACTCATTAATTTCCCATCAATCAATCAAGTTGCCTCTATCATCCCGACATCCCCAAATCTTCACCCAATACACAACCTAAAACCCAAAATATCTATAAGACTTACACTTCCTAACACTATGCCATAAATAAAAAATCGTCACGATTTTAGACCCTTGCCCCGGGACATGGTCATGAATTTTTTCCTTGACCATTTTAAGGGTGACCGTATAAAAGGTTACGACCCAAAGCCGTGACCCTAATAAAGGGTCACTGTCCAATGGGTGACTTCAACATTGAGGGATTGGTCAAGGCTCAAAATCATGACCCACCCGAGCCAATTGTCGCGGTGTTTTTAGTGGTTATAGTCCCAAATCGTGAGCATAAAAAAGAGGATTATACTAATAGTCAAGGTTCTGATCCATGACTAAAACAGTGACAAAAAATTTATATACGATCATTTTTTTAAAAAAATTAAAAATAAATAAATTTTTCTACATCCTAAAAGAAACCTGTACATGTTTTCAAATATGTATATATTTTCGCAAATAAATATTAAGTCGTCAATTTTTTTAACACAAATTAACTAATTATTAAGCCACTAACTAATCCATAAATTAAAAATTAAGAATACAAAACAAATTAACTAACTATTAATCTATAAAAAAAATGCTACTAAATCCAAAATATTTGCATTGAAGTAAATCCATTGTCGACTCTTTTTGCCCGACCTAATACTTCGACACTTTTTGGGCCCTTTTAGTGGGCCACTCTGACTGTGATAATGAGAAATTTACTTCAATTGGAGTCATGGGTTTGGGAGGTAAAAAAGGAACATTCATCCCATTCTATTCCATATCTACCACAAACATGATCAAATAGTTAAACTAAGTTTAAATCAGTTTATTTCAGCTTAGCTCATTGGATTGAATAATTGAAGTCAATTTAAATTAGTTTAGTTATAAGTCCCTAAAACGTGATTAGGAATTTTAATTATATAATTAAGTATAAGTTAGAAGTTAGAAGTTGGTGAGGGGTGTTAAACATGCTAATTATCGCATTTGGGGGATCCATGCTCATGTGATATATATGTGTTACTTACAGTAGATGCTAATCGGGATTATAATCAGGGATAACATGATTAGAGCATATGATTAGTTATGTGGCTAAATGAATTATGAATTATGTTTTTAATGCATCATTATGGTTATAAAAGTAAATTAGGGTGTTTGTGTGAAATTGGCAATGTTTGGTTGCCAAATGTGAAAGTTTTGAAATTGTTGGTAAATTGCTACTTTCCTGTTCGAGCCCAAATTAGGCATACTAATTTTATGATTTTGGAATAACATAAAATATTAAAGTTGTATATATATGAATTAGGATTTTAACACAGCAAACGATGTGTTAAATAGTGGTCCGAACAAGAAGTTATACCGAAAATACGGAACAAGGGCAAATCTGTCCATCCCTTATGTGATATTTGTCTTATTAGCACAACATGTGCTATTTATTGATTGGTTAGAGGGTAAGCCATGGTTTGCCCGACTTAAACTCCTTAAAACTTCCCCCTTGTTCATCCAATTCATCCATGAAAAATAGTTTTGCCTAAAGAGAGAGAGAGAAGAAAGTTAAGGAAGAAATCGTTGGAAAAATTTCTATAAATCGAGGAATCCTCGTAAGGTAATTACTTCTTTATTAAAGTTGGTCACATGGATGAGATGTACACTTGGTATATTTTTGTTTCTGATTTGAATAAATATTTTTATGATACCCATTTTTCCAAATTGTGTTAAAACAAAGATGGTTTAAGAACCTATGTAAGAACACATATTAGGATCGTAAATGCTAACTTTAAAGTCCCAGATTTGAATTTCCTTCTCGTGAAGCTTTTTGATTTATAAAATTGATTTTTATTATGTGTGTATATATTATAACATGTTATTATATGTTTCCATGATTGATACCCAAGATGGAGGTTATGTTTGCTTGAAAATGTTAAGTTATGCTTTAATGTTCTATTCCGACATAGTTGTGCTAAAAATGACATAAATCATGGAATACATATTTAAATTGAGAAATTACAGTTGGTGATCAAACTATACTCATATATGTATAAAATATCCTAAAAGTTTGTAAAAATATGGAGAAATGAACCTTTGGTGATAGTTTGAAGTTCTGGTATATAATCTGCCCCAAAGGAGTAAGTATGCATACCAGGGGTTTGACGTTTTGCTCGACATACCAAATGAACCCTAAAAATTATGAAACATTAATTTTGCAATATGCATTGTGTTTATTGATATTGGGTGGAATATAATGCAAAGTTATGATGTATAAAAATTATGAACATTCCTGGAAGTAAAAGTTTTGTTACTATTTTTCGTGAGAAACGATTTGGAAAAGGGTGTAATAAAATGGGCATAACTTTGTAAAAAAAATCATAATTTAATTCCCTAAATTTTGTTAGAACCATAATGAATAAGGAATTATAGAAATGTGAAGTATCATATTGAATTACTTTTTAGTTATGTCAGATTGATCAATTGATGTGATGTGTTGATGAGTTTAATGTGATTTGGTGTATTCAAATACTAATGATGTTGAGTTGTTAGGCGGGGAAGCGGCTAACACTACCATACCAAGAAAATAGTTATGATATTAATCTTAGTACCAAATTCAAGGTGAGTGACCTCCCCTATGAAATATAGACACTTATATGTTTATATGAAAATTTGAAGTTAAATACACGTGTTAAAATGTTTATGGGAGTGATGTTGTATTTATGAAATATATGCATATGATTAAGAATGTTAAGTGATGTTGTATAATGTTATGGATTGTGGCGGGTCCTTTTTCTAATGTTAAGGAATGTGGTGGGTCCTACGGAATGTGGCGGTCCCATTAATCCAACTTAAAGGTTTGTTATACTCAAGCCTAATTATGGGATGTGGTGTTCCCCACTAACTGTGGTGGGTTAGTTGGACTGGGGCGGTTCCAGGATTGCGAGAGTTACACAATTCCTGTTGGGTTATATCCTTAGAAAATAAAAATGGTTATGAAAATTGGTTATATGTGTGGTGTATGAGTGGTATAGGGTTATTCATTAAGCTTGTATTGCTTACACTCCTATGATATTATGTTTCAGGTATGCCTATCGTTTGGAGTTCACTGCCAAGTTAGGAACATAAAACGGGGGAGTGACGGGAATCTAATCTGAACTGAATATCAATAAGATTTTGGGGTAAATGTTAAACTAAAGAAATTTTGTATGTAAAGTTGTTTAGTACTTGTAAATTACATGTTAAGGTAGTTATGTTTTCATCCAAACATGCGTTTAAAAAAAATATGGTGTTATTTTCAGAGAGAATTAAAGTTAAGTATTTATTAAGGGAACCTATTTTTAAATTAAAGGACGATTTTAAGTTTATTAAGTCGGGGCGTGACAACTTGGTATGAGAGCATGGTTATTAGGTTTTGCACAGGGTGTGAGAGTCTAGATTGGCAGTGGACGTAGAAACTATTTTGAGTCATAAGTATTCTATTTCAAGGGATAGATTTAAGTATGTTGGATTCCTGAGCCGTGAACATGAAGGGTTTGTTATTAAGTTTTTAATTGGCTTTATTGACTAACATCTGTCAGCTATACACATATATTATTGTACGTGATATGAAATGCAAGGATCTTGTAGGAAAGGAAATATGATGTTAAGGTTTATTCGGGGCAGACAACAATTACAAGTATTTTAATATAAAGCATTGCATTGTTTTATATGGTGTATGAACAAATGTGTCATTGAAGGAATTTTTTTTAAAGACACAATGTGGCATACAAATTGTGAAGTAGTGAAAGTGATCTGTTTTTATACTGGTATATGTGAACTAGACAAAAATTATGAAGTATTAGAGGTGATCTCTTCCTATGTTGGTATATGTGGACTTAAGTCGTGTTACGTATATCATTATGAATGAGTGCACTCGTCACCTGTATCGGAGAATGATGTACGGGAACACATATATCGTTAAAGGATGAGAAGTGAGAAGAATTATTGTTACATGATTATAATGAGACTTAAATTGTTGGTGTGTGAATGAAAATGAAGATTCGTATATTAAATGTTAAATGATAAGGTTAGAAGTTGTATATGTTTATATTTAACATGTAAAAAGGTACGAAATTCAATAACTAGTCAATATATCACAAATGATCATAATATGAATTCATAGTGAATTATTACAAGTAGAATAAAGAGTAATGAGAATTGTGATGCACGTATTTAATAATATGAGTACATTTAGTGGAAATTACTCTTGTGATTTTTTGAAATGCCTATATGAATAGTAAAGTTGAGATGATGCATTAAAGAGTTGGAAGTTTAAAAATATTGACGAGTCCTTTTAAGAATATGTGTTGTAGATGAGTATGAGAAAGATATTAGTTAGGTTTAAATATGTACAACTCGTTTGGGGGATATTGAGTTGTATTTGTTATTGCGAGTATGTGTTATCACTAAGAGTACGTCATATAAATAATATAATTAACATTATACGGAGTTACCAATATGTATGTGTAAGGAGAATGTGCTATGTGAGATAACTAAGGTATTTGTACAGATTATTTGAACGAGATACGACATATAATAGTTAGATAAGTATTATGGGGTTGGTAAGTATGGCTAAAGTTTCAAGTGGTGATGTTATGTTTAACATCCATATTATCAAACGGGTAATATGAGCGTATTAATGATGTTGTGTAAGACTATCATATTAATAAGCATTGAAGTAAGATTATGATTGTAAAGTTATTGTGTTGGATAAATGACTTGTTAAGGACATTGTATGTTTAGTTAAAGAACAATTAAATGATACTAAAAAAAAGGAATATAGTGAGAAGTTATATTGAATTCATAGTGCATGACTGGACAAGATACATGAAAGTGAATATGGAATATTAGTTAAAATTATACATTTGGTGAATGATTGTTTATTATCGATATGTGGAAAATAGTGAGGTTATCTTTAGATGAAGGATCATAGGAACGATATTTAACAAACTCTAAAACTTCAGAGATGATACAGATAGTAGTCAAATTTGAACACATATATTTGGTATTGAGTGGAAGATGAGAAGATGATATGTAAGAAGTTGGTATTGTAATATGATGTTTATCATTTGAGGAAATGAATGGAAGTTGGAGAGATGAACTATAAGAAGTTAGTCTTGTAATAGAATATTTATTATTTGTAATGTTACACGATGATAAGGATAGATTATATGAATGAAGTGAGAAATGTACAGAATGACGTTTGGTTTATTAAGAATGTTTACTCATCGTTAATATAAGAGGATACAATCGGTAATATATTATGTGTGAATGCTCGAAATACGTATATAAAGGTATGTAGTAATATATGAGTTGGGAATTAGCTTTCATTGATATGAAATCACTAGACGATTATCCTTACGTATGAATGATAAAGACGCTTATGTGTTGATAGATCCTGGTTCTACACATTCTTTTGTGTCTTTATTTATTCTGTTCCATCTTAATAAACCACTATCATCATTAGATTCTAGTTTAGCTATTATTACTCCAGTAGGGAGGATTGGTTTTTATTGATAGGGTGTGTAGGGATTGTATGGTGTGCATGACTTTGATGTGATATTGGGTATGGATTGGTTGTCCTCATATCATGTATGTTTAGATTTTTTTAGAAGGGATGTAGTGTTTCGATTACCGGGTGAACCTGAATTTAAATTTATTGGGGAACGGAATGTTACCTGAGTATTATTTTACAGACCTTATCAGAGAAGCAGTTATATGCTAAATTTTCTAAATGTAAATTTTGGATAGACCAAAGGAGTATTTTTGGGACATGTTATTTTTGCCGATGGAAATTGTGTTGCTTGAAAAGAATATGGATGGAATTTATAAAGGATTATGACTACACAATACATCACCATCCAGGCAAGACTAATGTTGTTGCTGATGCTTTGAGTGGAAATCGTGTTCGAGTTGACCTACTGAGAGAGTTAACTTTAATGTGGATGAAATTAACTTTGAATGAGTCTTGTGGAATACTAGCGTATTTAAATGTTAGACCTATGCTGATAGATTTGATACGACAATCACAAGAAGGAGATACATAATTGGAGAAAATTAAAGACAATATGAAAAAAAGTAAAGCAAATAAATTTTCTTTTCATAATGATGACATTGTTATGTATGATAATCGTTTGTGTGTACCTAATGTGACTGATTTAAGGAGAATAATTTTAGAGGAAAGCCATTGTTAGTTATATGCTATGCATCCAGGAAACACATAACTTTATAGAAATTTGAAACAATGTTATTGGTGGCCGGGAATGAAACACGACGTTGTAAATTTTGTTGCTAGATGCCTAGTTTGCCAACAAGTGAAGGCGGAGCATCAGAAGCCTAGTGGTTTACTATAATCCTTACCTATTCCTGAGTGGAAACAGGAACATGTTACTACAGATTTTGTTATAGGTTTACCAAAATTATCATGAGGGTTTTATTCTATTTGGGTTATCTTTAATTGATTGACTAACTCGACACATTTTATTCTTGTTAAAGCTACTTATTCCATAGATAAATATGCCAATATATATGTGGATGAGATAATTAGATTGCATAGTGCACCTATTGCTATTATCTCTGATAGAAATCCTAAATTTACTTCACACTTTTAGCTTAGCTACAACAAGTTTTGGGGACTAAATTGAAATTTAGTAAAACTTTTCATCCTCAGACTGATGGGTGGTCAGAGAGAATGATCCAGACACTCAAAGACGTGTTATGAATTTATGTATTAGAGTTCAAGGGAAGTTAGGTTGAACACTTGTCACTAAGAGAGTTGCTTATAATAATAGTTATCATTTGAGTATTAAAATGGCACGTTATGAAGCCTTATATGGGAGGAAGTGCAGGACCCTAGTGTGTTAGACCAAAATAGGAGAACGAAGAACTACTTGGGCCAGAAATTATACAACTGACTACTGAGAAGATAAATCTTATTCATAATCACTTGAAGGAGGTGCAAAGTAGACAAGAAGGTTATGCAGACAAAAGAAGAAAGATTGAAATTTGAGGAAGGTGATCAAGTATTCATGCGTGTTTATCCTTGGAGAAGGGATATGAGATTTGAGAACAAGGGAAAATTAACTCCTAGGTATGTCGGCCCTTATGAAATAGTAAAATGAGTTGGAATCGCATCTTACGAATTGGATTTGCTACAAGAATTGTTTCGAATACACGATGTTTTTCATGTATCAATGTTACATATGTGCCCGATCATTCACCTGTGTTTATTTCACAACCGATAGAGCTTAAATATGACTTGACCTACATGGAAGAACCAATCGCTATTGTTGATCGAAGGAGTAGCTGTTACGTAATAAAACTATTTCGTTAGTAGAGATAATGTGGGAAAGTCAAAATGTGGAGTATGCCACCTGGTAAAGAGAGAATAACATAAAGGTGTAATATCCTCATTTGTTTGGTAAATTCTTATGCGTTAAATTTCGAGGACGAAACTTTTATAAGAGGGGTAGAATTGTAAGGTCCTAAAACGTGATTAGGAATGTTAATTATATGATTAAGTATAAGTTAGAAGTTAGAAGTTAGAAGTTGGTGACGAGTGTTAAACATGTTAATTATCGCATTTGGGGGATCCATGCTCATATGATACATATGTGTTACTTACATTAGATGCTAATCGAGATTATAATCGGGGATAACATGATTAGAGCATATGATTAGTTATGTAGATAAATGCATTATGAATTATGTTTTTAATGCATCATTATGGTTATAAAAATAAATTAGGGTGTTGGTGCGAAATTGACAATGTTTGGTTGCCAAATGTGAAAGTTTTGAAATTGTTGGTAAAATGCTACTTTCCTGTTCGAGCCCAAATTAAGCATACTAATTTTATGATTTTGGAAAAACATAAAATATAAAAGTTGTATATATATGAATTAGGGTTTCAACTCAACAAATGATGTGTTAAACAGTGGTCCGAATAAGAAGTTATACCAAAAGTACGGAACAAGGGCAAATCTGCCCATCTCTTAAGTGATATTTGTCTTATTAGCACAATATGTGCTATTTATTGATTGGTTAGAGGGTGGGACATGGTTTGGACGACTTAAACTCCTTAAAACAGCCCCCTTGTTCATCCAATTCATCCATGAAAAAGAGTTTTTCCTAAAGAGAGAGAAAGAGAAGAAAGTTAAGGAAGAAATCGTTGGGAAATTTTCTATAAATCAAGGAATACTCGTAAGGTAATTACTTCTTTATTAAAGTTGGTCACATGGATGAGATCTACCCTTGGTATATTTTTTTTTATGATTTTAATAAATGTTTTTATGTTACTCATTTTGCCAAATTGTGTTAAAACAAAGATGGTTTAAGAACCCATTTAAGAACGCGTATTGGGATTGTAAATGCTAACATTAAAATCCCAGATTTGAATTTCCTTCTCGTGAAGCTTTTTGATTTAGAAAATTCATTTTTATTATTTGTGTATATATTAGAACATGTTGTTATATGTTTCCATGATTGATACACAAGATGGAGGTTATGTTTTCTTAAAAATGTTAAGTTATGCTTTAATGTTCTATTCCGATATAGTTGTGCTAAAAATGGAATAAATAATGGAATACATATTTGAATTGAGAAATTCTAGTTGGTGATCAAACTAGACTCATATATGTATAACATATCCGAAAATTTTATAAAAATACGAAGAAATGAACCTTTGCTGATAGTATGAAGTTTTGGTATAAAATCTGCCCCAAAGGAGTAAGTATGCATAACAGGTGTTTGACATTTTGCTTGACATACCAAATGAACCCTAAAAATTATGAAACATTAATTTTTCATTATTCAATGTATTATTGATATTGGGTGGAATATCATGCAAAGTTATGATGTATAAAAAGTATGAACATTCCTAGAAGTAGAAGTTTTGTTACTGTTTTTCTTGAGAAACGATTTGAAAAGGGGTGTAATAAAATGGTCATAACTTTGTCAAAAAAAATTGTAATTTAATTCCGTAAACTGTGTTAGAACCCTAATGAATAAGGTATTACAGAAATGTGAAGTATCATATTTTATTGCTTTTCTGTTATGTCAGATTGACCAACTGATGTGATGTGTTATTGAGTTTAATGTGATTTGGTGTATTCAGATACTAATGATGTTGAGTTGTTAGGTGGGGACGCGGCTAACACTACCATACCAAGGAAATAGTTTTGGTATTAATCTTAGTACCAAATTCAAGGTGAGTGACCTGTCCTATGAAATATAGATATTTATATGTTCGTATGAAAATGTGCAGTTAAATACAAGCATTAAAATGTTTATGGGAGTGATGTTGTATTTATGAAACATATGCGTATGATTAAGAATGTTAAGTGATGTTATATAATGTTATGGATTGTGGAGGGTCCTTTTTCTAATGTTAAGGACTGTGGTGGGTCCTACGGAATGTGGCGGTCCTGTTAATACAACTTAAAGGTTTGTTATGCTTTGGCCTAATTATGGGATGTGGTGTTCCCCATGAACTGTGGTGGGTAAGTTGGACAGTGGCGGGTCCAGGCTTGCGAGAGTTACACAATTCCTGTTGGGTTATAACATTAGAAAATAAAAATGGTTATGCAAATTGGTTATATGTGTGGTGTATGTGTGGTATAGGGTCATTCACTAAGCTTGTATTACTTACACTTCTAGAATATTATGTTTCAGGTATGCCTAACGTTTGGAGTTCACTGCCAAGCTAGGACCATAAAACGGGGGAGTAACGAATATCTAATATGGGTTGAATATCAACAAGCTTTTGGGGTAAATGTTAAACTAAAGAACTTTTGTGTGTAAAGTTGTTCAGTACTTGTAAATTACATGTTAAGGTAGTTATGTTTTCATCCAAACATGCTTTTAAAAAAATATGGTGCTATTTTCAGAGAGAATTAAAGTAAAGTATGCATTAAGGGAATTTAGCTCTAAATTAAAGGACAATTTTAAGTTTATTAAGTCAGGGTGTGACATTAGTCCTAACTCAGCTTAGTTAATATATCAAACCAGTTACACTCAGTTTATAAATCAGTTCACATATTTGTTTACATTTAAATCAAACTACATTTTCATCACATTATTTCATCTCAGTGCCAAACCAAATGAATACCAAACCAATACATATATGAGTTCTAAACCCAAGAAAATTCCAAACTGGTGCATCTCGTTCTAAATACCATTCCAAATACAAGTTCATTTTAAATACCATTAAAACAAGATATACACATAACCAAGAAATTAAAAATTGGAGTTTCTTGACCATTAGTACATTCTTTTCTTAAATGTCATCAAGAACAACACTACGTCTATTCAAACTACTGTCATTTGTGGGGATAACACTGCTGGAAGACTCAGTTTTTCCACACGATGAATCGTTGATGACATGAAAATCATTCCACGGGGAAGTTCATTGTACTCAGGTGTTTCTCATCTAATCCATTTACCTCATCTGGGATAGTAGTGGTACACCCGTCCAATGTCATTGTTCTAATAGGAACGTATAACTTTAACATCCAACAATCCACTGCATTCGCAATTCATTTGTTTGGACTTAAGTTACAGGTTGATGGTTGCACTTGATGGATTCATTGATGGCATTTTTAGCACCTACTAAATTGATAATTGTGGTATAAGCCCCCTTTTTTAGAAATGTAAAAATATTGTGTGAAGACTCTAAATTGGGAATTGTGGTATAAGACCTCTTTTAGTTTTCAATTTATGAAATTATATTTGAATGTACATATAAAAATAGAGAACTAAATATATGAGTAGAAGATGCACAAATGTAAATAAACACAAGGGTTGTTCCAATACATACAATACAAATAGGGTTGTCATATAACTATTAACAAAATAAACATAAAATAATATTTCTAAACTCAATTTTCGTCCAAATCAACTAAAAGATCCTTAAAATTAGGATTTTCATCAAGAGCAGACTGAAACTCTGTAGGGGATTTAGTGCATCTGCTTGAGCAGTCAAACCCTTTGGTGCATGCATAACAAGAGACCGGTTGTCGTCGTTTATGTACTTTGAGTTGAATACCTTTTTCTACATTTTGAAAGGCATAAATCAAAGGCTCATGGACCATGCAATCTTTACTCTCCATCTTAGATAAATCTACCATGACAAGTTTTAGGGCATGATCAATTTTATAACCATTCGTAGTGTCCTCCACCTTCACCCACTCATAATAGAAGACAACTTCTTTGAAATATAAGTAGTATAGTTCCAGGATTTACTGGAAAATTGTATAATAGGTCAGCACCGTATCCTTTGGATTTTATCACTTTTTCTAGACACAAAAGAAGTCAAGGCAGAAATTAAAATTTTGTTGTTTTTTGTCAACAGTTTTTTCTCTCATGGGTATGAGAAGAAATCAAAATCGTTAAAGTAGGATGTTTTAAACTCCTTCGCACGAAAATTAGGACCTTTGGCTAGGCATGTAAGCCTTGAATATACATCACCTCTTTTAAAGGATGCATTTATTAATGGGTTTATATTAGGGCATATTTATAACACATACATAAATAATCACAACAGAAGAGGTGGCAATTACCTCTTTTGATACCAATGAGCTAAAATCATTCATCGTGCAATTTTTCTTCTGATTTATGCCAATTTCATGATCATACTTACTAAACGTGTTCGTGAAATTGTAGAGTTTAGATGGTAATATAGAGAATAGATCTAATCAAATCAAATTAGGTTATATATGTAGATACTTACTCTTTCTAATCTTCAACTTCATCTTAAAATTCGAATATATAAGTATCTACTTGCTCGTATTGCAGATTGGTGGGTTTCACCTCTTTAGGGTTCCCGAAAGGCAATTCATCCTCAAACTCGTCACGTTCCTGGATCGCTCGTTCTCCAAAAGGATTGAACCTCCTAAGGACTTAATTCGACATATGTTTTCGAGTGTATGATGATGATGATTCTTCTATTATGTATTCTACCGCAATTAACCCTCCGATATATCGTATATTTTTAACATAATCTTTGAAGGTTTTCATCAACCACTCGAAAGGATGCATCCAACGATAACTGAAGGCTCAACACAACAAAGTCTCATCGCATAGATGCATAAACAAGTGGACACTGATTTGAAAGAACGATGGAGGAAAATATTTCTTTAAGACATAAGTTGCCTCGGCTAAAGTGGCTTTCGCAGAATTATTATGCTTCCTATTTAACACATTTTCACATAGTAAGGTCAATCACAAACTAATTTGCACAATTTACCTATGGAGATCTTTGCGCTCAGAAAAGAAATACCTAAACAACAGAGGGACTAATTGGATGATGATGTGTCACTCGTGTGACTTGCACTATTTCAGGCAATTTGTTTGGTAGGTTACGACCATGAACAAATACTAAAATAACCAGTTGGTGTCTTCAAGTTAAATAACGTGTCTAGGATGATCTTTTTCTCAATAGTAGTCAAAGTGAAAGAACTTGCGATAATCAAATTTCTTCACGTGCTAGGATCAGTTGTTAACCATATTTATTTTTCATCTCTTTTGGATCTCGGCGCACCACCTCTCCATCTTTCGAATGAGAACCACCCATAAATGTTCCTATCAGATGTTCTATAAAATTCTTATCTGTGTGAATCACATCCATTATGTGCCTTACACGATGCTCTTTCCATTACGACGAGTCAAATATAATTGACCGTCTGGACCATGCCTTCATTTTACTAGGATATTTCGAATCCTCCCTAGCTTTAAGATTTTGGCTTGCAAATTGAGGGCATTTTCCTACAAACTTATTCCTGAAAATGTATCCTTCGCTTTCTCCTCAATTTAGTACATAAAAATTCGATAAGTCTTCGTCTTGAGCTCATGACTAACATGTAAAATATTAGATTTATCGTTCCTAAAGGGTGACTGTTCTGAAGAAATCTACGATGATCGACATAACTCCTCTTACTACTTGGATATAGCCAAGTGGATTCAGTTTTCTCCCCACAGACGAGACATCCATAATAACCATGAACATTGTAACTTGATAAGGTCCGATAGACAGGAAAGTCGTGGATCACCCACAACACTATTATTTTAAGTGTGAACTCTTCACCCTTATGAGCACCAAGCACCCTTACGCCATCATCCCACAACTCTTTAAGTTCTTCGATTAACGTGGAAAAGAAAATATCAATATCTTCATCAGGAGCCTTTGGCCTGAGGATCAACAAAAAAAATAATTTGAACTCTTTTCTCATATATAGTGTTAGAGGGAGACTTAAAGGTGCCATAGGAACTGGCCAATAACTTTGATTAGTGCTTAAATTACTGAAATGGTTATACCAGTCGACCAATAATGTAAGATGAATATTTTGTGGTTTCTTTGAAAATTCAGGGTATCGTGAGTGAATCAACCGAATGACGCATGATATTCCCACCCACCTCGGCTCGAGCGTGCCATGTCATGACCTCTGTTATCCATGCCAAACAAAGGTCGTACCCAGTGCATAAGGCTCCTGCTTAATTGCAGTATTTAGGAGAGGCAGATGTCGACTGACCTTACACCTGTATATGGAGAGGTTGTTCCCATGTGTTGAACTCGAGACGAATCGTATATTTGGGCGAGGGCACTTGACGTCGCACCAAGGTATGACCTCTAAAGGTCATACCCAATGCATAAGGTTCCCTTTTTAACTGAAGGGTTTGTGAGAGGTAGATGTCGACTGACCATACATGAAGAGGCCTCTACTATCCATGTTACAATGAAAAATATTTTTAATCGTGGCCCTAGGGGAAAATACTTTAATACCTTATGTGGAACTAGTGAGAACTTACGAGATTTTATAGGTTTGTCTTTTCCGCTCTCACAAACCATATATCTTAGCTCGTTGCATACAGGACACTCATTCTTCCCTTCATGTTCATTGCGATACAATATGTAATCACACTTGCATGAATGAATTGATTTATACTTCAAACCCAAGCTCTTCAAGATGTTCTTCATGCTCAGATAACTTTCTGGTAACATGTTCGCTTTCGAGATAATGTCTTTAACCCACTTAAAATTTTTAGGTACGTTATTTTTGACAAACCAAATTAACTCTTCCAATTATTCAAACCGATCATTGCTTATATTATCGAGTGATCTTTTTTGTAAACTTTATACAAAGGTCTAGTCACATCGGCTTTTAACTGTATGTATTCCTGATCTTCGGGTAATTCAACATCAGCTTGTTCATTGACTTGGTCATAATGGACATTATCTGTATCCATAGGGTGATGGTTTTTTGGTTGTGGACTCCATAAGCATTATCAATTAGGTGGGTCAAAGATTGATGTGCTGGCGAATCATTCAACACTTTCACCCAGTGGGGTTTCATCACGTAATGGGGAATCGATAATTCTTTCGGAATATATGGTGAATTCTTTTTCCATGGAATGTCTATATTATAGCCTTATGACATACCCCACTGTTGATACCAAATTTAGTCTGCTGACATGGCTCAATTGGGTGAAGACACGTGGCAATCTACATGGCAACGATAAACACTTACGAACAACACCTCGACTCCGAGGAACCATACTACAACGAGGAACTCTGCTTCCCCGATCAACTCAGATGCTCCGACCTACAAGAACTCTCCGAGGAACTTTGAGCACCGAGGAACTTTTGAGTACCGAGGAACTTAGGCGGTCCGAGCTGCACCTCGAACAAAGCATTAATAGCAGGATAACCCAACAGTTTGACTGCGCATTAAATGCTTATTATCATACAGATGTATATGCTTAAGGGGCATTTAATATATTATCCTTTCACGTTACAACCTTAGGGCTATAAATACATTGTATTATCCTCATTGTAAGGGGACCGAAATTTCTTGAGAAAACTTGTAATCGAGAATTCCCAAACAGTCAGCAATAACAGAAACAGTGGATGTAGGCCATTCTTATAAGGCTGAACCACTTTAAAAGTTCTTTGTCCCATTTTATTTATCTGTGATTAAATAATTAGATATAATCTAATTTTTTACATCAACAGATTGGCGTCGTCTGTGGAAAACGACTGGTAATATCGTTTTTCATCGAAAACAATTCATCACAAATGGTTGATATTCCAGAACCCTGCAATCGAAATGCTGGAAGCCCTCCAAATCCATCTGCTCCGCCCAATATTCCAGATCTGGCTGGAATAATGACAAATTTGGCCCAGGGCCAGA
The DNA here is from genome assembly GCA_949130495.1 of Sambucus nigra. Lineage (NCBI taxonomy): Eukaryota > Viridiplantae > Streptophyta > Magnoliopsida > Dipsacales > Adoxaceae > Sambucus > Sambucus nigra. The sequence continues at coordinate 373,413,019 of OX422209.1, read as the reverse complement.
CAGTCATGCATGAAACTATACGACAACTGATACGAACCCTCCATGGCGGTGCACCAACCCATTCAGAATCCTGAAGTATTCAAAGAAATACCCATTTACCTTCTTTACGTACTAAGCGTATCGATTCCTATCGTACTGAGGAGTCTGAAGATTTTTCTTATCAACCTGGATGAACTTCGTCAGTACAAGCCACAGATACTGAACAACGTATCACTCTCTCTCTCCAGAAAGGACTAGTGTGCTAGAAAGAGTAAGTAGAGTATCTCCTTTTGATCGATTATGTCCTAGGGGGAGCAAAAGTCCTCCTAGATCCACATCGAGGAGTTTTCGACGACCATCAGATTTAAGGGAAGGATCCGCCCAGTCGTGACCAGCTGCTCGTCAAGATAGATCCCAGGAAGCCACATCAACGTGATCAGTTGCTCGAACCAACAGGCCCGAGGAAGGAAACGATGCGTGGAAAGGATCTATTCAGAGGCTGGAGGATAGATTAGGGAAAATGGCTAAGGCCAAGAACCCTCTACAATGAACTTTTGTTCAAGGAACACCTTTTGTCCAGGCTATTGTAGATTTTCCAACACCATCGAAGTTCAAAGCACCTGTTGTGACCCCCAAATATGATGGAAAGACCGACCATGTCCTTCATATAGAACAATACCAAGTTGTAACCGACATCTATGCTGTTCCAGATGAGATGACATGCAGATCATTCTCGGGAACTCTTACCGAATCTACTCAAATATGGTATAATAATCTTCCTCGAGGTAAGATCTTAACTTTCTTTCAACTGGCCGAGTTATTCATTGGGAATTTCTATTTTGGGGCAAAGCCAGTTAAATGAGTAGCGCATTTGTTAAGTGTTAGACAAAAAGCTGGTGAAAGTACCAGAGATTATATAACTCGTTTTAATAACGAGAAGCTCGAAGTCATTGATTATGAGGAAAAGAGAGCGATTACCGCCTTGATGAGTGGACTACTGCCCAACAAGTTGTACTACACTTTGGCTAAAGATCCACCTAAAACCATGTCAGATCTGATGGGAAAAGCGGTCAAGATCATGAATGCCGAGGAGGCTATGGCTGCTAAAAAGAATATGGATGCCAAAGAAACTAAGATGGAAGGTGATAAAGCTAAGAAGAAAGAGCATAAGAACAATGGTAGTGACAAACATTCAAGAACAAGGTCGTCATGGGAAGTATTGAAGAAATTTGATAATTATACTCCTTTGAAGAAAGACATCAACCACGTTCTAGAAGAAATCAAGAACAACGAGGAATTAAATTGGCCAGAGAAAATGAAGGCAGACCCCGAAAGGAGAAATAAGGAAAAATATTGCGAGTTTCACAAAGATCATGGCCATATGACTAAAAATTGCATAGCTTTTCAGAATGAGATTGAAACACTCATCAAACGAGGAAAACTGGCAAAGTATGTTGATCGGAGGAATGATAGAAGAAACAACGACCGAGTAAGAGAGAGGTCTAGATCTCCTCGTCGAGCAGAGGAGAACAAAAGGAGAGACCATGAAGTTGATCCAGAAGATGACCCCGATCTTCCTAAGAGACCAAGGCAGCCAGAATGTGAGGTATTTTCAATACGCTTTGGGTCGTTTGACTGTAATGTTATTACAGGTGGAGATACAGGAGGAGGAGACCTTACTGCCGAGAGAAAATCTTACCTCTGTGAGGCTCAAGCTTGCTCATACATTCAACGAATAAATCTAGCTGAGGAGGATCGCCCGAGAAAGGTGAACAAAGAGAAATTGGTCATTGGTTTCTCAAAGAACGACCTCGCAGGTGTTCTATATCCTCATGATGACCCATTGGTGATCAAAATGAGGATGAAGGAGGTAATGATTTCAAGAGTACTGGTAGACAATGGTAGCTCGACAGACATTATGTTCTACTCGTGCTTCGACAGTTTAAATCTAAAGCTATCTCAACTGGAGTCTTATCATAGACCCCTCCTCAATTTTGCTGGCGAGAAAGCATTTCCACTTGGGACGATCAAGTTGGATATATTCATTGGTACATGGCCTGCTTGTCGAACAGAAATAATACGCTTCTTCGTGATGGATAAGAATGTTCAATCATCATACAATATCATCATGGGAAGAGTAAGATTGAAGAAGTTAGAGGTTGTACCATCTACGGTACATCAATGCCTAAAATTTCCAATAAATTTCGGAGTAGGAGTTGTTAAAGGTGATCAGAAAGTAGCTCGGGAATGCTATTATTCATCCGCCGAGCAAGAGGAAATGGAGGAGTCAAGGAAAAAGACCATCACCTATCAAGTGGATGAAGGTGCAGAAATTGAAACATTGGATCCTAGAGATGAGTCGCAACTCGTGAAGGGTCAAGTGGTGGAAGATACTGAAAACATCATCTTGGACGATGAGCACCCTGAATGAACTACTCAAGTAGGTTCGTCGTTGGAAGCCTCACTAAAACAGGAATTGATAACTTTCCTAAGAAGCAAAAAGCAAACTTTTGCGTGGAGTCATGAGGATATGCCTGGGATAGACCCAAATTTCTTATGTCATGAACTCAATGTGATTAAGGAGATCAAGCCTGTGAAACATAGAAGAAGAGTATTTAGTCCCGAGAAGAATCAAGCTATACAGGAGGAAGTAGAGAAGATCCAGAAAGCTTGTTTTATTGAAGATGTTAAATATTCAGACTGGTTAGCAAATGTGGTGATGGTGAAAAAGAAGAACAACAAATGGAGGATGTGTGTAAACTTCACCGACCTCAACAAAGCATGCCCAAAGGATCATTTTCCGCTGCCCTGAATTGATCAACTAGTGGATGCTACGTCGGGACACGAGCTGCTGAGCTTCATGGATGCTTATTCTGGTTACAATCAGATTAAAATGAAACCTGAAGATAGGGAGAGTACTTCTTTCATTACCCCTAGGGGAACTTATTGTTATAATGTTATGCCTTTTGGTTTGAAAAATGCAGGTGCAACATATCAGCGGCTGATGAACAAAGTGTTTGCAGAACAAATCAGTTCCAATATGGAAGTCTATGTTAACGATATGCTGACAAAGAGCAAGAAAGCTGATGATCATCTAGTTGACTTAAGCCAGACCTTTGATCAACTAGATAAATATCAGATGAAGTTGAACCCGAAGAATTGCATATTTGGAGTACGAGAAGGCATGTTTCTCGGGTACATTGTCAATCAGAGAGGCATTGAAGCTAACCCTAAAAAGATCAAAGCTCTGTTAGGGCTGCGATCCCTAACGACGAAGAAAGAGGTGCAGAGTCTTACAGGACAAGTAGCAGCACTCAACAGATTTGTATCGCGAGAAACTGATCGATGTCTCCCATTCTTCAAGACACTCAGAAAAACTTTTGAGTGGAATGATGAATGTGAAAAGGCTTTCCAAGACTTGAAGAAATATTTGGGAACACCTCCACTGTTATCCAGGCCAATGATGGGAGAAAAATTATACTTATATCTGGTAGTGTCCGAGAATGCAGTTAGTTAGGCATTGATAAGAATGGAGAATGGAATACAAAAACCAATCTACTACAGAAGTAAGGCCTTCCGAGGAGCAGAGATCAGATATCCAAAGCTGGAAAAATTAGCACTAGCATTGATCGAGGCAAGTAGAAGAATGAAGCCATACTTCCAGGCTCATACCATAGTAGTATATACTGATATGCCATTGAGGCAAGCCCTTCATAAACCAGAAAAGTCAGGAAGATTGATGTGCTGGGCAATAGAACTCGCTGAATATGATATAGTTTATGAACCCAGATCATCGCTAAAAGGGTAAGCAGTAGCAGATTTTATAGCAGAGTTCACCTATCCTGATACCCCCGAGGAGCAAAAGTTGCTCGCTAATCAACCTGTGGATGTTACAGGATCATCAAATGCAAGCCCAGACCAACTTAGCTTGGTAAAAAGGCAAGTAGATGTTACAGGATCATCAAATTCAAGCCCAGACCAGCTTAGGTTGGTAAAATGGCAAGAAAAGATGATCGATGAACAACAAGAAATATCAGAAGATGGTGAAATGGAGCAGAAAAGTTTCCACCGAGGAACTCTATCAGATCAGAAATTTGAAAATGAGTTGCCTATATGGAGTCTGTATGTGGATGGTTCATCCTGCACTACAGGATGTGGCGCAGGGATAGTTTTGAACAGTCCGAACGAGGTCGACATAGAATACGCCCTACGCTTCTAATTTAAAGCTTCCAATAATGAGGCTAAATATGAAGCCATGATTGCAGGTCTTAGTTTGGCGAAAATCATGGGGGCAGAATAAGTTATTGTTTTCAGTGACTCGCAATTGGTCATAAATCAAATGATGGGAGTATATGCAGCTAAAGGAGAATTAATGATCAGATATCATGAAAAGGCAAAGGAATTGGTGTCGGAATTTGCTGCTATTCAGCTGGTCAGAATACCAAGAATGGAGAATGCAAGAGCAGACGCCTTAGCTCGATTAGCATCAGCTACTCGTACCGAGCTGCGAAGAATAATCCCAATTGAAGTTTTAGCTGGTCGGAGTATAAATGAAGATCTGTCGATAAACTTTAATACCCTCGATTTAGGGTCATCATGGATGGATCCCATCAGGGCATATATTGAGAAAGGGGAATTACCAACTGACAAACTTGCAGCCAAGAAACTGAAGTTTAAGGCTGCTCGTTATGTACTGACTAATGGTATTCTATACAGACGAGGAATTATAGCAGGTTTGCAAAGATGTGTGCATCCTACCGAGGTGAAAGATTTGATTGAAGAGCTCCATGAAGGGTCCTGTGGAGCCCATGTAGCAGGTCGGACACTTTTGCAAAGAATGATGACTCAAGGATACTACTGGCCGACGATGAGGGCTGATTGCATAGCCTATGCTAAGAAATGTGACAAGTGTCAGCGCTTCTCCTCCATCCAAAGAACTCACCAAGCATTATTGACACCCATTACTTCCCCTTGTCCATTTGCTATATGGGTAATAGATTTGGTTGAACCACTGCCGACGACCAGGGGAAGATTTAAGTATCTCGTGGTCGTTGTGGATTATTTTACTAAATGGTTGAGGCTGAGCCTCTCATCGATATGACATACGACAAGGTGTGCCAATTTATTTGGAAGAACATTATTTGTCGATATGGTCTTCCTCATGCCTTCATCACAGACCATGGAACATAATTTGACAACGAGGAGTTCGCTGCCTATTATCATCAGTCAAATATCTTAAAGATCCACTCGGCACCAGGGCATCCTCAAAGCAATGGACAAACTGAAGTGACGAACATAACGCTGCTGAATGGCTTGAAGAAAAGACTGAATGATGCGAAATAAATTGGATCAACGATCTACAATCAGTGTTATGGGCTTACCGAACTACTCCCCGAGCAGCAACAGGGGAATCTCCATATATGCTGGCATTTGGAAGTGAGGCTGTTATACCCGCCGAATTAGGTCTCCCAACACACAGAATACTGAATTTTAATTCCCTTGTCAGCGGTTTAATGAGAAGGTTAGGCTTGGACATGCTCGAGGAGGTTAGAGCAGAAGCAGCCACTAGAAATGCTGCTTACCAGCAGAGAACAGATTTATTTTACAACAAGAGAGTGAAGAAGTGTGACTTGAAAGAAGGAGACTATGTGTTAAAGAAGGTGATTCAAAAGCACAAAAAACTGGAAGCAAGCTGGCATGGACCCTACCGAGTTAAAGAAGTTGTTCGACCAGAGACATACAGAATAGAAACTTTAGAAGGGGAGGATTTTAAGAATGCATGGAATGCAGAGCACCTGCGCAAATATTATCAGTAATGTAAACTCTCATGTAATGCAGTTTCATCAGTATGAATAAAGTGACAATGTTTTGCCCAGTTCTTTCCCTTTATTGGAAATTTTTCGCGGAATACTAGTGCTACACACTACTCAGCAGATCTCGGGTTACTCAAAACTATTCCTAAAAATTCCAACTTGGTTAGTTAGGAAGTAAATATATTCTCGAAAACGCCAACTAAGGTTGGTCGGGAAGTAAAACTATTCCTAAAAATGCCAACTTGGTTGGTTAGGAAGTAAATATATTCTCAAAAACGCTAACTAAGGTTGGTCGGGAAGTAAAACTATTCCTAAAAATGCCAACTTATGTTGGTTAGGAAGTAAATGTATTCCTAAAAATGCCAACTTATGTTGGTTAGGAAGTAAATGTATTCCTCGGGAAGTAAAAGTATTCCTAAAAATGCCAACTTATGTTGGTTAGGAAGTAAAAGTATTCCTAAAAATGCCAACTTGGTTGGTTAGGAAGTAAATATATTCTCGAAAACGCCAACTAATGTTGGTCGGAAAGTAAAACTATTCCTAAAAATGCCAACTTATGTTGGTTAGGAAGTAAATGTATTCCTAAAAATGCCAACTTATGTTGGTTAGGAAGTAAAAGTATTCCTAAAAATGCCAACTTAGGTTGGTCAGGAAGTAAATATATTCTCGAAAACACCAACTAAGGTTGGTCGGGAAGTAAAACTATTTCTAAAAATGCCAACTTATGTTGGTTAGGAAGTAAATGTATTCCTAAAAATGCCAACTTATGTTGGTTAGGAAGTAAATGTATTCCTCGGGAAGTAAAAGTATTCCTAAAAATGCCAAATTATGTTGGTTAGGAAGTAAAAGTATTCCTAAAAATGCCAACTTAGGTTGGTCAGGAAGTAAATATATTATCGAAAACGCTAACTAAGGTTGGTCGGGAGGTAAAACTATTCCAATAAGTGCCAAAGTTACTCGTTAAGAAAAAATCCACTAACTATGGCTGGTCAGGAATAAAAACCCACTAACTGTAGTTGGTCGAAAAGGAAAATTTACCGACCTTGGTTGGTCGAAAATATTTTATGAGTACGAAGAAGTGATCGAGAATTTTTTTTTGATACTCGTGACTTTTTAAATTACTACCAAGTTGGTTGAGAAATAAAATATCATCAATTTTGGTTAGTCATCAAATGATTACCACAAATTCAAGATAGTCGACAATAAGTTTTAACAAACTCCAGTTGATCGACAAATAACACAATGTTGTTACCTTTTTAACAGATATACATCCACAAATGTAAAGTGTTTTATAATTACAAAACAATGGCAGTCAAGATTTGTAAATAAAATTTTAGAACAAAATACATCAGGAATGAAATACAAATTTATTACATCAATATTCCTATTCTATTGGTTTCTTCCCCTCTGCTTTTGAAACAGGTTCCTCACCAGCAGATGGATCATTTAAAGCAAGAGGAGAATTTATAAAGTTAAGATCTTTTAGCATCCTGATATTCATCACGGATGGTCGATCTAGTAGATGCTCGGGATGAGATATCTCGACATTAGAATGGAGATTGTAATCGCCGAGGTATTTGGAAATCAGACACCGAGGGATGGCTCGAGCAGGGATCCAACTCATATCAAGCTTGAATGGTGGCACTGGTAGGTCGAGCAGCCCAGGATTATGGTAATCCCACAGGTAATGACCCTGTTCGAGTTGCAGCACACCTAAGGCATTCAACCATCCCTGTTTATAACCCTCATTATTGGCATTTTGGATACGATCATCCAAATGGTAGAGAGCCTCGTTGTAGCCAGCCATCCAGAATTCTCTGGGCTGCTTGTGGAATTGATATGTCAATCTTTCCAACTGCTCGTGGAGATTTTTGATAAAAAGTTCTTTATTCTCCAAGATAGATTTCTGCTCAGAAAGCTGCTCGTCCAGACCCCTGATCTTCTTAGACATTTCAGCCAACGCCTGGTTCTTTGCCATCAGTAGGAAGGCCTGGTTCTCTAGGGCAGATTGAGTTCTCTATTCCTCGACAGGAATTCGAGCAGCTCTTGCTCGTCCCCGAGGAGCTCTTTCTCATCCATGAGAAGATGTAGAAAGGCCATCTCTCTTCAAGGTCTCCAATTCGTCCCTCAGGTTGGCGTTTTCGACCTCCAGGAAAGAGAATCCCTCGCCAGTCACTGGAATCAAAGCATTTGAGGTGGAAGCTACAGACTGCAACTGAGACACCTCTCTTTGCAGGTTATTATTTTCTTGCTCTAATAATTTAGCTATCTGTCTATGATCTTCGACCTCAGCCTTCAACGTTCTCTCCCGCACATCGTAAGCAGCAAACCATTTGTCGTATCCCTTATCGGCACAGATTTGCTGATACTTCTTCTCGTACCCCTCGTGCAAAAGGGCAGTGGATTCTTTATATTGTTGCTAAAGTTCTTCAAGAGTGCCTTGGAGATCCTCAATCATACCATAGTATGCTACGTTGTTAGCCACTGCACGATCGAGTAGGCACCTCAAATACTGATATGCTTCAATTGCTTGCTCTGAAGCACCATGACCGAGGATGTCAGTGATTTGAGCTGCACTCATGTCTGTATGACCGGCTTTAAAATATTCATTGCATTGCCTTAACAACTTTCTATCATGAGCAGACAATAATTCCATCCTGGCCAGAAACTAGTAGAGGAAGAAAAAGCAATAATCAATAAGAGTTCAAACAGAGAATGAAGAAGGGAAACAACAGTATGCGTAAACAAAAGTTCAAATTTTATTATATCACAAAGTTCAGAGTTACATGTTCAGGGTTACATTTGATAAAGAAAAATAAAATAGAGAGAAACCCGAACAACTCTACACCTTTTCCTTGTCTCCCAAAACTTTCTTGGGAGGCTGGGACGAGGAGGTAGGTTGCTCGGAGGGAACAAAGAGTTGCTCGGGGAGCACTGGCAGTTGCTCGGATGAAGTAACGAGTTGCTAAAGTTCCTCGTTAGTAGGCTGGACGGCTGGGGGATGAGAAACTTGATCTCCCATCACCATGGAAGACTCCTCAGAGGCAGCTTCGTCCTCTTCTTCGTCTTCAGGAGTTGGAGGGGGACTAGGGATGTGTCGCTGAAATAATTCAGAAGTTTCATCAACTTTCATTTCTTGTAGAGAAGCGACCCATCCATCTCTAAAGTATTTGAGGCTGCCATATTCGACTTGTGACATCATGGCAGCCAAACCTTTGTTCCACCCTTTATCCCAGCTTTCTTCACAGCCAATTTCCTTTTTGCCTTCTTCGAGGAAAGCTTCTCGAAAAGAAGGTCATCAGCAGCTTTCAATTTACTCTCAATTTCCTCCTTCTGACGACCTACTTCCCGAAGTCGACCTAACTCCTCCTCAGCAGCCTTGAGTTTATCTTCAAACTCCTCAGCATTTTTGAACTTCCCTTCGAGCTCTTTATTCTTCTTCTCCAAGTCATTCATTTTTTTCTTCAACCCCTTGGAGACCTCAATAACCTGAGCTTTCTGCTGCTCAGTCGAAGTAAGCTTTTTCTCCCAAACTGCCTTATCATCAGCATATTTCTCACGAGAATCTTTCAGAGACTACGCCAGGCCCATCAAATCTTCCTCTACACCAGACGAGGAGCTTGAAGCTTTAATAGCTTCCTCTTTCTTCAGGATTGTATTAAAGCAGCTCACCAACTATGAAAAGAAAAATAAAGAAAATCAGTGCACAGATACAAAAAGAAAAGAATGAAAATTTAAGACTATAGGACTTACAGAAGCAATGTGACGAGATGCTAGTGTAGTAACAGTGTCCCAAGAAAGGTTTTCTTCAATACCTTGGACCTCGGGAATGATCCAAGTCTTCACCGAGCTCATAGCAGAACTCGGGGGAACAAAAGTGGGAACTCCACTAGTCGGGGGCAGAGAGACGGTTTCAGCCAAATTGATAGAGGAACTTTTCTTCAGCCTCCTCAGAGGAGCATCAACCTTCTCGACTAACGATGTAGTCTTAGTCGTAGAAATGATAATCACCTCGCCTGGAGCAGCAGCCTTACTCGGGGCCACTGGGGGCTTCTCGACCACCTTCACAGGAGCAACCGAGGAATATGCATCAATTTTCTTTATCCCTTCTCCTGGGACATCAAGCTTACTTCTTTTTGCCTCTCCAGCACTAGAGGTAGGCTTCTCAAAAAGGGTAGGAGGCCTTCTTTTCTTCATCCTTTCACTCAAAGGAATGTGTGACTCAGGTGAAGAACTTGTAGAGGCTGGTATGGGTTCTGCGTCGCTTATCATCGGACGAGCAGTAAAAGAGGATGTGTAACTCTTGTACTGAAGCAGATATGAAGCTGACCTAATATGCTCATCAGCAACAGTCTGATGCAAACTCCAGATAAGTTTCAAGTGCCTTATATTAACGTCTGCCTCTTTTGGACACTTTCTTTTGTTGTCAACTGCAAATAAATCAAAATTAAAATATCAGTGGCACATTTTATCAAACACAAAGGAAGCATAATTTCGAAAATAAAATAAAAACAACCTATCCCATTGCCATAGGGAGGACATCTGGGACTGTGGTAAACATCATCTCCAATCAATGGAGGGTGTTGCCAATTTTTCATAATAACCCCGTGATCAAAGTAGTCCCTATTGGCATCTGGGAGATTGACCACTAAAGCTCTATTTAAAAACCTAGTTTTTAAATAAAAAGTATTATCGCCTACAGCCCATCTATAACAAAACATGATTTCAGGAATTCCTATACGCGTTCCATGAATTTGATTTAATCTATAAACACCATTAACTATTCTCCATGTGTTGGGGGCTATTCGTGCAGGAATCACGTCAAAGTATTGACAGAATTCCAGACATAGAGGGTTTGGGGGAAAAGAAAAGCCACACTCAGCAACAAAGAGACTGGGGAACCAACGTCCCTCAGCCAAACGAAAATAGTCTGAAGGCTCAGAAAGCTCTTCCAAAATAACCCATGAGGGAATGAAGAAATCAGAGCGAAACTTATCAATTGATTCTACAGTATAAACCATGATGAAAGAAGGAAATCAAAGAGAAAGAAAAAAATCTTATAGGAAAGGGATGAGTCCGTTGACAACAAATGATGGAAGAGATGAACGCACAGGAGAGAGAGAGACGATAGAAAACTCAAAGAGACAAATTTAAAAAAGTAGAAGACGATGGGATTTTCTGCAACGTTTAAATACTTTGCCTTGGGAAAGGGTAAAAGTAATGATTATAAAAAGAGACGATTATGTTACCGGCAGCTAAACAGACAAAAGGGGCGCGGGAATCGAAGCGATTAGATAAATTCAAAAAAGGCCGATTCTACGAATTTGGAAGGAGAAATAAATTCAAAAGAAAATACTCCTAAATTTCAGGATGACCATTTAAAACCGCCATATATCGAGAAAGAATGTTCCACACTCCTCAAATTTCGAACTATGAAACATTGGGGGCTTCTGTTGATACCAAATTTAGTCTGCTGACATGGCTCAATTGGGTGAAGACACGTGGCAATCTACATGGCAACGATAAACACTTACGAACAACACCTCGACTCCAAGGAACCATACTACAACGAGGAACTCTGCTTCCCCGATCAACTCAGACGCTCCGACCTATAATAACTCTCCGAGGAACTTTTGAGTACCGAGGAACTTTGAGCACCGAGGAACTTTTGAGTACCGTGGAACTTAGGCGGTTCTGAGCAGCTTAGGCGGTCCGAGATGCACCTCGAACAAAGCATTAATAGCAGGATAACCCAACAGTTTGACTGCGCATTAAATGCTTATTATCATACAGATGTATACGCTTAAGGGGCATTTAATATATTACCCTTTCACATTACAGCCTTAGGCCTATAAATACATTGTATTATCCTCATTGTAAGGGGATCGGAATTTCTTGAGAAAACTTGTAATCGAGAATTCCCAAACAGTCAGCAATAACAGAAACAGTGGACGTAGGCCATTCTTATAAGGCTGAACCACTTTAAAAGTTCTTTGTCTCATTTTATTTATCTGTGATTAAATAATTAGATATAATCTAATTTTTTACATCAACACTCACATTAGTAAATACAATTCAATGTCTTCCAAAGATTTAAAGTTTTTGTTCATACAACGGTTGCACGAAAATGAAATCTTGTTACTGTTAAGATTTCTATCGGCATATTTAATAAGTTCATAAACGCCCTATACATGATTATTACATACTCTATAACTCTTTCCCATACACTCTATGCATTGTGGGAAACCCATTAAACAGTCTTCAAAATTCAAGTCACCTATATATATATATATATATATATATAGGTTGAAATGAAGTTTATGTTGGATACAAGATCTCTCAGTTTATAATTTAAGCAAACCCATTCGACCCAAGAAAATTCAAGAAATTTTATTCAAATTCATCCAACCCAATCATTCAATAGATATAAAATAAAACCACACAAATTAATATGTCATTAAAATTAAGATGTCATTACAAACTTTGAACATTATTCATCACCTATTCCTGACCAACAAATGAATTGGCCTGGCAATAAAATAATTTCTATAATATTTCAATATAGGCCATTCACTGTGGTCAACATGCATAGGCTCACCTCCGCAACCATAGTATACTTTGTCAACCAATATCTAAGACTCACCCACTGCCAAAGAGCGATTGTGGACAAATGTTCTGTCATTCATGGAAATAAGTGTGCATGTGCCAACGACCCTGCTATTAGACAAGTTCGTTACATAATACTCATCAACGTAGTCACCATGCATGGATGACGATGATATAAGAAATGTTGTAGTAGGAGGAACTTGGGTGGAAAATATTATAGGAGGAGGCACTTGGGAGAGGAAACCTTGATGCCTATGTTTGAGGAGGCATCTGGGAGGGTAAACCATATTTTTGAGTAAACAATTGGACCAACCCCTTTATTTCATTCGTCAGCATTTCCATGTTGTGCTAACATTGCCAACCCCCCTCTCAATCTCTGAAACCTCTCCTTTTGTCTTGGGCTGTTCTTCTGCCTTGCTCCACATATGACTCCTCATCGAAGAGATCTCGTCTAATTTTGGTGCAGTGTGATGTATTTTTCTACTTGACATATGTGATCCCACAACTCTTGTACTCCCCCATTTATCCCTTTCAAGTACTTTGGTTAGGGCACCTACTCCAATGTCACAGGGTCTGCACTCGGACTAATTGCTCAACATGATTTCTATCATTTCTTATAAGATAAAATTGTATTTAAAAGTATAATTTTAGCATTATTTTATTATATAGTGTATATATATTAACTAAATTCAACCCCACTAGAGTCAATTGTAATTTATCTAGGAATTAATTAGTCCCTTTTTTTCATCGGGTATGCAAGTAGAAGTTTACTCAATTAGGGTCTTTACCTTCTTCCGGAGTTCCCTTGGTCATGTCCGACCATTCACCATTAATTCAGATCATTATATGATCTTACCCTAAGTTTGTGGACATCAACTTTCTTTGACCTGCTCAGTTTATTTTTGTCCGTCTCGATCAGTTTTCCTCCCTGACCTCATTCTCCAAGAAATTATTCCATTGGTCTATCAACATTTGAACATTTGGAGGAACTTTATCTTTCAACCCCAAAATATCATAACCTGATTCCCCCTTTGGGAAAAAATTCTTCTAAAGGTTCTTTCGGTAGATTTTCATTTAATCACCTATTGGATAAAAAAACCTTTACCTTCGAACCAAATGAGAATGAAAAACTCTTATAAAGGTATTCCTACATGCCATTATTTATAGCAGGATCAACTTTCTTCCAATTGGCTGTGCCTTTGACGCCATAGTCTTCTTTGAGAAAGATAGACAATGGGCTTTAAAAATATGGACGTAAGGTTTTTTACCTGTAGGATTATTCTTGATCACGGAGAACCCAATGAGAATATTATCATTAGCTTGATATTCCTCTAAAGATGGAGGTAAGGGTTTTGGGTTAATAGGGGAGTGGTCGACGAGATTTGATATGGAGTAGAGTATTGCCAACCCGCAGGTGATGAGAATTGAGATTGGGAAGAAGAGCGCCCAGATGGAGGTGTTCCGCTATTTGGTTGATCATTACATTCCAGTTAGACATTGCCTACAATTAAAAAAGTTAGTGACGATTTTACGCCAGCCATGTTTACAACTATATATATATATATATATATATATACATTTTCAACAACTTTTAAAACATGCTCTCTATGCCTGATTTCCATCCAATCATCATTAGATTTTAAAATTTTATAAAAAATTTCACGAGGCCAACTATAAGAAAGCATATCAATGATTGATGTATAAAGGTTTGTGACAGGAACTCGGAATCCTTTCTTCTTTAACTTATTTACGAGCTCATTTTAATGTGCATATGTCGCGAGACGTCATAATCTGGGTGAATTCTCTATTTACGGTGTTTTATCCATAATGGATGAATATTTTTTGATCATATTCTAATAGTGGCACTAACTTCAGTGCCTTGTCGGGATTATGAAGGCAAAATATTATCTACTACCTCATCTTAGAGTTCTATCAAGGAAAATATAATACGATCGAACATGTACTCTTGTGAGAGATCAACTCCACTATTTGTAAGGTAATTAAACTGTTGAATTTTTCTATTCACATACTTGTAAATAAGAGTTCCCTCTATATGGTGTGCACAAATAAAATATGTTTTAGTGTTGTCCAATTTCACCCTCTCGTACTCTTGTTGAAAGTAATTATTACTGTGACTCATTTTTCTTGAGAAAATATATAGAAGAATGGTGTGAATATGAATTCTAGAGGTAATGACTCTAATTAATCCTAAACTAATTATTATTTTCCAACCGATTAATCGTATACAATAAGTCCAATTTAAGTTCATTTTAATTAAATTAATCTTAATATTACTATTATTCCACCAAATGTGCACGCCCTTTCACCAATTTTTGTTCACCCAAATAACAACAACTTAAGGGAGGGGTGAACACGGCCACAATAGTTAACTAGATAGATATATGCATTAATATTCAACCGCATAGTATCAATAAGTCCAATTTAAGCTCATTTTAATTAAATTAGACTTGAAATTACTATGTGTCCACAAAATGTAAAAGCCTTTCCACCAATTTGTCTTCATCCAAATAACAACCACTTGAGGTAGGGGTAAATATAACGACAATAATTAACCAAAGAAATATATGCATTAATATTCATCTCCATAGTATCAAAAAGTCCAGTTTAAGTTTATTTTAATTAAGTTGATCCTAAAATTACTATGTGTCCATCAAATGTGCAAGCCCTTCCCATAATTTGTGTTAACCCAAACAACAACCACTTAAAGAAGGTGTGAACACGACCAAAATATTTAATTATTAAGTTATAAATATACATAAGACTGTTACATAAAAGAAAAGATAAAATAAAATTACCTGAATAAATAAAGCACCTAGAATCAGTTGAGCTTCAACAATTGTTCTCCAATTGCATACGCATATGGAATGAGAAGAAAACATATTAACATATTATTCAGCCTAAAATGTTACTAAGAGTATATGTATGTGTGTGTGTGTGTATATGTGTGCATGTGTGAGTATAGGAGGAACTTCATATATATATATATATATATATATATATATATATATATATATATATATATATATATATATATATGTGTGTGTGTGTGTGTGTGTGTGTGTGTGTGTGTGTGTGTGTGTGTGCACTTGTGGGTATGTGTGTGTATATATGTGCATGTGTGAGTATGTGTGTATATCTTAGTCCAATTTCATGTATATACCCAATTTCACTATTCTATAGCATATATACCCAATTTCTTTATTTCAATACGTATATACCCAGTTTATTATATTTTAATGTGTATATACATAATTTCACACACACACACACACACACAATATATATATATATATATATATATATATATATATATATAACGCATATATATATTCCGCCTACAAACAAATACACACACACACATACAAGAAAGAGAGAAATCATGAAATCAGAGAGAGAGGGAGTATTACCAATGATGGTAGTAGCCGCCAGTTAGGGGAGATTAACACCGATGAGGGTGGTGGTTGCCACCGGTGAGGGTGAGAGTAGGAGAGTGAATCGTGAGAGCAGAGAGTGAGAGAGAGAAGGAGAGAGAATAGGCAAAATTGAAATGAAAAAAAATTATGTGGGTTTTTTATAGCCCAAAGATAATCACAGTCTGGATTCGTGAACTTACCTATGACCTTTTAACTTACCAGAGTGGTCACGATCAGAAGCTGTGACCAATTCGATCATGACCAATTATGCACTGCAATTGGTCAAGGTCCAAAGTCGTGACCATGCATCTGTAAAAAATTCAAACTCAGTGTAATGGGTTCACGGTTCAAAATCGTAACCATGTGAGGCTCTCATTTTTCACGGGTGAGTCCCGACCTAAAATCGTGACCACCCACTTGGTAAAAATGGAGCCAACATTCCCTCCAAAATGGTCATTGGTCACGGGTGTCTCATGGTCTAGAATCGGGACCACACACTATGTAAAAAGGGTACGAACATTCCCTCTAAAATGGTCATGGCGTGACCCCCATAGTCACGACCTATAATCGTGACCAAGTCTCTTCTTATGTTGCCCCTGCCCTTTGTCACACATTGTGTCATAGATTTTCTTATGTCGTCACCAATTTGGACCGGGACCACCCTGGTTATGGAATTGGACCGTGACAAGTTGACTGTAACCATTTTCGGTATATGCCATAGTGTAAACTCCTAACTTCTAACGTTCTCTAGACTCCATGCACAGGATATCTCATAAATGAAATAAAAAAAGGAGCCCCTGATACACTTTCGTCTCAAGTAGGTAGTCGTTGAGAGTGGACAAATTATAAACCTAACCTTTTGTATCCTTTACTTTTTTCCATACATGCCAATACACGTCACTTACATAACCATCATAACTCACTCTATAAATCCAAAGCATCCTGATACATTATCTAACATTAAGCATTTATTTATTTTCCAAAATAGTAGGTTCACTCCTAAGTCCATCACATCTCAACATTTCTTTTACTAACAATCTTTAAACATATCACCAATTATGTTAAATTCTTAATTCAACTCTTAATAATTACCTAAGTATCCCAAACATCATTTACATATATTAATCCCTACGTGTATAATTGAACATCATGACCCCATTGATAATGAAAACAACGTTCTAAATTCCATTGGAGACATTGTATGGCCAATAAGATAAATCACCTCAATAATAACATATAACCAACAACATAAATCCCTTCGAGAACAATGAGCAATCGACTATATAAATCTCATTAACAACACAGATTAACCAATCGACAAAAATCTCACAAACAAAAAAAAATTAGTCAACAACCTAAATCTCTTCGTCACCAATAAATAGTTAACCAACAATATGAATTCCACATTCTATAAAATTAGCCTATAACATAAATCTCTCCACATCAAAAAATTAGACAACAACGTAAATTCCCTAATAGCACAACCTTTAACTAATCAACACACGACCCACCACCAACAAAACGCAACTTATTTTCCAAGACCCGACTTCATTTATTTATTACATTTATAATTACCAATTTACATTCGAATTAACCCAATTTACAAATTCTTATACACAAGTATATAAAACACCATTTTATATGAGTACTAATGTATTCATATGAAATTCCAACTATTATAGGCATATCCTAATATGATCATATGAATTAATATCACAATTATAAGGGAGATGCTATGCTCACAACTCACATTTCATCGTTTCAAAAGTTCATAAATTATGTGATGTATTTCTCAATCAATTGACATATTAATTTCCCCATCTCTACAACAATTACATAATCCAATCCATATAATCAAATCCTAGGAATTTGTCATGATATAGGAGTTATACAAATTTAAATAGCCGTTATAAATTACATAAAATAATTAGGTTGATCTTCACCTAATTAATCATTTAATTAATTTAATCAAGTCTTGAACATGGTTTAGGTAATACTTAATTCATAAATCCTTGTTCTATTTATGAAATCCGACTAGAAATCCTAGTTCTTATCTTCAATATCTACCCATTATCCTCCAAGATATTCTTCAAAATCATCTTATAAAAGATCCAAATCCAAGATTGAAAGGTTATACTAATAGAGGTATAGGGTTTATAATGTTTGGGATAGAGAGAATATGAGGGATGTAGGTTTTATGTTTAGAGAAAGTGTGGGAAAATAACACAAATTTGTGCATAAGACAACATATAAGGCCCAACATAGATTGATCCATAGATGGGCCAAACTACAAAAGGACGCAGTCGGGAGAACCCATCATCACGGTCGCTTAGTCTCCAGTCGTGCCAAAGTGCACCTGCGGTCGCAAGTTCCGTGGACTCAGCTTCCCCATCTCATAACCCTAATTTGATGCCCAAGACAAATCAAAAGAAACTTAGGCCCCTTAGATATCAACTTTAATTCCCACAATGCCATATAATTAAGAAAAAATCGATTATTCAAACAATTAGCACAAAGTCACCAAAAGTTCCTATAAATATAACTTTACTCATTTAGTTAAATCTCTATTATTAAAGATTATCCTGATCTGGATTTTTACTTGGAATATTAATAATTTTTAAATCATTTAATTATTTAATCAAATTATGGGTATTACATGTGGTTTGTTATAATTTTGGATTTAGAGGATTTTAATTTGAATTTGAAGAAATTCCTTGAATTTAATTAATGTTTATTCATAGTGATAGTTATATCGTTTTAAGAGTTCATGATAAAATAGGTCTCATAAGACATTTCCTAATTGGTCCTATCAAAAAAAAAATTTCTCACTTGGTCATATTTATACATGTAGTGAATTCACTACATGTTTACAAATAGGATCTATTAGAGTAAAAATCTTTTTTCATGGGACGTGTTAGAGAAAAAAGAGATCCTATGACCTATATGACTACATACTTAGTAAAAGGAACTAATTGATGAAAAAACACTATTGTTTCCTATAGATAAGTTCTATTTTTGAATTTATGATTTTTTTTCCTTACTAATATCCCCCTACACCTATATTCGCTCCAAATTTAAAGTGGTAGTTGTTTTTTTGCCTTTCAAACTTTAAAGAAGTATAAATTTGATATATAAATATAATTTGAAAAAAAATATTATTTTTGAAAGCTACTAGTCGAGACATATAAAACATGATCCATATTCAATTCAAAAAATAAAAATGGTGTGTTTACTCCGTTTTTATGAAGACAATAAATATTTAGCAACTGTATAATAATAGGACATTAAATATTTACTGTATGAGAAAGCGATCCAATTTTGAAACGGTTTCATATTTTGGTGAACACAATAAATATTTAATGTGTTAGTGTTTTTTTGCTTCAAACTTTTATAGTCACCATGGATCTTGTTTAATAGATCTCGTTACGTAGGTTTCAAATATATTAAGTTTTTGAAAAATTGATTTCTCAATAAAAAATTATAATATTTGAAGTTCGAAAAAGGATAACAGAGTTGTAGTCGCTTTGAAGTTTTACTTCCACCAATTATGGATGGGTTGATTACAAAGGGTATTAATATCAAATAAAAACCCAAAAAATAAGGTATATGAATTATTTAAATGTAGAAAAATCAATGGGACTTATATAATGAAAAAAATGATCAAATACGACTTATACGTAAAAGCTCCTTATTTATAATGTATAAATAAATTGGTAATTTGGGTTTTTCCACCATTAGTTGTACCCGTTTAGGGACTACCACCCCCCCCCCCCACCCCCACCCCCCCACCCCCAAAAAAAAAACACTAATACACCATTGACCCAAATTTCTAGAAGATTTCATTAGTCAAAGATATTTTTTGTCAACCAAGTTAATTTTTTCTTCAAAGTACAAAATACCCTCTCCCCTCCCCCATATATATATCGTTGTGTTCGTTGATCTTCTATGGAAATATTACTCCCATCCTCTCTGTACCCTCCTACCATCCCCCCACTACCGCTACTACCCCATCACTTCCCCACAAAGAACCCTCTCCACCTTCCACCACCAACACCCAATTGTGACACCCCGCCTAATTAACCCCGGCTGATCAGTACTAAATTAAATTAGAACAGGTTTCTCAGTTGGTTCATTCTTAGCATCACTGTCGCCTTTTTAATTACTAACCACCTAAGTGAAAAAATTAGACTGGTGCCAAGTTTTATCTTTTATTAATTTAATGAAATACTCATGCGAAATTAAAATAATTTAAACAATCACAATTAACTGAAATCCACCATTCACATCTAAATGACTGAGCGAATAAACCATCGGCTCAAAACTAACAAAAGTAAAGACAAGTAATAAATCTCAACAAGTCTGACATAAGTACTGAATAAAACAGTGAGAGAGATGCTCGAGTTACTGATAGGAAATTTCTACACTAGAAATGAAAAGAATGAAGCGCCTATCAAACTCCCGCAACATCCACATATACTGCAGCAACGGATCCCTGGAATGAGTCAAGTCTGACGTCCCTGTGGCTGGACACCTAAAAGGTTTTTTAAAGTTTTTATAGCAAGGGTTAGTAACCAAAACATTTGGAAAATATTTAGCAAATGATAACTTGCAGTAATAAACATGTATGCATGCTCTTCATATTTTAGTTAGTGTCGCACTCCCTTGAGGACCTCCTCACCCTTCCTCAACTGTGAACTATTAACGCCTTAATTAATTTTCCTAGTCATTCATCCCATAACTGGATAACCGATATAACCCCTGGCAACCACCCTACTCCAACCGAGTATGCCAAAATTATGATTTCCAAGTTATTGTCACCATTAACTTAATTAATCATTTCCCTTTTTATATTCATATAACTTTCACATCCACTATATATGATACAATTTAAAGCTTGTACTAATTTACCCGTATATAATTATTTATCTCATTATATATGTATAGTCATATTACAACATTCATACCTCTAATCCTTCTGCAGATTTTGTCGGGTAGGATTCTACACCATGCCTATGCGAAAAACCACTCTAGGCATAAGACTAAGTGAAACTCTTTTCTATTTTTCCAAAAAATGAGGGTTTCTTCCTTGCCTAGGGATATCTTATTACATAGGTCTCCCCCACCATCCCACTCCATACGGTGGAGGTAGTTCTCCTTGATATAAATATACTCAGGACGTTCCCTTTCTCAAACGGATTTTAGATCACTACACTTTCCCACTTATTCTCTGACTGCCCCACAGGCGTACATTCCATATGTTTATTTACACATCCCTTTTTTTTATTTTATTTATTTTTTTAAGACGACTCTGAAATCACACTAACCAGGCACCCATACACCCTATATCCCGTGCTTAACCGCACAAAAAATATCTTAATTAACCTGGGTGACCATACACCCTCTCCTCATGCTCAACCGCATGAAAGTTACCCGACTATGCTAGTCGTAACCCGTAGTATAACTTCTAACTCGTAGTATTTCATAGCGTCCATTATATGGGTGAGGGGCTTATCTCACTTTCAGGGAAGGAATATGACTGCCTCCGTTATGTTTATATTTCTGTCCAAGTTAGTGAGTGATTCTGACTTGAGGTAACTAGGTTATGCGAGTACACCTAGTGTGATACCTCTTTAGAGAATACATCCGGTGAGTTATTACTCGGGAGGATGGGTTATATTTATATTCAACCCATGTTTGAATATTGTAATATGGTTCTACGTATATAATGGGATAAATAGTTATATACAGGTCATTAAATACATGAAGTGGATTGTATTATTTATATAGGTTATATTCGTATTCAACAGGCGTGATTGTTGTAACATAACTGTACGTATATTATCGGGTGAATAATTATATACAAAAAATTTAAATACATGGAGAAAAGTGTATCATTTTTATAACTAGTGAATGTTATATGACTTTCAAGGAAAGATGATTAACTAAGTTAAGGCGATGAATAACTTATAAGTCATACATTAAAAATACTCGGGATTGAGTAGGGCAATTGATAAGAGTTATATCAAGTAACTAGTTCCGGATTAGAGTACTAGGTGTGATATAAAGAAGGCGTTAGGTGTGCACATTAGTTGAGGGGTGAGTCTGTCCTTAAGGGAGTGCGACACTGACTATAATATGAAGCGCATTCATGCATATTTTATTACTACAAGTTAATCATTTGCTAAATGTTTTTAAAATGTTTTGGGAACCCTTGCTATAAAATATTTTCAAAACCTTTTAGGTGTCCAGCCACAGGGATGCCAGGCTTGATTCATTCCAGGGATTCGCTGTTGCAGCATATGTGGATGTTGTAGGATTTGGATAGGCGCCTCTATTCCTTCTATTCCTAGTATATGTATTTTCTATCAGATATTTGAGCATGTTGCTCACGATGTTTTTTTAGTATTTATTTCAGATACTCGAGATCAATTATTATCTGTCTTTACATTTGTGTTCGATGTTAGCCGATGGTTTATTCAGCCAGATTCTTATTCATATCTGATGGTTGTATTCAGTTAACTTGTGATTGTTAATTATTTATTCCCGCAAGAGTATTTCATTGAATTAATGAAAGATAAAGATCAATCCTAAATTAAATTAGTATCACTGTCGAAAACCATTTAATTACTAACCACCTAAGTGAAAATAGACTGGTGCCAAGTTTTATCTTTCATTAATTCAATGAAATACTCTTGCGGGAATAAATAATTAACAATCACAAGTTAACTGAATACAACCATAAGATATAAATAAGAGTCTGGCCGAATAAACCATCGGTTAACATCGAACACAAATTTAAAGATAGATAATAATGGATGTCAAGTATCTGAAATAAATACTAAATAAAACCGTTAGCAACATGCTCTAATATCTGATAGAAAATCACTATACTAGGAATAGAAGGAATAGAGGCGCCTATCTAAATCCTGCAACATCCACATATGCTACAGCAGCGAATCCCTGAAATGAATCAAGCCTGGAGTCCCTGTGGCTGGACACCTCAAAGGTTTTGAAAATATTTTATAGCAAGGGTTAGAACCCAAAATATTTTAAAAATATTTAGCAAATGATTAACTTGCAGCAATAAAATATGCATGGATGCGCTTCATATTTTAGTTAGTGTCGCACTCCCTTGAGGACAGACTCACCCCTCAACTAATGTTCACATATAACGCCTTCTTTATATCCCACCTAGTCCTCTACCCCGGAACTAGATACTTGATATAACTCTTGTCAACTGCCCTACTCAATCCCGAGTATTTTTAATTTATGACTTATAAGTTATTCATCGCCTTAACTTAGTTAATCATCTTTCCTTGAAAGTCATATAACATTCACTAGTTATACAAATAATCACTTTTCTCCATGTATTTAAATTTTTCGTGTACAATTATTCACCTTATAATATACGTACAGTTATCTTACAACAATCACGCCTGTTGACTATGAATATAACCCATATAAATAATACAATTCACTTCATGTATTTAATGACCCGTATATAACTATTTATCCCATTATATACGTAGAACCATATTACAACATTCACACATATGTTGAATATAAATATAACCCATCCTCCCGAGTAATAACTCACCGGATGTATTCTCTAAAGTGCTATCACACTAGGTGTAATCGCATAACCTAGTTACCTCAAGTCAGAATCGCTCACTAACTTGACCAAAAATATAAACATAATGGAGGCGGTCATATTCCATCCCTGAAAGTGAGATAAGCCCCTCACCCATATAATGGACGCTATGACCTGGGAATATACTCGCCCTACTCCTCAAGCTAGGGGATTCACCCACATCGCGCAACCTCCTTCAATAGCACTAGACTATATATATTAATAATATCTAATCACTGATATTTATAAGCACACACCATATATATACTATCGCACACCGTATATATATAAATATAAAATATCCCAACTTTTTCGTAAACTGAGTCCGTAACACTAGCCTGTACTTAGTATCTCGAGTTTATGGTCCAAATCTGATTATTAATTAATTTTCACCTTAATTAATTAAATTACTTTTGGTGTCGCCCAACCAATATACTCGAACTCACTCTCGTGGTCTGAAATAAATATAATACCCGAGTTTAATCCCCGACTCCGAATTAATTATTTTTTATTCATAATTAATTTAAGTGAGTAGTGTCGCCCTACTACTATACCCAAACTTATTCACCCAGTTCGTTATTTTATTTCTCAGAATTTATTCTCAAAATTCATACGTAAGTGTTACACTTAATTACCCCACCACTCCCAATTATATGCCCCTATAATTGTGAGGATATTAATCAACCTAATTAAATTTTCTCCCTTAATTAGACTTGGTGGTAATTAAACTAAAAGGAAATCCCCCTAAAACTCCAGAGGTCAAACTGTCAAAAATTTCCAACCATCGATTGATCGATCCCCAACCATTGATCGAGCATATCCTCATCTTCTCCGACTTTCTGTTTCTGTCATTAACGAATTTCTCTAATCTCTAAGCTTGTCCTTGGTTCATTTCAGACATACACAACATTATAACTATATGGGAACGTGATCAGGACCTCCCCTAGTACCTTAAACACAAATTAAATTTCACAAATTTCTACTTTTCTGAATTTGAGAAATTTTCAGGTCTTTACTCGTTCAATCCCAATTTCATCTGTTTGTCCCAAATTCGTTCATAAATTTCTACTGGGTTTTCATTATATCAAAACCATGTAACACAATGAATTCCCGCATTAATTTTTCATTAATTTCATTCAAGTGTTCTATATACAAAAAATGCATTTTTGTACCCTTTTGTACCCAATAGGTTATGCGAGTACACCTAGTGTGATAGCACTTTAGAGAATACATCCTGTGAGTTATTACTCGGGAGGATGGGTTATATTTATATTCAACATATGTGTGAATGTTGTAATATGGTTCTACGCATATAATGGGATAAATAGTTATATACGGGTCATTAAATACATGAAGTGAATTGTATTATATGGGTTATATTCATATTCAACAGGCGTGATTGTTGTAAGATAACTGTACGTATATTATGGGGCGAATAATTATATACGAAAAATTTAAATGAAAAGTGTATTATTTGTATAACTAGTGAATGTTATATGACTTTCAAGGAAAGATGATTAACTAAGTTAAGGCGATGAATAATTTATAAGTCATACATTAAAAATACTCGGGATTGAGTAGGGCAGTTAACAAGAGTTATATCAAGTATTTAGTTCCGGGGTAGAGGACTAGGTGGGATATAAAGAAGGCGTTAGGTGTGCACATTAGTTGAGGGGTGAGTCTGTCCTCAAGGGAGTGCGACACTAACTAAAATATGAGGCACATTCATGAATATTTTATTACTGCAAGTTAATCATTTGCTAAATGTTTTTAAAATATTTTGGGTTCTAACCCTTGCTATAAAATATTTTCAAAACCTTTTAGGTGTCCAGCCACAGGGACGCCAGGCTTGATTCATTCCAGGGATTCGCTGCTGCAGCATATGTGGATGTTGCAGGATTTGGATAGGTGCCTCTATTCCTTCTATTTTTAGTATAGGGATTTTCTATCAGATATTCAAGCATGTTGCTCACGGTATTATTTAGTATTTATTTTAGATACTTGAGATCCATTATTTTAGATACTTGAGATCCATTATTATATGTGGATGTTAGACGATGGTTTATTCGGCCAGATTCTTATTTATATCTGATTGTTGTATTCAGTTAACTTGTGAAAACCCAGAGTTATTCACCACAGGTACGACCTAATTTCGGGGACAAAATTCCTTTGTAAGGGGAGGAGTATGTAACACGCCGTATTTTTGTGCATTTAATATTTAATTAATTCGAGAAATTTTGAATTACTTGTGTGTTGTAATTTAATTGAATTAATTATGATAATATTTATTTAAATGTTAATCGAAGAGTAAATAGTTAATATTTAGGGAAATTTAAATTACTAAGTGAATAGTAATAAATTATTTACGTCATTACGGGTATAAGTGATGGGGCATTTTGTTATCTCTTCCAGGAGTCGGTATAGACTAATTTGGGTGTGAGATAAGGATTTTTATAAATTCTGAGTGTACAGTTGAGTTCGGATGGGCCGAGATAGTCGAAAAAGTGTACACTACACCAAAATGGGTAAATTGGCACCTTTCCATCGGCTAGCCTTGTCACGGTCAATGACCGTGACAAGACCGTGACAACGACACTTGTCAAGGACTTGTCACGGTCAACGACCGTGACAAACCTTATAATATTATCACGTTCAAGGATCGTGACACGTCCGTGACAATTTGTTCAGTAAAAAAAACCCTACGCTTTCTTTTTTTTCCCATCGTTTTTTGTTTTCCCTCTCTTTCTCTCTCTAAGCGATTTTGAGCTCTCTCTCTCTCTCTCTCTCTCTCTCTCTCTCTAAGGTATGCATTTTTCCTCTCTTTCTCTGTCATTTCTATATGTGTGTGGTGGTGTGTGGTGGGGGGAGGGGGCAGAGGGTGGGGGTGGGTAGGGGTGTGTGTACGCGTGTGTGTGTGCATGTACGTGTGTGGTGGGTGGAGGGGGAGGGACACGGGGGCTAGGTATGGGAGGGACAGGGGGCTGGGTGAGGGGCAGTGGGTGGTGTGTGTGTGCAGGTGTGTGTGTGTGTGTGGTGGGGTGAGGGGGCGCAGGGGTGGTGGGGTGTATGTGTGTGTGTGTGCATGTGTGTGTGGTGGGGGAGGGGGCAGGGGTTGAGGTGGTGTGTGTGCGTGTGTGTGGTGGTGGGTGGGTGTGTGTGGTGGGGGTGGGGTGGTGTGTGTGTTGTGACACCCCGCCTAATTAAACATCGGGTGATCAGGCCATTATTAAATTAAAACAGGTTTCTCAAATGGTTCATTCTTAGCATCACTGTCGAAATTTTTTTAATTACTAATCCCCTAAGTAAAATTAGACTGGTGCCAAATTTTATCTTTCTTAAAACAGATAAATCAACCATGCGGAACAAAGTACAAATAATCATGTACTAATTCAAACAACAAAGTAAAAGTACAACAGAACCAAAGTATTATCGAATAAACCATCGGCTAAAAATCCCAAACAACAATAGAATAACCACTAGTCTGAAACTAACATCTGAGACTAATACCGGACCACAAGTCCATACATAGAATTGTGTGAGATCCTGTACTAGATCTGAATGAGAGATATCGTCTAGTCAAAATCCTGTAAGCATCCACTGTGCTACTGTTCCGAGTCTCTGGAATGGAATCATCATACATGGCGTCCCTGTGGCTGGACACCTAAAAGGTTTTGAAAATATTTTATAGCAAGAGTTAGTACTCAAAACATTTTGAAAATATTTAACACGCGTTTATCACAATATAAAATGCGGTTATTGATTACACATGTTAGGTTCTCGTACACTCTCTTGAGTTAACTCACCCCTCATCTTTTGTGCACACCTAACGTTCTACACTTAGTTTATCTAGCCATACCTCCCAAGCTAACTAAAACCAAAGTAGTCAACTGAACTTATCTGTACCCAAGTTTCAGTACCGCCCATACAGTACAAGCGTTTCACTAACGTCTCGCGTATGTTAATTAATTCTCAGGTAATATTTTCTCTATGTTATTTTTCAAGGCTTCTCATTTAGTTTCACTACTAAAGTTACTACAATTCTCACAATCGTTGACTTCCCACTTGTGTAATTAAGTTTCGCTACTTAAATTCCTAAATAGGTTTTCTCTATCTAAAGGTGCATTTCGTAATTAAGTTTCACTACTTAACTTACCAGTTCAGTATGTATCTTTAAATACATAATATACATCAATCTACTAATACACAAAAGTAGAATATCATCAAGTATATATATTTCACACACAATATATACTAAATATCAGTCATTACTATTTTGCCCCCTTTTTTTATACACGTAAAGGACTCTTGGTTCGGAATGGTTCATCGACCCCAAGTAAGAATTGGTTCGAAATGATACATCGTCCCCAATTATTTATACACACGTAAATGATTCTTGGTTCGGAATGATACATCGACCCCAAGTGAGAGTTGGTTCGGAATTATCCATCGACCCCAACTATTTTAAAAAATATATATGTACACATTCTGGTTCGGGACTCTTTCATCGCGACACCAGTTCAAGGTTTGGTTCGGCATTTCTCATCGACCCCAAACATATAATAACTTTATGTTAGTTCGGAATGTCTCATCGACCCTAACATAATTAATTTAGGTATAAATATATCAACCTAAAAGATCACATAATTCAGTAGGTACACGCCCGACCTATTAATTATATACGTACGCAATATTTTAATCTCATATATCTACCGTACAATATTTGCTTTACGATGTATCTCATTAATTACATTTATTTGAGTATTCACACAACTCTAAGGGTCCTAGTTACCCCTTACATATATTTTCAGTAGTTATTTCTTACCCTACTGGTCTATTACTTAAATTGAATTTACTTCGCCCCGTAACTCAATTTTCGAAGTCCCCGATACTCTACTAAATCGGATTATTCTCCTCGGTCCGTAATCTAAGCCCTACACCCAATGGCCTTATCGGACCTCAACAATATACCTATTGGTCTTATTTTCACTCCCATATAAGTATAATGTAAATCCTAGAATACTCATTCATTCCCGAACTCAACGAAGAATTAAACACAAAAATTTTTGGGAAACAGTTTGCGTCGATCGATCGACGACTGGGTTCGATCGATCGACATAGTCGATCGATCGATAGTTCGAGATCGATCGATCGATCGAACAGGGACAGACGCAGTTTGTCTTCTTCGTTAATCCTTTCCTCCATTAACAAATCTCCAAACTCCATTATTGTCCACCAAACTTCGACCCAATGATCCTAACATGTTTCCACACATACTAGGACAGTTTCTAACGTGTCAAATACATCAAAACTCCAATTCCTTTAAATAAATAATGAATTAAACCCAGAATTTCTTGAAACCCTAGTTATGGTGTTCTTCCCATATTATCATTCAAAATCCAGATTTTAATCCGAAAAATCATCAAGTCTAATCTGAATCTTAATCCTCTACATAAGGTAAATCATTCTACATGCGATTCCTATCCCAACATGTATAAATATCATCTTTATCCAATCAAGATAGTGATTTAAACAAAACTATTCAAAAACCCTACACATGGGTATTATAACTTTATAGTTTTTGCAATAAACAACTTGCCTTATGATCAGTAGGGTCTGATTTCGTGGTTGTTGTTGATGATTGATGATCTTCATCCTTCAATCCTTCTTCCTCAACAAGTTGATAGTGAAAATCTCCTTTGAATCCTTCCCAATTCTTCCTTTTGCCTTGAGAATGGTTTCTCTCTTATCTCTAATTGCTATGGTGTGTTTTCATGGGTTTTCTAACCCTAACCCCTCTATCATACGGCTGATATAAAGCTCTCAATTTCCTAGCTCTCCATACCCTCTCATGTTAAAAGACCAAAACGCCCCCGAACGGTCTCGGTTTAGTCCAAAATTACCCCGGGACTCAACTAGTACCCCCGGGTATACTATTTTGACCCTTCCGGACTCATCGGTGACCTCTAAATTATCATTTGGGTCACTTAAAAAATATTACTCGTTCTCACCCCAACACGGTCTACACGCATTAAGTAACTATTTACCACTCGTACTAAGTAAATATAATGAGGCAATATAAATCGGTAACTATCTCTCGATTGATATTCCAAAATTATAATTTTTAATATATCCCATTAAATTACTCCTCTTACGTAATTTAAATTAATCTGTATTTTCTCATTTAATTCTCCAATTTAATTAAATAAAATATTCAGAAATACGGGGTATTACATACTTCCCTCCTTGCAAAGGAATTTCGTCGTCGAAATTAGGATAAGGCTGGTATTAAGGCTAAGGACCTTAAGTATAATTGCATTTTCTAATACCCAATACCAAATCATAACATCCTAACGGTCGCCCCAAGCACATGCCTTGCTTCATTATAAATTCTTATCGCATGTTACATATGCCGCATATATTATAATTAAGTCTCACTACTTAATTTCTCATAGATTTTTCCAATCCAACGTTAATTCTTGAAATTAAGTTTCTCCCTACTTAATTTACCCATTTGATGTATATCTCTATATAACATCTAAGTGTCTACTATCACTCATAAGTAGAATATTATAAGGTATATATTTCACACACAATATATACTTTAAGGAAAATTGGTCCGGCAAAAATCATCGGCCCCAATAATCCTATCATTTACATTGGTCCGGGAATCCCTCGACCCCAAGGTAAATGTAATGCACATGTCGGTTCAGACCTTCCGTCGATACCAATATTTATCATCGATTTGGTTCGGAAAATCATCGACCCCAAATCGATCCCTCATGTATTGGTCCGGAACATCATCGACCCCAATACAGAGATTAAGCACACTTACTATCACACATAAGTAGGAAAAATCAATAGGTATATATATCGTACACATGACATATACTATCAACACTTATTTTATAATCACCCCCTTCTATAACACTTTTGGGTTATTGGCTCGGAATTCCACCTCGATCACCAATAGTGATTAATTCCTTGTCTCAGAATCACATCTCGAGCACCAATATATGTATATATATCTCATCGCACATGAGTAGAATATTTGTGAGCCATATATTTCACATTTCATATACCCCAAAATGTCACACTCCAATAGAATGTCCTCATATCACGCGTTAAGGACTAAAAGTTCGAAATGTCTCCTCGAACCACACCTCAAAGTACTTGTATTGTTCGTAATCGGTACCCACGAACCTAATCCTCATGTACAGTCCATATAGGCACTCACTCTACCTATAAATATGCTCTTATAGGCATACATTCAACCTATGAATTGATCAGTGGGCTTCTCTAAAATTCCACTATCATAAGGGCGTATCATCATTCTTTTTCACTAACATTGAGTCGTAGGTAACACAACGTACTCAAAATAAAACTTTATCTCTATTCCTTCCTGACCATCTCTCACAGGGTGGAATTTTAGGATTTTATCCTGATTCACAATCATGTAGGGCGGTACCGTGCACTCTCCCTTTTCAACTACATACTAATCCATCCCGGTCACCCCATTTCGCTACCCCAACGAAATGTTGGCTTAATTATGATGTTCACAACCCATCAATAATTTATAAGTATGTCTCCTCATTCCATCATTGTAAATGTGGGTTCACTACCACATTTCGGTTGCTCATTTCGAGTCTATCTCGCTCTCTTAACTAGAGGTGTATCTGGAGACAATCTCATTATGTCTCTCCTCAACATCTCTTCCCACTTGCATCATCTTTCCTCAAGTGGTACTCTATTCCCCTTTCTCTCTGGGTTTATTATACTTTACAATCCGTGCACTCTTCGCAATTGGCACACTTTTTGGGGTTGGTTACTTTATAAGAATCAACATTTTAGTAACACGTAAGTCACTCACAACACTCAGTCAAGTAGCACCTTGCGCTACTTCTTCACCACAGTTAGGTCTCCCATATCAAGAGATAACCTCTGAACGGTTTCCCACCGACTTTCATCCCATAGGGTGTGCTGGATCTCTCAGCACATATAATCTTGGATCATCGTCTATCTCCCATGACGTTCAACCCATTTCATCGATACGACTTGTTTCCTAATTTCCCCACCGTCGTAAAAAAAAATTCCGCATCCCTTTATCTCGGATGTCTAAGGAATCCAATTGACTAGGGCACCCATACACCCTTTTCTCCGTGCACATTTGCAAAAACATTGCAAATGTCGCACCCGTAACATGCTTTTCTTCAACTCCAGCCTAGTCTACACGACGTGACTACAATCTTGTGGGTATTCTCAATACCCTATAGACCAAAAATCAAATCCTTTCCCATAAAGTCCCAATTATCCCTTCGTGGTGAGGTAAGACTTTCAGTGTTTCTCCACAACACTACCGGCTCCACTGATGCCCTAGCATCTAATAATGTCTCTTCTCCTGTTGTGCATAAAAATTCAGTCGTATTCCCTTTCGCAACCGAACTTAAACAAGGGACTTCTCCCCATGTATTCTTACTGAGCATTATCGGAACAACACATAGTCGAGATGCCCAAATTCGATTCCTCGTCAATATGTGCAACTATACTCCAATATTTCTAAAGGAGTCAAGTGGCACCGCGCTTATACTATCACTAAGTCCTTAGCACTAATTACAACAGCGAGCTCGATTTCTCCGCTCAGCACTCATACGACATACATTGACTCACATCATTTAGGTTGCTACACATCGGAATCAATTGCTATGAGACGTTCATAATCCCTGAAGTCCCTCACCTATTGATGAATAATGACAACTCGACCCTCTTTCAGGTGAGGTATCGTCACATACCCCATTCACTCGAGGTTAAAACCCATATACTTCCTTATCCATCACTCTAGTGATTCAGATGGTTTCCGGACATAACACGCTTGTCCTCTCCGGAATTCAAAACTTATCAGAGTTATTATTTCCTCAAATAACTTCAAGCTAAAATAAAACGCGTGGCTCTACAAACCACACTAGACATCTTTACAAAAATCCCCTTACTCCAGGCCACACTGACCGGTTTGGGGTATCCCTCCTCTCGGACTTGGTAGCCTCAATTCTGAGCACTATGATCCTGGTTCCCTTAGTTCTGCTGACTAAGAGGAACGTACTATGGGGCTTAACAGTCCCGACTTAGGATCTAATCATTAAATCCTCTAGTGGGTTTCCACTTATGGCTTGCACCAGCCCCATTACATTCAGTCTTACTCTTTGACTAGATCATTAAACTCTCTTCACTTCGCCCCCTAGGAGCATTTATCCCAACCTTGTAAGAAGTACCATACTGCCTTCATATACATAAGTCGTCCAAGAAGAGTTTTACCAAAAATTTTCGAATTACAACTCGAGAGTCCATTCTCTCAAGGGCACTTTTTCCCTTATACCTATCTCCTCGGTACAAGTTCACTTCAATGGATAAATTTCTCTCTCACGATTGGCCTCTACCAGGCTTTCATGTGAGGGGTTTAGATATTCACATTCCTTTTGCTTTTGAATCATCATTGGAGAACTTTGCGGTTAAACTATATGTAAGGTTCCTCTATTTGTATACGGACCCTCGGTCCGGATGTGGTGACTGGTATCCCCGCCACGTTGCCTCAAAATTTTTACCCAAATTTTCACTTCTGGGTATTTCAACTCTATCCCTAAATGCCAAAAACTCTGTACATTCTACTTCCATTGGTTACCATGCACAGTCGCCGTTTTATCACATATTACGGCTCGTTCTCATCAAAAAAAAATTCAGACTCCCTCCCACTATCACTGCATTGGGAGGGTCTAGATTATCATTCCCCCTTGCCGTCGCGACACTTGGAAAATGCCTTCTATGTCTCAACAACCCTTGCAGTATCTACTTCCATTACACGCTAGGAGTGACCTCGACAACGGTCATCTCTCCTATGATTGCCATCTTCGAACACCCCATGCTTTCTGCCGAGCTCCTCCCTCCTGCAGTCCTTCTAACGCCAATGCTGGTCCTACCACCATATTCGACGTACCATGCCCAATCGAACTCGTATATATAACACTACATCTACTAAATAGCAGGAGAACGTAAACTACGTACGTAGAGGAGTACAATAATCCTAAGATAGGGCTTTATATCAATCAAATGATACGCTAAAAACGTAGTAAGCCGTACAGATCCTATGGACACTAGAACCTGATGCTCTGATACCATCTGTGACACCCCGCCTAATTAAACATCGGGTGATCAGGCCTTTATTAAATTAAAACAGGTTTCTCAAATGGTTCATTCTTAGCATCACTGTCGAAAACTTTTTAATTACTAATCCCCTAAGTAAAATTAGACCGGTGTCAAATTTTATCTTTCTTAAAATAGATAAATCAACCATGAGGAACAAAGTACAAATAATCATGTACTAATTCAAACAACAAAGTAAAAGTACAACAGAACCAAAGTATTATCGAATAAACCATCGGCTAAAAATCCCAAACAACAATAGAATAACCACTAGTCTGAAACTAACATCTGAGACTAATACCGGACCACAAGTCCATACATTGAATAGTGTGAGATTCTGTACTAGATCTGAATGAGAGATATCGTCTAGTCAAAATCCTGTAAGCATCCACTGTGCTACAGTTCCGAGTCTCTGGAATGGAATCATCATACATGGCGTCCCTGTGGCTGGACACCTAAAAGGTTTTGAAAATATTTTATAGCAAGAGTTAGTACTCAAAACATTTTGAAAATATTTAACAAGCGTTTATCACAATATAAAATGCGGTTATTGATTACACATGTTAGGTTCTCGTACACTCTCTTGAGTTAACTCACCCCTCATCTTTTGTGCACACCTAACGTTCTACACTTAGTTTATCTAGCCATACCTCCCAAGCTAACTAAAACCAAAGTAGTCAACTGAACTTATCTGTACCCAAGTTTCAGTACCGCCCATACAGTACAAGCGTTTCACTAACGTCTCGCGTATGTTAATTAATTCTCAGGTAATATTTTCTCTATGTTATTTTTCAAGGCTTCTCATTTAGTTTCACTACTAAAGTTACTACAATTCTCACAATCGTTGACTTCCCACTTGTGTAATTAAGTTTCACTACTTAAATTCCTAAAGAGGTTTTCTCTATCTAAAGGTGCATTTCGTAATTAAGTTTCACTACTTAACTTACCAGTTCAGTATGTATCTTTAAATACATAATATACATCAATCTACTAATACACAAAAGTAGAATATCATCAAGTATATATATTTCACACACAATATATACTAAATATCAGTCATTACTATTTTGCCCCCTTTTTTTTTATACACGTAAAGGACTCTTGGTTCGGAATGGTTCATCGACCCCAAGTAAGAATTGGTTCGGAATGATACATCGACCCCAATTATTTATACACACGTACATGATTCTTGGTTCGGAATGATACATCGACCCCAAGTGAGAGTTGGTTCGAAATTATCCATCGACCCCAACTATTTTAAAAAATATACATGTACACATATTCTGGTTCGGGACTCTTTCATCGCGACACCAGTTCAAGGTTTGGTTCGACATTTCTCATCGACCCCAAACATATAATAACTTTATGTTAGTTCGGAATGTCTCATCGACCCTAACATAATTAATTTAGGTATAAATCTCTCAACCTAAAAGATCACATAATTCAGTAGGTACACGCCCGACCTATTAATTATATACGTACGTAATATTTTAATCTCATATATCTACCGTACAATATTTGCTTTACGATTTATCTCATTAATTGCATTTATTTGAGTATTCACACAACTCTAAGGGTCCTAGTTACCCCTTACATATATTTTCCGTAGTTATTGCTTACCCTACTGGTCTATTACTTAAATTGAATTTACTTCGCCCCGTAACTCAATTTTCGAAGTCCCCGATACTCTACTAAATCGGATTATTCCCCTCGGTCCGTAATCCAAGCCCTACACCCAATGGCCTTATCGAACCTCAATAATATACCTATTGGTCTTATTTTCACTCCCATATAAGTATAATGTAAATCCTAGAATACTCATTCATTCCCGAACTCAACGAAGAATTAAACACAAAAAATTTCGGGAAACATCTTGCGTCGATCGATCGACGGCTGGGTTCGATCGATCGACATAGTCGATCGATCGATAGTTCGAGATCGATCGATCGATCGAACAGGGACAGGCGCAATTTGTCTTCTTCGTTAATCCTTTCCTCCATTAACAAATCTCCAAACTCCATTATTGTCCACCAAACTTCGACCCAATGATCCTAAAATGTTCCACATATACTAGGACAGTTTCTAACGTGTCAAATACATCAAAACTCCAATTCCTTTAAAGAAATAATGAATTAAACCCAGAATTTCTTGAAACCCTAGTTATGGTGTTCTTCCCATATTATCATTCAAAATCTAGATTTTAATCCGAAAAATCATCAAGTCTAATCTGAATCTTAATCCTCTACATAAGGTAAATCATTCTACATGCGATTCCTATCCCAACATGTATAAATATCATCTTTCTCCAATCAAGATAGTGATTTAAACAAAACTATTCAAAAACCCTACACATGAGTATTATAACTTTATAGTTTTTGCAATAAACAACTTGCCTTATGATCAGTAGGGTCTGATTTCGTGGTTGTTGTTGATGATTGATGATCTTCATCCTTCAATCCTTCTTCCTCAACAAGTTGATAGTGAAAATATCCTTTGAATCCTTCCCAATTCTTCCTTTTGCCTTGAGAATGGTTTCTCTCTTATCTCTAATGGATATGGTGTGTTTTCATGGGTTTTCTAACCCTAACCCCTCTATCATACGGCTGATATAAAGCTCTCAATTTCGTAGGTCTCCATACCCTCTCATGTTAAAAGACCAAAACGCCCCCGAACGGTCTCAATTTAGTCCAAAATTACCCCGGGACTCAACTAGTACCCCCGGGTATACTATTTTGACTAATTTGACCCTTCCGGACTCAACGGTGACCTCTAAATTATCATTTGGGTCACTTAAAAAATTTACTCGTTCTCACCCCAACACGGTCTACACTTGTTAAGTAACTATTTACCACTCGCACTAAGTAAATATAATGAGGCAATATAAATCGGTAACTATCTCCCGATTGATATTCCAAAATTACAATTTTTAATAATTCCCATTAAATTACTCCTCTTATGTAATTTAAATTAAGGTGTATTTTCTCATTTAATTCTCCAATTTAATTAAATAAAATATTCAAAAATACGGGGTATTACATGTGTGTGGTGGGGAAATCTCAACAATTGAAACGGACAAATTGATTAAAAAAATATGTATTGCCCCTTTTATATGCAAGTAGCATTGCCCCTCATTAACAGACAATTGTTGAGATTCGAAATAACTTTAATTGTATAGCTTTAATAAAATAAATTGTGTAGCTTTAATTGTATAGTTTTATATGAAAGTAAATTAATAATTAGTTCCCATTTCATATGAAGTAGGATTGCTCCTCATTGTAAATTAGTAAATTAATAATTGTATACTTTAATTGTTAGTTTAATTGATAAATGATTTAATTGAGTAGATAAATTAGAAGGAGTATGGGATACACAATTGTTGTTGCGGTTGGATTATAGTGGATCGATGTTGGGTTGGTTAATTTTAGAAGTGGTATGACCACATGATTAATGTCCATATGGGGGTGAGATTTTTCAACTTTTAAAAAAAAAATTAATTTGTATCACTCTTATGTAGTGTGCATGTGTGTGGGCAATAGGGGTGGGGGTGGGGGTGGGGATGTTTCACTCTTGTACATATTATGATCTAGATATTATTATTTTCTAATTCAGAATTGAGGTGTGTGTGGTGGTGGTGGTGGTGGTGGGGTGGGGTGTGTGTGTGGTGGGGCAATCTCAACAATTGTATAGCTTTAATTAATAAATTGTATAGGTTTAATTGTAACTTTAATTGTATAGTTTTATATGAAAGTAAATTAATAATTAGTGCTCATTTCATATGAAAGTAGGATTGCCCCTCATTGTAAATTAGTAAATTAATAATTGTTATACTTTAATTGTTAGTTTAATTGATGAAATGAATTAATTGAGTAGATGAATTAGAAGGAGTACGAGATTATAGTGGATCGATGTTGGGTTGGTTAGTTTTAAAAGTGGTATGACCACTGGATTATTGTCCATATGGGGGTGGGATTTTTTAACTTTTTTTAAAAATTACTTGAAATTAAATGAAACATACTTGAACTCACCCTTAGGAGGAGATGGGGGGGAGGGGGCCGGGATGGGTAGGTGGGTGGTGGGGTAGGGGGGGTTACGTGTGTGTGTGAATGTTCGCGCGCGTGTGTGTAGTGTGCGTGTATGTGCATGTTTGTGCGTTATGTACCTTGTAAACGAATTGATTGGTTATTAATTTTTTTAGTAAATTAATATATGATTGCCCCTCATTGTAAATTAGTTAATTAATATATGATTAATTATGAAAGTAGGATTGCCCCTCATTGTAAATTAGTAAATTAGTAATTGTATACTTTAATTGTTAGTTTATTTGCATGTCTTCTTTTAATTCATTTTGATATGTACTAATAATATTTTTTTACAGCAAATGTCTCCTTCAGGTATTAAGGCGAGGATGATGATGCTTGTTATGATGATGTCGTCTGGGCTCGGTGGTAGTGGAGACGACGAGGGATCCTCGACCCCTAGGCTCCCCAAATATGGAAAACTGGAGATGGCCATCGAGAACAAATCGGGGCTATTAGCGAGATCCGTCAAGCTGGTAAAGACGATCATCGGCCTGGGGTACATTAGTTAGTAGGAGGTGCCATATGAGCTCAAGTTAGCTGTTTGGGTGGCACTACAGGTAATGTATTTATATTTATATTTATATTCATATGAATATTTCAATTTCATTTTATATTTACATTTATATTTATTTGCAACTAATATTGTATTTGTTGGACATGAACAATTCAGCCTGGATCCAAAGCTACGCGATTTCGTCTTGGAGCAGTTGAGGGAGCAACACAAGATGTGGAAGAAAAATATGTGGACCCGGTACTTTGGGAAGACACGAGAGTCCATTATCCAAAGGCGTGAATTCGTCCCGCCGAAGGAGCCGATCTCATTGGCACAATGGCAAAAGTTCGTTGACAATGAGATCGGGGAGCGACAATTGGCATCTCGCCAATCAGGGAGGGAAAATCGGGCAAAAAAGACAGACGTGCACACTCCGGCAAGACGTCTTACGCCGAGGTGGAGCAGAGGATGATGGTAAGATTTAATTTTTCTATAACTACAGAAATATATTCTGCATTATTTTACTTTACGGGGCCGATACTAATTTTACTTTATTTTATTTCAGGGGTAGGGAGTGGCCCTGGGGGTAGGCCACATAGGCTCGATACTTATGTGGATCTTCGAACGAAGAAGGGGAAGGACAAGGAGGTGTCCCCGAGCGTCGCGGCCACGATTGTAAGTAATCTGACGGTTTACTTTTTGTTAATTACTTTATAATTTTTTAATTTACTTATTTTACTAATCATGTGCTTTTTGCCGTTTCAGGCAAAGTTTAAAGAAGTACATGAGTCGCAGTATGATGCCGACAAGGCATCTTTGTCCACAGACGCACTCAGCTAAGTACTTGGCTCTGATCGCAAGGGGAGGACAAGGGGTGAGCTCGCGGGTTGCCAAATCTAGGATCATCGGATTGAAGACGAGCGACACCGGGTTGGCTCGAACGGTGGACTCACATAACGCGAAGTTGTCCCGTTTGGAGGCGATGGTCCAAGATATGTTCTCATTCATGAAGCGTTCGTTGGGAGACGGAAAACGCAAGAGGAAAGGTAAGGATAAGGCGGTGGGGGAGGGGGTGCGGGAGGACGAGGATGTGGACCTCGCTGCTTCATCGCCGAAACGGGCAGACTTTGATGATCAAATTTCCTATTTGGATCCCTTGACCGACCGATGTCGACGCTTGGTTGGTCAAGCGTGTTTATACTGGACATATTTGATGACTAGCGGATAGGGTGGGGGTTGAGGGACCCGAATATCATCCAAGGTGGACAAGTTCATAGACGTGAGCTTCAAGACATCGAGTCTAGGGTGCTCGTTATGCATGTGATACCCGAGAAGGAGAACTCCCCATTGTGTTTGCTCGAACAATGTGGCATGATGTATATTAGTGGGTGTGACAATACGTATATCATGTGGCCTACTCACCTCCTCAGATTTAACATTACCCAAGACGTGTAGTGACATTATTTGAATTGTATTATTTTTTAGTTGGTACATTTGAATTATTTTTAAGTTGGTACATTTGAATTATATTTGGATTATATTGTGATGCATATTGTTTTTAGTTTGAATGTATATTTGCATTGTCTCTAGTTTATTTGGATATATGATGTTTGAACAGGTACAACATTGCTATAACAGGTACAAATATACTGCTGGGCAGTGGCAGTGGCCTACTGCCCAGTTGATTTTTTTCAATTATGCCCAGAATTGTCACGATCGTTGATCGTGATAATTTTTTATTAAATATCACTGGTTTTTCACGGTCCTTAGCCGTGACAAAGCTTGTCACAGTCAATGACTGTGATATGACCGTGACAATTCTAAGGAACTTGTCACGGTCAATGACCGTAACAAAAAAAGTTGTCTCGCCCAGAATTGTCGCAATCATTGACCTTGATAAGTTGAAATTGTCAAGGTCAATGACCGTGATAATTCGGAAGTTTGGTGTAGTGGTACCCGGGGGTAGTAAATGGGTCACGGGACATTTTTAGGCATAGTCAGGCCCACACGGGGGTATTTGGGTCACTTGGGCTTGGCCCATTAGGCAAAAAATGGGATTAAGCCTAATTGCTTAATTAAAAGGAAAAGGGGAACAACTGATTGGAGATTAGAAAACACTTAGTGGGAGAGAAAACCCTAAGAAGCAGTTAAAGGAAATTTGGGGGACAAAGGAAAGAGCCAAAAGAGGGGAATTCGTCTTCAACTTTGAGAATCACAACTCCAGATCAGACCCTACGAAACCATAAGGCAAGTGGTTAACTTGCTGTAACATTTAATTATGTTTTCAATTCATATTTATGTGATGTGAATACCTAAAATTCGTTTTGGGGATAAATGGGTACAAAATGGGGTGTTTGTAATTGGAACACAAGATGAGAATTGGTGTAGGAATTTATGGTGTAACATGATTCTGAACAGATATTGTCCTTAGGTTTAATAAACCTAGACGAATTGGGAATGAAATTTAGTTGGTAATTTGGTGTTGTGACTGATTTACGAATAACACTGCTTTTTCCCAATTTAGAAAACAGTAGAGAACGTAAATTAAACGGGGTTTGGGGACTTTATGGGGGTCCCTTATGGTGTTCTTGACGTGTTATATTGACGAGAAGGCTTGGGTTGGACGATAGAAGGAGATGGGAATTTAAGGTTTTTGTCTATGGCTGAAACAGGGACTCGGAGAAGACGAAGACCTGTTCAATCGATCGATCGATGGCTGGGATCGATCGATCGATGGTTCGGGATTTTTGACAGTGATGCCAGTTTTAATATATAAGGGAAATTTATTAGAAATTATCCCCCATACTTTAGTTAGTGAGAAATAAGTATGGAACATTAATTCCTAACAAAAATGAAGGAAAGTAATTGGGGTTGGGAGGAATTGATGTGTGACACGTTATGGAAATTTTGGGAAGAATATTCCAAAATAATTAAATACGGATCGAGCGGGCGAGTCTGGGTATATTGGTAGGGATACCAAGGTGTTAAATTAATTTAGATTGAAAACTAATTAATTTGGAGTCGGGGATTGGGACTCGGGTATTATTTTATTTCGAGCCACGAGAACGAGTCCGAATATATTGGTTGGAGCGACACCAAAAGTAATTTAATAAATTAATGTGCAATTAGTTTATAATCAGAGTTGGGCCATAAACTCATGATAATTTTTATAGACTTGTGTTACGGACTTAGTACACGGTATAGCCGGGGTGTTTTATTTATATATATATATATATATATATATATATATATATATATATATATGGTGTGTGCATTAATATCAGTGGCTAGATATTATTATTATTATTTATACTCTAGTGCTATCAGGGGAGGTTGAACATAGAGGGTGAATCCCCTAGCTTGAGGATTAGGGAGAGTATATCCCCAGGTCATAGTGTCCATTATATAGGTGAGGAGAATCTCACTTTCAGGGAAGGAATATGACCGCCTCCTATAATTATGTTATTTTACCAAGTTAGTGAGCAATTCTGACTTGGGGTAACTAGGTTATGTGAATACACCTAGTGGGATAGTACTTTAGAGAATATACATCCGGTGAGTTATTACTCAGGAGGATATCCATTATTAATTATTATTTCAACATATGTGTGAATGTTGTAATATGACTATACATATATAATGAGCTAAATAATTATATACAGGTAAATTAGTACAGGCTGTAAATTGTATCATATATAGTGGATGTGAAAGTTATATGAATATAAAAAGGGAAATGATTAATTAAGTTAATGATGACAATAACTTGGAAATCATAATTTTGGCATACTTGGTTAGAGTAGGGTGGTTGACAGGGGTTATATCGGTTATCTAGTTATGGGATGAATGACTAGGGAAATTAATTAAGGCATTAATAGTGCACAGTAGAGGAGGGGTGAGGAGGTCCTCAAGGGAGTGAGACACTAACTAAAATATGAAGAGAATGCATACATATTTATTACTGCAAGTTAATTATTTGCTAACTGTTTTCCAAATGTTTTGGGTACTAACCCTAGGTATAAAAACTTTTAAAAACCTTTTAGGTGTCCAACCGCAGGGATGCCAGACTTGACTCATTCCAGGGATCTGTTGATGCAGCACATGTGGATGTTGCGGGAGTTTGATAGGCACTTCGTTCTTTTCATTTCTAGTGTAGAAATTTCCTATCAGTAACTCGAGCATGTCGCTCACTGTTTTATTCAGTACTTATGTCAGACTTGTTGAGATTTATTACTTGCCTTTACTTTTGTTGGTTTTGAGCCGATGGTTTATTCGGTCAGTCATTTAGATGTGAATGGTGGATTTCAGTTAATTGTGATTGTTTAAATTATTTTGTTTTTGCATGAGTATTTCATTAAATTAATGAAAGATAAAACTTGGCACCACTATAATTTTTTCACTTAGGTGGTTAGTAATTAAAAAGGTGACAGTGATGCTAAGAATGAACCAACTGAGAAACCTGTTCTAATTTAATTTAGGACTGATTACCCGGGGTTAATTAGGCAGGGTGTCTCACCAACCCATAACCCACAGCCCATTCACCCAAACCTGATCACTTCCCCACCACCTCTCCTCCATTCATCATCCCATCTAGGAGACGAATCTCCCACTCTCTCTCTCTCTCTCTCTCTCGAGAGAGAGAGAGAGAGAGAGAGAGAGAAGAGATACTCATTTGATGTTGAGGATTATATTTTGATGTTGTATGTGTTGGGGTATCAAAGGAGGGAGGATCCTTGGTGGTAGTGGTGCATGCAAGAGGGGTGGGCAGGGATGCGCTGTCATTTTTTTATTGGGGGGAGGAGGAGGGGGAGGGGAAAGGGATGTGTGGTATTGAAGATGAAGGGGATTTTGAATTTTATTTCCTTTTACCTTTTATATATATTTTTTTCATTTTCTATTCGGTCAGTATTTTCTATTCCACCAATCTTGTGGATTTTTTTTAATTTTGCGTTATGACTAATCATTAAATTGTTTTTGGACAGAATCGGTTAGAAATTGGGGGGCAATGGTAAATTATTTATTTTGGGTTGATCCCCAAAAGGGTATAACTAATGGGTGCCAAACCCAAATAACTCTAAATGAATTAACAAAAATACAATTATACTAGTAAACAAGATTTGACTGGTAGTGCTCAAATCACATGATTTAATCCACTTAAAATTTGATTAAACTCTAACGACTTAGGCCAAAGTTAAAAAAGTTCAAACTAAAGGGATATGTTGTATGGTGAAAAAAACACAGGCCACCTGTTGACCCAAAATACAACATGGAAATTTGGTGTAATATGCCTTTTTAATTTGGGTATGAATGATTTATAAAAAATTGAGTATGGTTAAATGAACCCTACTTGAGTATTAATGCACTTTAAAATTATCATCTAAAATTCAAAAGTGCAAAAAAAACTCATTAAAATGAATCACTATATATGATTTTAGAGTGCTAGTGTACCCTTTTGGAGTGGATTTAACCATTCCCTTAATGTTTTAAAAAACATTAAAAGTTAAATGAGTACTGTTAACGCCTAAAATCGGGGTATGAATTTATATCTTAGCTAAGTACACTAATCTTAGATTCGTAATGGATAAAGAGATAATAATTGAACAAATTCTTATCTAGAGTAAATATGGAAGAGAATAGATGAGATAAACGAGATAAAAATCATGTTTTCGTGGTTCAGACCAAGATGGTGCCTACGTCCACATATATAGAAGTGATTGTACTAGTTTTAGTGGCAAAAGCCATAAATGGATAGATGATTACAAGAACTCCGGATCACTCTAGAAATGGACAACATAATGGTAGGAAAATAATCTTTCGATCCCTTATATGTGATATTGTGTGTGATACTTGTATGTGCCGTGAGTGGGAAGATAGAGAGAATAGGGTGGAGACGAAAAGGAAT
The DNA here is from genome assembly GCA_949130495.1 of Sambucus nigra. Classification (NCBI taxonomy): domain Eukaryota; kingdom Viridiplantae; phylum Streptophyta; class Magnoliopsida; order Dipsacales; family Adoxaceae; genus Sambucus; species Sambucus nigra. Next base: position 373,368,898 of record OX422209.1, on the reverse strand, counting down.
GTAGGCTGATAGGTGTGTTGCCTTTATAAATTAGGCAGGTGCACCTTTACATGTATAATTGGGGAATGGTATAGGTACACATTTCCCATAAATATTGGACGAATAGAAAACCTTAAATCCCACATACATGTCTGCCTAGTGATGTTAACGTCATTCTGTCATCTGACCCAAGCTAAGTTTAACGCATTTTTAGTAACACCACTTAAAGAGCCACATGTAAAGCCAGGTCAAACAATCATGTACCTGAGCAGACCACCCTACGCCTGACCGACCACATCTTATACACCAATATATGACACATGACATCTTAAGAGAGGTATACGAGATATTCCATATTTAGGGTATAACAAAAGCTCCTGAGACTTTGCTAGTGATTGAGGAATGGAGCAGATTCCTTAAAGTATTGTGCTTTGGAGATGTTTGTTGAGCATATTGAGCAAATGAAGTGTCAACCGAGTAGAAATATTATATCTTCGATAATTGTGGTTGTCTTTGGATACTTCTCGAATTAGGCTGAGCAAGAAGACTTGTACCATTTTTTTACGTGGATGAGTGGACTTGTCGTGTGACACATGCTGGGTTCTGGATATTAAAGTAATCACTGTGTGTGCCTGGGGCAATGCACGCCTGTTGTCTTGACGGTGTCGGTTTACTTTTCTTGGTGTGACATCACATGGCATTAATGAGAGTGGCAATTATTGCCAAAAGTGGTACGAAGACTCAAAAATTGAATTATTGCCACACCTTTTGATTTATTTGCAAATGCTTAAGATTTAGAGATAGAGAGAAAGGAAAAACATCCATCTCCTAGACCTTTACCTCTATAAATTTCTTCTACAACACCCACCGTTTTCTCCTGAAACCATTGAGAAGTCTATCTCCATCGTGCTTATTTGGCCAACTCTTGCTTGTCGAAAGAATTGTCTATCACTTTTCTCTTATCTTCGACTCTTATTATGGTTTTAGGTACAATGATTTCACCCCTAAGGTTTTGATTCAAGTTCTTCGCTCGATTTATTATTGCTAATTGTGGATTCAGACGTTATTGAGGATCTTTAACCATTTTAGGTGGCAATTAAGTTGGTTGGCCTAGGGTTTTGTCATTTTAGTGCATCTTTAGGCTTTGTAGGGTTTGGTTAAAACTGACATCTATTCTCTGCATCTGAGCCGTCCTCAAGCTTTTATAGCCCAATAATTCCATCTTTTATCTTAATGAGTTGCTCTCCCCATATTTAGCGATTGTTTGAGATTTTAGCTGAGTTAGAGCCAACTTGTCCAGGTATTACCGCCAGGATATTCCCAACACCTATCTAGGTTATTCGAATAGAGGACGAGCCTGAACACAAAAGGCATACCCATATTATAGATTCTCCCTCTATCAGACGTGGAATTTTACGGTCTTGAATTTGTGGGACTTAAAATACACGATCAAGTTTACCACCAAGATGGTGGTATCCCCTTTTCTAACACAATCTTTAATACGTCTATCATTGACTTGGATGACTCGATTGATATTGTCATGCTGGATGAGTTCCCAACTTCCCCATTTCTCGCGGAGGTGTCGTACTGTGATGATAAAATTTTTGGAGAATACATGTACTCCTATGATCCCTCTACCACCACTAATGCTTGATGGGATGGATGTGAAGTGATTGAATATGAGCTAGATGCCTTAAGAGAAAAATATTACACTCCCATTAGTATCACAACTAAGCAGTCGGACTGTGACGAGAGGCTATATGACAGTTGTAATTCTAACAAAGTTTTCCTCCCTCTATACCACTCCAAGTTGGTCTTTCTTTGCCTTTATACCTCATTATTAGATCCATCCTGAAGGGTTATGGGGTGACACTTATTGAACTTCCTCCTAACACTTATAGGATCAGTTTAAGGTCGGTGATATTTTGGAAGGAAAACACTAGTTTTGGCCTAACGGGGACATGCTTCGGTATGTCTATGGCTTGAAGGACAATGCCAAAGCTCCGGGGTATTACTACTTCTCACCTAGGAAATCCCAACTGAGGATAGTCCATGTGATACAGACTAGTGACCATGCTTGGAAAAACTAGTTTGTTTTAATGAGGGGGATTAGGAGTTCAGAGGCCATAAGATGGATATATTATGTAAGGTTACCCGTGAATGGTTCAGCCAAGTAAAGTTGGTAAATTCCTTCTTTCTTTCAGTTCCTATATTCCCTTTCATTTGTATCGTACTGACATGTCGTTTTAATTTTTTTAGTAAATAATGCTCCCTTGCTCCCTTCTGCATTTCTGGACTTGGTGGAGTCTTATTGTGTATCCAAGCCCACAAAATTTGAAGACCTTTTTAATGTTTCCAAGTTCATCAAAGCAGGGTACCACACTCCCCCTAGTTATCCCCCTCTTGTGAAGGTTCGAGCTCCACTGATAGAAAAGTTGCTTATAGAGGACGATCATAACTTTGAGACTGACCAGGATAATGGGGCAGAAGTTAAAACAGGTAACACGTTTGTCCCCTACGTGTTTATCTTTTACTTATGAACTGAGACCTAATTGAATACTCTGTCTTATGTAAATTCAATTTCTTCCTCATATTCTATTTATGAATCCTTTATCAGGATGGCACCTAGGAACATTAATCGTAAGGCCATGGAGATTTCTCATCAGAGAAGGGTAGATGTCGAGAAGAAGAGGGTGGATGCCCTGAAATGGACTGATGTCGAAGATAGAAAACAGAACGAGATAAATGCTTGAAAGAAAGATGAGGAAGAGGCTACTGCTCATGCCAAGTCCAAGGGTATGGACCTTATGTCTTTTTGTGTAGCTATTGTAAGGGATAAAAACCCCTAGAGTCCCCCACCACTCAAAATGTTCCCAAGGTCACTACGGGGGGGGGGGGGGGGGGGGGGGGGCTGAGTCCAGGATTTTTCATTGACTTGTGCATGCCTCATTACGGTGAGGTTGAGGAGTTTAAGTTTGATCCTGACCACCGTATTTCCTCTGAGGAGATGAGAGCCAACCCAAAATCCATTTTTCATCACCCCAACAATGCTACATATCTTCTCGGATATCGTGGCCATAGTAAGGATTTTGAGTTCTTCAGGGTTTATGACCCTGACTCCCCATGGAATTTGATTCAGTTTCGTCTGTTAGTGGTGAGTTTTGATAGTATTATTTTTTTATTTATTGATTCTTATCTTTTTTTTTATTGAGACTGTTGTGTCAGAGATAAAGTAGTTACCAATAATTATTCTTTTGAGGAGCTTACTGGTGAGAACGACTGATTGGAAGATGAGCTGAAATAGTCAGCAAATGATCTCAAGGAAGCATGCGACTAAATCCAAGAGTGGGATGATCGGTTGGTTGAGAAGACAATCTCCCTCAACAAAGTAGAAAGGGAAATTCAAAAGTTAAAGGACGAGGTGGGCATTGATGATGTCAAATTTAAAAGCCTTGAGGAGGCTATTATAAAAGGAAAATGATGATCTGACTGCCTCCAACCACGGCAAAACATACTTTAACAGGGTAATCCAAGAGCTCGTTCAAGAAAATGCAGGTTTGGCTAGTACTGAGGAGGTTGGCATAGCTAAGTACAAATCTTTTGCTAATTACAACGTCGATTATGTGATATTCTTTCTTCATGTCTATGAAGAGCTTAAGAAGAGGGTGATGACTCACTATCCACATAGAAGGCATTATGAGTAAGTGGGAAGGCTACGAAGCTGAATCCACTACCCTGACCGTTACGCAGCTGATGGCCGTTGATAAACCTGCTGCTAGGGATAATGAGGTCATTGAAGGTCGTTGTTGTTGAGGAAACAATGTAAATGATAAGTCTGAGACTGCTACTCCACCAACCAGTGCCTTTAATGCCTCTCGTGCCATTATCGGGGATGTTAAGACTGATGGGGCTAAAGTTGAGCATGTTCTCGAGGCATAAATCTCCTTTCCTGGATGTTTTTTTGAAGCTCTTATCTCAAGTCTTCTATAATTTAACATGGATATTTTATAATCTATGATGAACATATTTGTGTTCCTTTTTTATTGTAATGATGAAACTTTTATCATATATGCCATCTTCTCTGCATGTTTATGCTTATCATGCAGTTTTTGAAAATATTTATATGCGTTTGACTAGATCATACTATATTCAACGTATTTTTCACAAGTTAATGCAACTGGATATCTTTGACCCAGCTAACTCTAGTCTTGTGGTCTTATTGTAGTATATTGCTTATTTTCCACATCAACTTACTAACTGCTTTAGTGCTTTGGATAGGCTTACTAATAGTTTAGACTTACGATCGTGTGGTTAACTTATTGCCAACTTGACTTGCATTACAAGTTACTAGTTTTAAACTAATTTGAGTTGTCCTAACTTAGGATCTACCGATGCTTGTGCCATGTTACTGGACGTATGGATGGATCTCATAGTCCTGACAATGTGTCAGCATTGATTACCATAATCGACCAAGTTTATCAGGACCTATCCTTGTATTAGTCAGTTCTGGTAAGATCTTATCATCCATAAAACTGCACTGGATTTCCTATAATTGGTTAAAACTTCTTGAACGTGACTTATACAGAGATGGGGTCTTACGTAAATTATTAGAATAGTCCTACCAATAATTTAGGCTAAATACATTCAAATCTTTTTAACTTGATTTGCCTTTCTATCTACCAAATTAAACGAACCTGAGTTATTCTGACTTGGGTTCTACCAATGCTTGTGCCATCTTACTAGTCGTATAGGTGGATCTTGTTGCCTTGACTAAGTTCCAGCATTGGTTACCAAAGTTGACCAAGTTTACTAGGATCTATTATTGCATTGGTTAGTTATAGTCAGATCGCCTATCAGACAATTGGATTTTCCAAACTTGGTTAAAACTTCTTGATCATGACCCGTCTAGAAATTGGGTCATATATGAAGCAATTTTTTAGATTTTGAATTTTGATATGATCGACTTTCAGGTGACTTTTGCCTAGGTTGATTTCATACCTATCACACCAATGAAATGGTCTTTGAATAATGCACAAAATATTGAAATGACTACATATGTAGAGGATGAAGTTCCTATTCTCATTAATCACTGTGCTTAATTACAAAAGAGTGAAAAAGAAGGTGTACACATGAATTTATCCTTAATCTGGCATATGTTGTCACTGTTACTTGCAATAATTCCTCATGTGCTCGGAGTTCCAAGGATTCTTCAACTGATCGTTGTCTGGAGTCTCGATCATGTATATTCCTGGTTGTATGATAGTAAATACTCTGTATTGATCGTTCCAGTTGGGTTTTAGCTTGCTCATTTTCTGAATAACCTTTTTTAGCACGTAGTCTCCTTCCTTTAAAATGATCAATTTTACTCTTTTGTTATAAAATCGAGCAGTCCCCTATAGACAGGCAGTAACCTGTAGTGATGTGCACTCCCTGACCTCTTCTACTAGGTCCAGATCATGTTTTATCATTAGATAGCTCTTTAGGGAGATGCAGTTGATCACCCGATGGCTGGGTAGACCGATCTTAGTGGGAACTATTACTTCAGTGACAAATGCCAACATGAACGAAGTTTCACCCATTGATGTCCTTAATGTTGTTTTGTATGCCCACACTATGTTCTGTAGCTCATTGATCCAGTTTCCCTTAGTGTCATCTAACCTTTTCTTCATACCGCAGAGTAGGGTTCTGTTCATTATCTCTCTCTTCCCATTGTATTGCGGGTGATCGAGTGTTGATTGTATTTTCTGGATCTTTGAACATATACAGTAGTCTTCAAACTCACTATTATCATAATGGGTGCCATAATATGTGATGAAGGCATATGGCATTCCATAGCGAAAGATAATGTTCTTCCATATAAAGTGGAAGACTTTTTCATATGGCATCTCCACCAAAGGCTCAGCTTCAACCCACTTAGTGAAGTAATCCACTACTATAACCAGATAATTGAACCTACATCTTGTCTTTAGCAGCGGGCTAACATGATAAATCCCCCACAAAGAGAACGGTCATGGAGACGTGATCAGTGTCAGCATTGCTAATGAACTTTTATGGATCGCGGCGTAGTTTTGGCACCTTTTGAATTTTTTACATAGTTTACACAAATTTCTTTCACGACGGGCCAATAATATCCTTGAGTAGTCACTTGATTTACCAATGATTTACCTACTGATTGGGCTCTATACGATCCCTCATGCACTTCTTTAATCAAATCATCTATTCTAACTGGGCGAACACATCTGAGCAACGATATTATGAATTATCTTCTAAGTGGGATTCTTCCTTCTAACATGTACCTCGATGCCTTGTATCGAAGTCTCCTTACCTCCTTGGGATTTATCGGAACTGTGTCGACCTCCAAATATGCTCAGATGGGATCCATCTAGGATGGTCCCAGGTCTAACTCCATCATTAATACACTCTTCATATATGTACCATGGTGCATTAAGACTTTTACTAATACTACTGCGTAGCTTAGTCCTGGTGGATGACGCTAAGCAAGTGAGTGCATTTGCTCGTGTATTTTTTACTCTTAGTATCCTAACCATTTGAACAATCGAGAATTTTGATAATAATTATTTCACCTTTTCTAAATATCTCATCATTGACTCTTCCATTGCCTCATAGATTCAAGGACTTGTTTAACTATGAGATTAGAATCATCGTGAGCTGACAGTTGCTCGGTACCCTACGAGGGCTTCATACTTAGCCTAATTATTGGAAGCCTTAAAGTGGAACCTGGGGGCATACTTCACATCATCCTCGCCCAGCATTGTGATTATCAAACCTACTCCACTGTTGTTGGCACATAATTATCCATTTATGAATATGTATCAAACTGGGAGTTTATTTTCAAAACTTCCTTCTAATAAATTTTTATTTTTGAATAGTTTTTCATTTTTTCGAGATCATATGCTATTTCTTCTTACCAAGCCGACAACTATGGTATGTCAATGACCTGGTTGGCTGCATTAGTTATAGAGCTATCTTTCGGAGAAGTATGCTTAATAGGTTAAATTTTTGAGCTCTTTTTCAGAGAATTCTGCTCGATTGGTTGAATCGTTGAGCTATTTTTTAGAGAAGTCAACTCATTTTGCTTTTTAGATAGCTCTCTTCCTTAGAAGTTTGGTCTGCTGATCTTACTACCGAGCTATATTTCATAAATGTGTGCTTGGTTGGTTGAATCATTGAGTTCCTTTTTAGATAAGTGTCCTCGGTCTGCTTCTCAGCCGAGCTCTCTTCCTTAGAAGTCTTCTTTATCAATCTTTCTGCTGAGTTCTCTTCCATAGAAGTCTGCTCTGTAGGTTTCTTCATAAGTGAACTCCGTTATAAAATCTTCCACTACCTAGCCCTTACTTATTGTCATGAGCTCGTATTAAATGTCATTGTCTCTTATTTCTACCGCTCGAGCCATCAGTCTACCTGATTTCTCAAGTTTTTGAACAACTTGGCCTAAAGGAAGGTCTGTATAAACAATAATAGTATGAACCTAGAAGTAAAGTTTCATTCTTTTAGAGTTCTCAGTCAAAGCTAAGGCTAACTTCTCCAACCTAGGGTACCAGATTTATACTCCACGGTATGCCTTGCTAGTGTAATAAATTGACCTTTGCACTCCATCTTCTTATCAAATTAGTGTTGAGCTGACAGGTGACTCTGAAACTACTAAATACAAATGAAGTTTTTCACCTAAAATTGGCTTAGATAACAGTGGTGCGAATCCCCGATATCTCTTCAATTCTAGAAATGATGTCTCGCATTCATCATACCATTTGAAGGTCATCCTTAGTAACTTAAAGAATGGGAGACATGTGTATGTGGCTCTAGATATAAATTTGTTTAGTGCTTCCACTCGTCCTTCCAATCGTTGGATATCCTTTTATTAAGGGAGACTGCATGCCAATCAGTGCTTGGATCTTATCCGGGTTCACTTTCATACCCCTTTAGTTAACTATGAAACCCAAGAACCTTCCCTTCTTGACTCCAAAAACACATTTTATCAGGTTGAGCTTCATTTGGTGTTTGTTTAGTTAATCGAAAGTTAACCCAAGATCACTGATATGGTCGATAACTTTTAGTTCTTCGTTAGCATGTCATCTACATAGAGCTCCATAGTTTTGTCGATCTGATCTTTTAAAACTTCATTCATGAGCCTTTGGTAGGTTTCTCTAGCATTTTTTAGCCCAAAAGTCATGACATTGTAATAGTATGTACCTCAGTTGGTGATGAATGAGGTCTTCTCTCGATCTCCTGGCTTTATTTTTGTAGGAGGGGCTTAATGATAAGCCTCTCATTAAATTATTAAATGATATTAGAGATGATTAAAATTGACAAAAGTCCATGTGATTATGCGACTGGAGTATTATTAATTGCGTCGGACATATCACACGTATTTGTGTATTATTTATGTATTAACTAGACAATATTCTAGTACTGAGAGTTTTGACATATGTTTTGGGGCACATGCTACTTAAAATAAGACATGTGTCACCACGGGTTATTTAACATGTGGCGACCCACTTGGGTTGGTTTTGCTATAAACAAGCCTCGCCCCCATACATTTGAGAGGTATCTTCTTAGGAGAGAAGAGGGATTTATTGTCTTGTGAGTTTTTAGAGAGAGTTTTAGAAAAGAGTTTTGGAGAAGAGTTTTTTAGATGAGTTTCTCCCCCTTTCACCTCTCGAGTTCCACCATAATGAGTTTTTCAGCGAATAGTACGAACCCACGAACTACGCTGACTTTGATTCCGACTATAACAGATACGTAGGCGCAACCGAAGTTGCTCAAGTTAAACACGTGCTAAAATCCGATATTTCCCCAAATTAGACTACTCTCTTACATTTGGTGACTTTTTCGGGGACGTATTCGTGATTCTTATTACGTAACACCTCATTCGCACATCAAAAACTCGATGGAAATGGAGAAAAGTGTTGATAGGGAAGCTTTTTGCTTATGAACATGAAAGATATTCACATCATGCCATTTCAGATAAGAACTTCAACCTCTCTCCTTGATATATAATAATTTTAGTAAGCTTTGATAAAATTTCATGGCTTGTATTAAGGTTTAGAAGAGGCCACATGATGTACATATTGTATAGATATGATTCATAGCTATGCTTAATGAGAATGTGTTGCATGTTAAAAAACAATTATTTCATGCTATAAATTGAGATTAGTAGATTATATGTTAATAACGGGCTAATGATGTTGGAAACTTGTCCGTGAAAATGATTATACAAGAAAAAATATCAGGTTGCACTAAGGTTTTGATAGTAGTATTATATAGCAGACAGTTATCAGCCTTCAGTTGTGAACCATGCCTATAAAAAAATTAGTCATGAGAGTGCCAAGCATATCCGATACTTGAAAAGAAAGATTTGCAGTTGATTTCAATAGATATTATATTAAATGAATATTTTAATACCGAACAAACATATATGACAAAAGTGTACAATGATCCTATTGATGTATAACACAAATCTCATTAATATCCATTTGAAATTTATTATTACGTTGGACAGAAGTCATAGGCTACAAGAGTAAAAAAAGGAAAACTGCGAGAAAACATGCTTGTTCTGTGCACCATGTGCAAATAATTAATGATCTTGAAAGTAGAAGTTAATTGAGATATTTTCAAAACCAATACCTGATATCCCCACATGGATAGTGGACAACTGTGATTTATAGATTTAGTATAGTGAGGCATTGCATGCATTTATCCACTATAATTGCGTAAAATAAATGTTAACGTACAACCTACTGATAGCAGCTATTGATAGAAAAGACGTCTGTATTTTAAAGTATAGCCAAAATTCATCTGAAAAAGATAAAATATTGCCTGCTTCTAGCTATACATACTGTGCGCCAGTATTCATACCATAAGGGTCAGGGCCATATCAATCTCACTGTCATACCAAATACAACATAACTTCTCTTTGTACTTGTTGACAGTACCATCTAGGCAAGAGTTTTTCCTAGGTCGACCGACCACCTCCTGTGATTTTTTCAATTAACCGAATGCCGACCCACCCTACTTCGGCTTACAAAACCACCAGGAATTTTGGGAGCTCCTTCATTTTCTTTTTGGGAGATATATAGCTAACCCACCTAAACTGGAGGCTTTATTGACTTGCGATGGCAACGGTGATGGTCTGGGACGTCGGTGGTTCCATGGTTACCATTTTTGGGTTATTGATTGCTAGGTGGTTGGGCGCTGCTAATTTGGTTGACCATTATTGGGTTGTTGCGGGCTTGTTTGCTGCTAGTGCTAGAGCGGTGTGGGAGCGTCGATGGTTCTCCCCCAGTTCGATCATTGGACTATGGGCTACCATTTTTTAGCCGGAAATCGGTTGCACCTTGCGATACCTATTGGAATTTTAGTTCAGGGTTTCTTTTGGGTTGAGTTAACTCGGTTTGATCAATGGCCCCAGACCGATGCACCTTGGAGTTGCAACAAAACTTTGGGAATATAAAAGATCATATGGGTTTTTCAAAATTCCAAATTAGAAAATGTTGGTATTTTGTTTTCAAACAGTCACAGTGAGGTGTTGAAAGAGTAGTATCAAGGCTCTTGTTTTTAGAGATCGTTCTAATTTTTTTTTTAGGTTCCACTAAAGAATTATGATAAATTATGGTACGAGGATATTTAAGTCAACTAATAAAAAACAAAATTGATTGAGAGATTAATGGACATTGCTTTGTTGGTGTGTACCCATAATAAGCCTACTCATAATCAACATATAATTAAGAGTACCTAAAAGCTTATTCAAAATCAAAACGTTCACTCACCATAGATTTCATGTGGTATCTAGAATAAGAGAGGCATAAAGAAGCTTTCATCCAAAAAATTTATGGCATCTCAGAAATTTATACAAATGTTATCATATGCTTTAGATCATATTGACTATGATTTCTTGAATTTATTTACGATACGTATGGAGATTTTGTATGCGATGAACCATGTCACCTGAGATACATTTATTGTGATTTGCTAGTATGATATTTCGCATGATATATCCGTATGTTATATTATAACATAAAGTTAAAAATGAGTTAGAGGGAGCATAATGAACCTTTATCTAAATATCGAGATTTTAGAAAACATTTTGTAAATGTTATTTTATAGCGGGGGACCATGTTGAAACGCGACTAAAATATTACGAAACAGCTTGAGTATGTTTCACAATTCAGAATTCACCTTGAAATTTTACACACTCTTGAGTTCGATAGGACTTGTGCTTAAACGACATTAAATTATGCACGATACACCTACGAATATGGGTGGTTATGATTCATTACACAAATATCCCTGGACTTTATTTAATTTTTATTTTATTACATCAAATAAAATAAAATAAAGGGGGCATGATGAGAATTGTACTTGGATATTTCCTGAGTGTTACTAACCATTTGCAATATTATATTATTTTGTTAGAAAGATATTTTTTTGCAGAGGCTTCTGAATGAGCAAATATTGAGTGACACAAATATCAAGTCATTGTTCAAAGACATGACATTTTGAGATACACCCTATGAAATGTAATAATTAGGTTGCTTTCATTTTTTTCGGGTGGGAATTGTAAATGATATATGTAATTTATTTTATTTTATCTTGAGATAAAATCAAATAAAGGGATCAAATGGATATTATGATGTAACGTAGCTTGTAGTCTAAAGCTTCTTCGGCATCATCCACACCAAGGTTAGATTGATGAACCTTCAGAGTATAGTAACATCCAAGTAGACCATTACAAAAGTTCCTTCAACTTCTTTCGCAAAGAGTTTAGACGGATTAAATAGTTGTCACTCAGAGATTGACAAAGTCGTAGTCATCCTTCAGATATGACATCATATTACAAGATCTTTGCGAGTATTGCGGTAAGTCTTCTTTGGAAGTGTATTATATTCCAAAAAGCCCGATGAAATTGGTAAGTTGTTGAACCATGATCGTTGTGACTTGATTTATTCGGATAACTTGGTCATTGATGCAAACAGATGAAGGACCACACTCGGTTTGTCATTCGGCAGGTATGGGCTCCCATCCTGAAAAAATGATACAAAAGAATGAGTTTACAAAACATCTTAACAAGTGTTTTCATTGTTAAGTCACCGTTATAGGTGGAGTTTACGAAAAATCTCAACAAGTGTTTTCATTGTTAAGTCACCGTTATGGGTGTCACCGTTATAGGTGGAGTTTACAAAAAATCTTAACAAGTGTTTTCATTGTTAAGTCACCGCTATAGGCGGAGTTTACGAAAAATCTTAACAAGTGTTTTCATTGTTAAGTCACCGCTATAGGCGGAGTTTACGAAAAATCTTAACAAGTGTTTTCATTGTTAAGTCACCGTTATAGGCGGAGTTTAGGACAATATTAACAAGTGTTTTCATTGTTAAGTCACCAATATAGGTGGAGTTTACGAAAAATCTTAACAAGTCTTTTCATTGTTAAGTCTGCTAAGAAAAATAGGGCACAGAGAGAATTTTAGAGAGAGAAAGAGTTCTCATTAATTGGTGTCTAACAAATGGGGGGGTCACCCCTTATTTATAGTAAAAGTTAGTAGAGTCCTAATAGGAGTGGACATCCACTTAAATAGGATAAATACAATATTTATAACACTCCCCCTTGGATGTACACCATATCCACCATTCAATGATTATTACCTCATTAAAACCTTACTAAGGAAAAACCCATTGGGAAAAAACCGTAGTGAAGGAAAAAGAGTACAATTTATTGTGACCATTGAGTCGGTGTTGGACGTGCTTAATGCTGCCTCGTTAAAACCTTTACTAGGAAAACCCAGTGGGATAAAACCTAGTTAAAGGAAAAAGAGTATAGCGCACAAATGTCCCAAATTACATGTTCTTGTATCCTCCCCCTAATAAGATGCTCCCCCTGATTGATATGTCCATTTCACCGTTGGTGGATCCGACGCATTCTAATCTCGTACACAAACTTCTGAAATGTTGCCTTTGGCAGTGACTTTGTGAAGAGATCAGCGAGGTTATCACTTGAACGAACTTGCATGACTTCAATCTAAATTTTCTTCTGAAGCTCATGAGTGAAGACAAACTTTGGTGAAATGTTCTTGGTTCTGTCTCCTTTGATGAATCCTTCTTTAATTTGTGATATACATGTTGTATTATCTTCATAGATAGTACTTGGAATATCTGTAATAGAAGACAATTGACAAGAACTATGGATATGCTGAATTAAAGATCTCAGCCATACACATTCACGACTAGCTTCATGAAGAGCCAAAATTTTAGAGTGATTAGAAGAAGTAGCTACTAAAGTTTGTTTAGTAGAACGCCAGGAAATAGCAGCATTACCACAAAGAAATACATAACCTATCTGAGATCGACCCTTATGAGGATCAGAGAGATATCCAGAATCTGCATAACCAACTAATTTGGAACTATTAGAGTTATATGAATAAAATAAACCCATGTCAGTGGTTCCACGTAGATATCTTAGGATATGTTTGATACCAGCCCAATGCCTTTTGGTTGGTTCAGAACTATATCTAGCAAGCAGATTCACAGAGAATGAAATATCCGGCCTAGTGCATTGCGCCAAGTACAATAATGCACCGATTGCACTTAAATAGGGTACTTCTAGACCCAATATTTCCTCATCTTTTTCTTTAGGACGGTATGGATCTTTCTTTATGTCCAAAGACCGAACAACCATGGGGGTACTTAGGGGATGCGCCTTATCCATATTAAAACGTTTTAATACATTTTCAGTATAATTAGACTGATGGACTAAAATCCCACAAGAATTTTTCTCGATCTGCAGGCCGAGACAAAATTTAGTTTTCCCAAGGTCTTTCATCTCAAATTCTTTTTTCAAATAGTTAGCAGTTGTTTCGAGCTCTTCTGGAGTTCCGATTAAATTTATGTCATCCATATAGACTGCTACTATTGCATATCCTTTTGAGGATTTCTTTATAAATACACAAAGGCAAATTTGATTATTTTCATACCCTTCCTTAGATAAGTATTCACTAAGACGATTGTACCACATTCTTCCGGATTGCTTTAAACCATACAATGAACGTCTCAGTCGTATCGAGTACGTACTCCTCGGCTTTGCTTCAGGCAAAGGAAATCCTTCAGGGATTTTCATGTATATTTCTGTGTCTAAGTTACCATATAAATAAGCGGTCACAACATCCATGAGTCTCAAATCAAGATTTTCAGAGACCGCTAAGCTAATCAGATATCTGAAAGTTATACTATCCATAACAGGGGAGTATGTTTCCTCAAAATCAATCCCAGGTTTCTGTGAGAAACCTTGTGCCACAAGTCGTGCCTTATATCGAGTGATTTCATTCTTCTCGTTTCTTTTTCTTATAAAAACCCATCGATAACCTACCGGGTTAAAATCTTTTGGGGTTTGTACTATAGGTCCAAATACACCACGTTTATTTAGAGACTCGAGTTATGCCTTGATGGAAATTTCCCATTTTGGCCAATCTACTCTTTGTCGACATTCATTTAGGGTACGTGCTTCAGTATCATTATCACTGCCCTTTGAAATTTGTGTAGCCACTACATATGAAAAAATGTCATCAATGACAGTTTCTTTTCGATCCCACATTTCTCCCGAATATGTATAAAACATAGAGATATCGTTATTATTATAAGGTACCTTTGCCTCTTCAGGGGCTTGTATAGTTACTTCAGTGACTTGTGTGTTTTCAGAAACAATAACCTCTTCAGGGGTTTCAGAGAAAGTGGATCTTTTATTCATAACCTCTTCGGGAGGGTGATTAGGGCATGATTTTTCATTTGATCTCCGCTTCCGGGGAGCAGAGTCTTTGGAACCTACAAGCCTTCCACGCTTCTGGCGTGCAACAGATTCATTTGTTGCTGATGTCAATGTTTATCCCACTGGTACATCAATTCTTGTAGGCACATTTGCAGCGGGTACATGAGACTTGGTTACTTTTGCAGCATCATTGAATGCATCGGGTAATTTATTTGCAATTTCCTGAAGATGCAATATCCTTTTCACTTCATGCTCACATTGAGTAGTACGAGGGTCTAGATGAGACAAAGTGGAAGTGTTCTATGTTAATTCTCGTCGTTCTTTAGGAACGGACCGTACTTCTGGTACGTTCTTTCCTCCCCCTAACGGCGGGAAGAGTGTCTCATCATAATGACAATCCGCAAATCTAGCGGTAAATGTATCACCTGTCAGTGGCTCAATATAACGAATAATTGATGGCGAATCATAACCAACATATATTCCCAAACGACATTGGGGACCCATTTTGGTACGCTGGGGTGGAGGGATGGGTACATGCACTGCACAACCAAATTTGCGCAAGTGGGATATATTTGGTTGACATACAGACACAAGTTGAAAAGGTGAAAAAGGGTGATAAGCCGTGGGTCTAAGCTTAATTAACTTAGCAGCGTGTAGGATGGCATGTCCCCAGGCAGAGACTGGGAGTTTAGACTGCATAAGCAAAGGTCGCGCAATAAGTTGCAAACGTTTAATCAAAGACTCAGCTAAACCATTTTGAGTGTGGACATGCGGGACTGGGTGCTCAACATCAATACCTTGTGATAAACAATAGTCATCAAAAACTTGAGAAGTAAATTCTCCCGCATTATCTAAATGGATGGATTTAATGTGTTGATCAGGAAAATGTGTTCTAAGTTTTATGATTTGAGCAAGAAATTTGGCTAAGGCCAAATTACGAGTAGATAACAAACAAACATGTGGCCAACGAGTGGACGCATCAATAAAAACCATAAAATATTTAAAAGGTCCACTAAAAGGGTGGATGGGTCCACAAATATCCCCTTGAATTCTTTGTAAAAAGGATGGTGACTCAGAGGCAATTTTGGGAAAAGATGGTTTAGTGATTAGTTTACCTTGAGAACAAGGGGTGCAAAAATGATCATCGGGTAAGGTAAGTTGTTTGTTTTTTAACGAGTGCCCGTATGAGTTATTTATGATTCGACGCAACATGTTTGATCCAGGGTGACCCAATCGGTCATGCCATAATATTAAATTATAAGGATCATTGAGCTTCCGGCTCATGACAGTATGTGACTCTACAACATTAATTGTTGTATGGTATAACCCCATGGATAATGCAGGCAATTTATCTAGTGTGAGCTTCTAGCTTCCAACACTAGATTTAATGCAAAGGAACTCTTTATTATCTTCATTACATGTTTCAATATGATACCCGTTCACTCTTATGTCCTTAAAGCTCAATAAATTTCTTCTGGAATTTCTTGAGTATATAGCATTATTTATGAATAAGTGGGTACCATTAGGTAACACCACGTGGGCTCTTCCGGAGCCTTCAATGATCTTAGCAGGACCAGCTATAGTGGAAACATTCGCTGTATTGTATACCAAGTTTGAGAAAAACTTCTGGTTTTTCAAAATGGTGTGGGTTATCCCACTGTCTACCAGACAAGTATCATCACTTGCGCTTACTTTCGGATCCATACCTTTAACATAATTAAACATAAATTGAAATTCAATCCACCAATCATATAAGCATAAAAAAAATGATCAAAACCATTTCATTAACTACTAAAATCTCTAAATAAAGATATTAATTTCTCTAAGCTCTAAGGATAAACTACTAATGTCTCAATAGAAAAGATGAAGCAGATAAATAAATAAATAAATCATAATCATTTAGGTCTTCAGGGCCGCCTGAGGTGGTTCTCCAAGCATGTTATCAAATGTCTCATCATCAATAGCATCTCCATCCTCATCTTCGAAAAAATCATTGAAATTGAGATCAGTATCTTCAAGTTTCCAACGGTCTTCAGGACCTTCCACAATGTTTGTCTCCACTTTCTTTTTCAAGGCCTGATATTTTTCAACCAATTTCTTGGATGAACGGCATGTACGTGACCAATGCCCACTGCGGCCACATCTATGCCAAATATCATTTGGATTTTGTGGAATTGACTTCTGATTCCCTTTATTGCCGTGATTATTCTACTTCTGGTGGTTCTTAAATTTCGTATTTTGTCTAGGGCCATGATTATTGTAGCCACCTCTTCTGGAGTTGCCACGGCCCCGCCGCATATTTTCTTGGCCTCTTTCATTATTTTGAACAGAGTTAACATTCACTTCAGGGAGTGCTACAGATCCAGTGGGTCTAGATGTATGATTTTTCATCAGTAAGTCATTGTTCTGTTCAGAAACTAGGAGACATGAGATTAGTTCTGAGTACCTTTTAAACCCTCGCTCTCGATATTGCTGCTGTAGGAGCATATTCGAGGCGTGAAAAGTTGAGAATGTTTTCTCTAACATATCTGCATCCTCTACCTTTTCTCCACATAGCTTTAGTTTGGACGTAATCTTGAACATAGCAGAATTATATTCAGACACAGTCTTGAAATCTTGAAATTTCAAGTTGAGCCATTCATGGCGTGCACCTGGAAGTATGACCGATTTTTGGTGGTCATAACGCTCCTTCAGGGAGTTCCATAAATCAAGAGGATCTTTCACTGTCAGGTACTCACTTTTCAAATCATTGTGTATGTGATGCCTAAGGAATATCAGGGCCTTAGCTTTGTCCTGCTGGGACATGGTATTTTCAAGTGTTATTGCATCACCAAGATTTCGAGCTTGGAGGTGGAGTTCAGCGTCTTGAGACCAATTCAGATAATTTACCCCAGAAATTTCAAGTGCTTCAAATTCGAGTTTAGAAATATTTGACATTTTTAAACTGTTCAATAAATAAATTATAATCAGAAATATGTAATGCATAATAAAGAAAAATTAATAATTCAATATTGATTGGAATATCATGTGTGTGATTAGGACTTTAAGCCCTTGATTTAATAATTAGAACTTCAGGTCCGTGCTATTTATTTGTTGGAACGTCAGATTAGTACATAAAATAATTGAACTTCGGGTCAATTTTATTGAGTATAAGGACTTCATTTACCCTATTGTGTCAAAACTTCAGGTTTGATGAGATTAAAATATATATATATATATATATTTGGAACTTCAGGGCCAAATTATAAATTATTTGTGGACATTTAATGTCCCTAACTCTATAATAGAAATAATCAAAACTTCGGGTTTTGATCGAGGGTATATATTATTTTGGAACTTCAGGTCCAAATAACGATTCAACTCTCAAATTTAATGGTAATTGAGAACTTCAGGCCCCAATTACCGGAAATTTAAAGTACCCAAAATCAAAACTTCAGGTTTGATTTTATGGCATATTTTATTATCATGTCCAAAAATTGAACATGAATTTCGAACTTCAAGCCGCAAGAATTTAAATAAGAATTGAGAACTTCAGGCCCCAAAATTATTAATTATTGGAGAATTTCATATCTCAAAATATAATTAATTATTCACATGCTAATATGATAAATAATAATAATAATAATAATAATAATAATAATAATAATAATAATAATAATAATAATAATAATAATAATAATAATAATAATAATAATAATAATAATAATAATAATAATAATAATAAGTAATGAACACAAAAATGTGACATGGGCGGAGCAAAATTAAAATAACATATTATTTATGTTTTAGGTATGAAAGCAGTTGTTGCCCAAATTGAATCAAATAGGTACGATTATAAAAAGTTTCAATATTAATCAATCTAATTTTCTAATAAACATCATTCATGCTTACAAGGCTAAAATCATATATAACTACGCCTATATGTGTAAGAACAAACTGTAGCTTATAACTTTGTGTTTGTATGGTAGTGTGCAAGTTTGACTTTCTTATCATATAAAATATATATATATATATATATATATATATATATATATGCCATGGTATATACATGTTTAAAAGGATTCTGTGTGAACTTTGTGAACTAAAGTAGCATATTCTTCAAATATAAGAGCAGCTTACATCACATACAACGTCATACATTGTCATGCATTACCAATACATACGCGGAAGAAGAAGAAGAAGAAGAGAGAAAAAAAATACATACCTCTTCTTTTGGTGATTGATACGGAACAAATATTCAAGAAGATATTGGTGAGATATCGTGCTGATAACGTGTTAAGAAAAATAGGGCACATAGAGAATTTTAGAGAGAGAGAAAGAGTTCTCATTAATTGGTGTCTAACAAATGGAGGGGTCACCCCTTATTTATAGTACAAGTTAGTAGGGTCCTAATAGGAGTGGACATCCACTTAAATAGGATAAATATAATATTTATAACAAAGTCACCGTTATAGGTGGAGTTTATGAAAAATCTTAACAAGTGTTTTCATTGTTAAGTCACCGTTATAGGTGGAGTTTACGAAAAATCTTAACAAATGTGTTTTCATTGTTAAGTCAACTCTAGCAGTGAAAAAAAACTTAATAAGTGTGTTTTAATTATAAAGTCACCTCTAACGTTGGAGTTTGTGAAAAACCTTGACAAGTGTGTTTTCATCATTATGTCACCTCGTAGGTGTGAGCTTGCGAAAAACATTAAAAGGTGGTAATTTGAGCGAGTCAATAATACGTACATGCACAAGAAACCTCATCGTGATTAAAACAAGTCAAAAAACATGTGCATGCACTAAAAGATTAATCAAGAAACGACGAAGTAGTTATTATGTAAACCATAATAATACTTCCACTAAGCTTGGTTGAGAATAGGGGTGGCAATTTGGGCACGAACACGACAACACGACACGATCCAACACGAAATTGACACGAAATTAAAACAGCTTGTCGTGTTCGGGTCGTGTTCGGGCCAGACTTTTTTGGCCCACTATCGGGTCGTGTCGTGTTCGTGCCAGGAAATTGACCCGATATTGGCCCGAAATTGGCCCGTTAGAGCCCAATTGCAACACGATAAGAAAATAACCCAATTATGTCCCAATTACAACCCAGTTGTGTCCCAATTAGCCCAAATAAGAAACTCCATCTCGTGAAAAAAGAGAACACATCTTCAATTAGCCCAACGGGTTATCGTGTCCAGTCGTGTCAATCGTGCCAATTTGGCACAATTTTTTTTTTCGTGTTACTCGTGTCGGGTCGTGCTACTAATGGGTCGTGTTCGTGCTAGCAAAAAAAACACGCTAGCGTGTCGTGTCGTGTTCGTGCCAGATAAAATTGTGTCGGGTCGTGTCGGGCCAGACCCAAACACGACCCATTGGCCCGAATTGCCACCCCTAGTTGAGAATGATAAAAGAGAATGCTGAAGTAGTTACCATGCGTCCATGATAATACTTTTTACCAAAAGAGAGTTACGAACAATAATAATAAAATCGTGGATGCATGTTCATTTAAGTAGTAATGGGGGAAACACTCATAGTATATCATTCGTTTGAAAAAAATGATAATGAGGTCCTTCGGAATAACCTATGAGATCAAATCCTTAAAATGAGATTTAAGATATGAGATATGAAATTGATGTATATCATGTAATTGAGATATGAAATATGAGAGTGCATTATATCATAAAATGTGAGATATGAGGTAAAAGTACGTCATCAAGATGAAATGAGATATAATATTATTACCCATGATCCACCTTTTGATCGAACATATGAAAACTGACTAAAGTTGTTTCTTACATACAGTCGATATATTTCAAACATGTATCAATATATCAACTATATGTACGAGGGGTCAAACGTAGGAGGGGCTTAATGATAAGCCTCTCATTAAATTATTAAATGAGATTAAAGATGATTAAAAGTAACAAAAGTCCATGTGATTATGCGACTAGAGTCTTATTATGCGCGTCAGACATATCACGCCTATTTGTGTATTATTTACATATTAACTAGACAATATTATAGTACTGATAGTTTTGACATATGTTGTGGGACACATGCTACTTAAAATAAGACATGTGTCACCACGGGTTATTTGACATGTGGAGACACACTTGGGCTGGTTTTGTTATAAAGAAGCCTCACCCCAATACATTTGAGAGATATCTTCTTAGGAGAGAAGAGGGATTTCTTGTCTTGTGAGTTTTTAGAGAGAGTTTTAGAAAAGACTTTTGGAGAAGAGTTTTTTAGATTATTTTCTCCTCCATTCACCTCTCGAGTTCCACCATAATGAGTTTTTCGGCAAATAGTACGAGCCCACGAACTACGCTGACTTTGATTCCGACTATAACGGATACGTAGGCGCAACCTAAGTTGCTCAAGTCAAACACGTGCTAAAATCCGATATTTCCCCAAATTAGACTACTCTCTTACAATTTTAATATGGTTGTATTGAAAGTAGGCATTCATAAAAGTGAGTTCTTTGTGTCCCACTGTGGATAAACCATCTAGTTAATCCTTGGCAAGGGATAATTATATTTTGGACAAACTTTATTGAGGTCAGTGAAGTTTATGCACACATAACCGTTGTCGTTATTCTTTTTTACCATAACAACATTCGAGAGCCATTCCTGATACTTTATATCTTCGATGAACTCTGCCTTCTGAAACTTATCCACCTCTTCTTGGATCACCATGTTCTTCTCCTATTTGAACAAACGATGTTTTTGTTTCACCGACTTAGTGTCCTTTATTATGCTGAGATTGTGGTAAATGAATTCTGGATATATACCACGCTTGTTCTCATGAGTCCATGCGAACACATTCTTTCTTCTTCTTAAGAACTCAACTAATTATACACTCATGGATTTCTACTTGATTCCCCTTCACCACAACGACCCATAATTCGTGGGTAACTTCAATCACTGGTGAACAGTAGACAAAATAGCTTCGAAATTCTTCAATTCAAACCTTCCAAAAAAAATGTCATGGGCCGAATATATGTTTTCATCTATAATGAAGAAACATATCTTTTTTGTTTGACATGTTGGTTGTTCCATTTATATCTCATTATTTAACTTGCCATTTAATAAAGCGATCTTCACATCCGTTTGATGTATCTCAAAATTATGCAATCTTGGGAAATTAACATTCAAATGGATGTTATTCTCGTTACAGGCGAGTAAGTATAAAAATAATCTAATCCTTCCTTTTACTTATAACCTTGAGCTACAAGTCTAGATTTGGATTTTTCAATTGATCCATTTACCTTCAATTTTCTCTTAAATATCCACTAGTGTCTAAAAGGTTTATTACATGGTAAGAGATCCACCAATTTTTAAGTATGATTTTTCATGATTTATTCAATATCACTATTTAAATATTTAATAATTGTGTTTATGTGTATATCAGGAATCTCTAATTTATGAACAATAAATCGATACAAACTACTATCAATATCATAACCAATGAAGGTGCAATTAATAGTTTTTGGTCCAATTTCAATCCTTTTAGGATTACGAATCACCACCTTTGCAAGGCACCCTACACTTTGAGGTACTTGTAAGAAGGTCTTCAACCTTTCCATAATTCATATTGTGTCTAATTTTTTTCTTATGAGGCATTTTGTTTAGAAGATAATTTGCATAAAGCAAAGCTTCCTCCCATAAGTTTTGAGGTAGACCTAAACTCATTAACATAACATTTATCATCTCTTATAGAGTTCAATTTTTGCATTTAGAAATACCATTAGATTGAGGTGAGTAAGGATCGGTAATTTGATGAATTATTCCATGTTTCGAATAAAAAAATTCAAAATGAGAATTATATTCACCATCTCTATCACTTTGAACCACTTTAATCTTTTCGCTAAATTGATTATCAACTTTTATTTTATGATGTTCGAAAACATGTACAACCTCATCCTTGATTTGAAGAAAGTGAACATCACAATATCTATTGTAATCATCAATAAAAGTAATAAATACTTTTTGCCTCCCCTTGTTAATTCATATGTATCACTATGAATTAAAATTAATTCAAGAGGATTCAAACTTGTTTCAATTGACTGAAAAGGAGTTCTAGTTAACTTTAATTCCATAAGCTATTCACACTTGTAACTTGAGTCAATATTAAAATTAGGCATTAAGTTTACATTAATTAAAATACTTATATTATCATAATTAACATGCACCTAATCTACCATGGCACACAATAAAAGACTTAAGCAAATAAGCAGAAACTACTTTCGTATTATTATCAATAGGCATCAGAGTACGTTGAGTTTAAAGATCCCATGACTCAAATATCCTTTTCCCATATACATGTTGTTGCCATCCAGGTCGAACTCCTCCGATGCGGGTCGGCCTCGAAATCGGGACAGGAGAGGAAATGTCCCCCTCTCTTTCCCTACGTGATTCAAGGATATGGAGGTCCACATTTCGCCACTCGGCCTGGCATCTTCATGGACTACCTCAAATATAAAATTGACCATCGTTAAAAGGAGATAACAATAAGGAATGGAGTCACCAACCATTTTTGCTCAAAATAGGCAAAATAATATGGCCTCCTCGAGAAAACGACATCAAGGTAATACCGACGCATACGAAACCAGGTCATTCGAGGCTTCAAAGATTAAGTTATGGAATAAGAAGGTGTTAGGCACCCATTCCTCCCTTTTGGTCTCTCATGGGCTATGTTGATTTTCTCATCTTTCTCCAAAGTGTGATGTGTGTGTAATATAAATAAGGGAGGAGGGAATCCTCCGGCCCACATCATGGAAGGGACGGAGCGGACTCGTCCATAGGAATGAAAATAATCATAAACGTGAGTGTTCACTGAATCACGAGTCATTATGGAGGACCAAATGCGCATGTCGATGAGACACAAATATATAGGAGTTCAAGACTCACAAAATAGATATAATAGAATATAAAAGGCATAAAAATGGAAAGGGAGGACTTGAATCCCAGGATTGGCCCGGGACGCCGACGTAGCCAAAGGGGCATAAAAGTCCATGTAGTTTAAATATATCAGAGGGTTGGGATTTAACTTATAAACCCAAATTTAAAACTCCTCTTTGAATGCTTTTAGGAGAAATGTGTGAAAGTGTGAGAAAATGAGGAAGTTTTCCTTTTGGAATCTACAAGTAAACCCTTTTTTTTTCTCTTTTTTGGATTTTTATGAAAATAAGTTATGTGAAATACTAATAATAAAAGTGGATATTAGTCGATGTGAGAAAATGAGACAAGACTGAAAGATATCACAAAATGAGAATAAAGTGAATAATAACACTAAGTGAATAAACTATAAAAGAGATAAGGGTGGACCTCCTAAAAGACTTTTGTTGCTGAATTTGAGAGATATGTAGGTTGGTTTTTGTAGTGGTATAATAAGATGAGGTAACTGACCAAGAATGGTAGGAAAGTGAGGTGGGAGAATGTAGGAAAATAGGGTTTTCTGGCAATGACGACGCTCTAATTTTAAGAGAATGTTTGTTGACTGCTGAAAGGGACCTCCTTCAGGGGTGAGATCATGGGCTCTTTGTATAGTTCAATTTAGGGTTAGAGTGTGCCGATTGGTATGGCCCCTGGCCTTCCTATCAGTAGTTTATGCCTTGTCGGGCAAGGAAAGTATACCTTCCGTTAGGTAGGGGATCTGAGGTGCTTATAGGTAGTCCGGAACAGACTTTTTTGGAAAAAATGGACATAAAATGCAAATTGTAAGTCTAAATCGTATATGACTGAGAACATTGGAAAGGGAATTCAAAGACCTTTAAGAATCCATTTAGCTACTCTCAGGTACGATAGTTGACCGAAGTCAAATAAGGCTCGAAAACACCCGATAGTCTCTGAACGGGAGTTTTCGGAGTAAAATGAGCCATTCATGTGATTCGTGAGGCTGATTCGTGTACAAAATGGATTGTTGGAAAGGGAAACTAGAGACCTTCAAAATTTCATTGAGATTTGATCGATTTGGAGGGCTAATCAAGGTCGAACGGGGCCTAGAAGTACCTGATTGACTTTTACAGTAAAACGGGTCATTTGTGAGAAACATGAGGTTAATTCGCACACGACACGGATCGTTGGAAATGGAATTCATAGACCTTCAAGGTTTTATTGAGCTTTTCTCTGCTTGGAGAGTTGATAGGAGTCAAATGGGGCCTAGAAGTGCCCACTGGTCTCTTTGTCAGTACTTAGAGTAGAAAGGATCGAAGTACGAACTGCGAGGCCGATTCACGCATGGTATTAGAAAGGGGATTTAGATCCCTTCAAGGTTTCATTATGCTCCATTCAGGTTAAAGAGTTTATTGGAGTCAAACAGGGCCTAAACATTCCCGATGGCCTCCAGATTAGCACTCGGAGTATGACTTAGGGTTTATGGATGTATGAGGAGTGTTAGGGACCTAAGGAGGTGCTTGGGGGGGGGGGGATATTAGTATGGGGTGTCTACAGATCTCCTTGACAGGTGAGCTTGGAATAAACGAAGTTCTTCGAATAATTGGCACCTCATCGATGTTTGAGAAGAGGACTAAGGTCAATTCTGTTGACCAAGGGGAGGAAGTGATCTATTTCGACGGTTGTAGTTCATTCTTCGGACGTAAATTGTGAAATGATTAATTCAGTGGGTTGAGGTCGATTCTGTGGACCTAAGGATTAATATGACCAATTATGTGAGTCAAGATCGATTCTGTAGACCTAAGGAGTGGGATGACCAATTCAGCGGGTCAAGGTCAATTATGCAAACCTAAAGATTGGGGTGACCAATTCAGCGGGTCAAGGTCGATTCTACAGACCTAAGGAGTGAATTGACCAATTCACTGGGTCAAGTTCAATTAAGAGGGCCTAAAGAGTGGGATAACCAATCCAGTGGGTCAAAGTCAATTCCGCGGACTTAAGTATTTGAGTTAACCAATTCAGTGGGTCAAGGTCGATTCCAAGGACCTAAAGAGTGGAGTTACTAGTTTAGTGGGTCAAGGTCTATTTTGAGTACCTAAAGAGTGGGATGACCAATTCAGCGGGTCAAGATCCATTCTGTAGACCTAAATATTAGAATGACCAATTTTTTGGGTCAAGATCGATTCTGTGGACCTAAAGATTATAGTTTATGGGGACTGTGCTGAGTTGTGGCTTTTCCGAGGAAATCATAGAGTACTTTGGTGGAGGCGCACCTTGGAATCTCAGTTCCACTGGGGAGTATGTTGATGATGAGAGTGAGTGTCGATGTTCCTATTGGGGACTAACGAGGGTGTCTAATCGGTTTGGCGTAGCGAGGAATTTATGAGAATTTTTGTGAATTTTTTGAGCAATTTTTGGATTTTTCTAGCATTTATGAGATGAAATTTTGAGGAGATTATCGATATGCAGGTCTAGGAAAAATCCTATCAGCATAGGACACAGACTCTTGGGCTTTTTGGGTAAGGGCAAAGGTCACCACCGATAGGCAGGACCAGGGGACTAATGATCGGCATGCCCCTTAGCCTTCTATAAAAAGGGGATGACCCTCTTCATTTTTCCACACCTTTAAGTGATTTATTCTCTTATTTTCTCTTTCTAAAAGTCACTTTTGACTCCTTTTCTTTGCAAGATCTCAAATAGCGGGTGCTTTTCGCAGTAACAACAATAATGAATAGGTGTCTCTCGACGACTGAGTAGGTTTTGAATAGCGGGTTGTGGTGTCATTAGTTTTGCATAATGAGAATGAAAAAGACTCCTTTGAGTCTGTGACTGATGAGAGGATTTTGTCGCAAGAGCCTGCGCATCATCGTTCGTCGAGGGTGAAGAACCCTAATGGTTATGTAAGTGCTTGCCCTTTGGTTTTCGACCTTTCTTTTCCTTCTTGCTTTTCGGATAATGAAGGATTTTCTTAATTTTTATGCATATTGACATAGTCCCTTTGAGTATCCTATCTCGGGGGATGACTGGGATAAAGGACATTTAGGATAGCAGTCTTGGGGAAGTACGGTGGATTGTGTCTTCTACTGGGTTTGGTACATTGACGGGTGCATTGGATGAGATGATGCACTCTACGACAATGTTATATATGCTTGGTAAGAGATGGTGGGATACGACCCACATATTTCACTTGGGGATTGGGAATATGACAGTTACTCCCTTGGATGTCCATCAGTTGACAGAGATGGACTGTGCTGGTCAGCAGATCGTGATGGATCATACTCTCCAAGTTACGGAGGCGGTAGTGCGGGTTACCTTAGAGGATATCAAAAGAATCATATGGGGGGATTCTATCCATTTATCTGTGCTGAAGGAGACGCTGTTGTGAAGGTAGATTAACGAGAGGAGGGCGATAGGTGAGACAGGCAACCCTCTTATTTATTATGCTTTTACTGGGAGATATGTGGTGACGACGTCAATTATTTGGTTTTTGCCATATTTGAGGATCATCTCGAACGTCAATCTGTATGACTATAGGAGTTGTACCTTGGCATCCCTTTGTCCTTTTTTGGATGCCTTTAGTCGCTGATGTCAGAAAACGTTTACAGGACCCACGTATTTTTTGGAGGTAGTCTTTAAGTTTAGTTTCCTCTTTATTTTCTTCCAGTCTTTTTGCTTTCTTTCTTTTATTCTTAGTGTTACCTTTTACAGATGTGGTTTTACAAGGTGATTGGGCACAGTGTAGTGTCCTTAAAAGTGAGTGAGCTGGAAGACATATGTAGGATGTACAGGTGGAGGAAGTCGAATAGGCATTCGAACCAATCCCTCTCTCTGATGGATGTGCGGGTGGAGCTGAACGCCTTGACGAGCAATCAGGTTAGGTTTTTAATCCTTGTCCCTTTTTGAATTTTTAAAATATTTTGCTTCTGAGTAGATTACTAACTCTCTTTTGAGGAGACATGTGACTTTCTACCCTAGGTGTCTACCTTCGATGGTCACAGGGGCTACAGGCATGCATGCGTAGATGAGGCGATTATTAGCGCACAAAATTGGGTATGTATGATACCTCGAGGAGAGAGTACCATGCAAGATTAGTGAGGAGAGGTGGAGGTTCCACCATCGGCACCCCCGGATTACATGAGGCGATTGAGGAAGATTATGGATGAGTCAAGGGAGACGACGATAGAGGGCGATCTATATACGCACTATACGGATACGACGGGGGTCTACGACTATCTGTACTTCACTATTAGCTAGTTGATGCCGTCATGCATATATGATGTGGAGAATATGCCTCCACCTATGACTGGATTGAGAGAGTTACCAGCATACCAATGGCGTCGACCCACAGTTTCGGAGGAGGAACAACTGCGGTAGCGGGGGAGGCTCTCCTTCTTCAATTCTCTAATCCCTCTTATCATTTTTGTCTAAGTAGAGGAGATTTGGTGCCGGTGCCTCATCGTCCTCATGTAACAATGGAAAGGTTGGAGGGTCTTTTCGAGGATTCTCTCTGTAGTAAGGTATAATCCTTTCTTCCTTTAGTTTTTCATTTCTCATTCACTGCCTTGTTTTTCTTTTTACTGACTTGCTCAATTTTGGTGCTTTGTTCCTTCTTCTTGCAGAGTTTCTGTGAGTACTTTGGGAGCAGGGAAACCAGTGGTGCTTTGAATGAATTATTTTCTTATGAAGTTTTATAGTATAAAAAAGGGGGTTTTGTAAGTGTTTTTATTATCACATTCCACCTTCCCTCATTTCTAGCTTTCTTTTTCTCTTCTTTGCAAATGGCTCTTCTAATGTCCGAGTCCTTCTCCGCCTACCTCGAGGGTTTAAAGGCAATGTGCCTCTACAAAGTCGACTACGAAACCTTTGATTTGTGCCAAGTCTCTTTGTGGCGCAATCATCCCATATATTGGAACCTTCTAGATTAGCGGTACAGTTCTGGTACTTTGAAGACCATGTTTTCTGATTCAGCTTTGACAAAACGTGGCCCACCTACAAGGAGTTCGCTACAATGCTAGGTGTCAGCCCCAGTGCAGCGATAGCTATGCCCAAATTATCCCGTTCTCCTTGGGTGTTTTTGGCGAAGTTACTTCACATCCCCCTCAGCTGCTCGGCGCTGGTTAATGGAGGAAATGTCGTCCTCCTAACCACCATGAATTCAGTGTGCTGGAGGAATTTTTTTGGCAATGGCTTTGTCGGAGCTGTGGCCTTTGGTTTGACTTCTAGGATTTTATTAGTGGTAGATGACTTAATGGCTGACCCCTGGGTGTCCTCGATAGTGGTGTGGTTGTCCTACCATTGAAGTCGTGCAACGGTGGTGTTATCAAAAGTTTTGAACGACTTGGATGCCTAAAAGGAAGGTTGGACTGGATTTTATCGGGGGATATTTGTCATGCTATTCATGTGGCTTTATGAGAGACTGCGCCTAGAGGCTCCTCTTTAGTACCCTATGTCAGACGTTCCTAATTTCTTTATTAGGCCCTTCTTTAACTTTATCTCGTCGATGAAAAATTGGGTTAGCTAGCTTGTGGAGCATGGGGACCGATGCCTTCACTAGTATGTTCCATAGTGGGAGGGGGGAAATATTTCCCATTTTGCTGTTAGGGGAATAACAGTATGTGCGGTTAGCAGGTCTTCACCAGACTTCCTTATATTTTTCATAGCGACTTTTACGCCAAGCAGGATAGGAGCAAATTATGCCTCCTCGCATAACCGATTTCCTTCCGATAGAGGACTTAATCGAGTCCTTGAGGATGATACTGGGGCCCTTATGGAAGCATTGCTAGCCGTCTACCCATCCATCACAATTTGTGGGAGAGTTTAGGTTTGTATTCGAGGATTATTTAAAGTTTTTATAGAAATGGAAGGTGGAAAAGATTTTGGTGGAGAAGACTGGACAAAGAAGTCTTGTCATGTTTGATACCATAAAGGAAGGTGTTATGATTTCATCCAATCTTATTAAGGCCTACCATTTCATAAAGCTCATCTGAAGCAACAATCAGGAATGGGACACCTAGGGGCCTCCGGGGGTAGGTGATAATGAGAAGGCTGGACCATCTGGTAGCTGAGGATAAGGTTTTAAGAAGATGATTTTGTGGTTGTGGGGTATTTGTGTTTCGATAGGTGTTTTGGTTTTATGTAGGTGTTTGGTATGTTTTGGATTTCCTTATGGATCTGGATTAATGGTAGGTTGTATGAGGTTTAGGAAGGGAGTGGTTTGTTTGACTCCCGTCACTGATACTTCATGTAATAACCATATTCCTGATTTAAATAAAAGAAAAGTGATTTTGACATATTTTATTGTGTCTTTTGATGAATTTCATATTTGAATTGTCTATACCAATCATTAGGGCATACATAATCCTTTTGTTTGTTTAAATGATGAGATGGATCGATGTTCTCAGGGGAAGAAAATAATAGAATTTTATGAGAAAGAAAAGGATTGCACCCATGCATGATTTATGCGATTCCTACATACCTCTGTGCTTTTTGAAAATTTGTGAGTTCCATTAAAAAGGTGGTATTTTGAGAGGATCAGGTCCCATCTAGTTCTGAGTAGAGCGAAATGAAGACATTTTTTTTGAAAAAAAAAGGGGTGAGAAGAGTCGTTATGAGAGTTTGGATTAAGGGTAAAACTTTTTGAGACGATCCAGCTTGACTGGATGAGCCATTTATTCTTCGTCGAGATATGTGAGCATAGCGGCGCCTCCTGACAGGATATTCTTCATAATGTAGGGAACACTCCAATTAGGCTTGAGCTTTGCTCTCGGGTTCCAAACGGGTCTACGATTTCTTTGAGGGAAAGATCTCCTTCTTGGACCCCCACAATCCTTGAATTTCTTGTTGAATGATCGCGCGATCTGGAGATGGTACCCTTGTATATGGTATAAAGCCTTTAGTCACTTTTTATTTAGGAGTTAAAGTTCATTATAATGGCTCTGATGCCAGTCTTCCTCACTGACCTTGCTTTTGAGCATTAAAAGCAGAGTAGGAGCTTTTAGTTCAACGGGGAGAACTTCCTCCATCTCGTATACTAGGGAATAGGGGTTTTCCCTAGTGATGTCCTAATAGAGGTGTAGTAACCCCATAAAGCATATGGGATCCAATCGGCCCAGTCTCTATAACTCTCAATCATCTTGGAGAGGTCTCGACCTGGCCGAGTACGAGGCTGCTGATGCATTGCAGGAATACATACTAGCAAGTGACAAGTGTGGTATCAATTGAAGGCATCGAGTCGAGACATGTTTTTAAGTCATTACCAAGTGTCGACTGCAATAGAGGATGAGACATGTCCTCGCTGATGAAGTGCTCCTCTGAGGTCTCGGCTCACATGATGGCCGAGGTTGTGGGAGGTGAGGTTGACCCTAATCTAGACGAGTCTTAGATGCGACCATCTGGGGTCCATTGGGAACTTTTCTATGTAGGTTAATGACCATCGTCCTAGGATGAGGTTACACTTGATCATATCAATCACCCCTAGCCCTCTACCATCTATGTGAAGCGGTGGTTGGGGGATACGAGTCGGTCCAGTCTTTTGATGAGATGTTGAGAGTGACATGTGTCTCAGTTCTGATTGGATAGCATCTTCCCCAAGTTAATTTCATGTCTTGAGCTCTTTGGTCCTCGTAACCTTAATAATGGGTGATAATAAGCAAATATTGCATATTTCATCTCTCGAACCTACGCATTTTAGCCCCCATCGGGTGACTTAATCTCTATATTTAAGTCCGTTAACCAGATAACCTCGATTTATATTGTTAACATGTTATATGAGGTATAATTGGGCTTTTGTAGGTATTCAAATACTAAGTATGAAGTTCAGACGCATTCCGGTGAAGTTTTATACATAATTGCATGTTCAAGGGCATTTTAGTCTTTTCACAGCTTGGGCATCTGGCTCGACATCTCACGAAAGTGGTAGCCCTCCTCGCTAGCTTTGCGTGGCTGTGAACGGTGAGCGATTCCGAGTCCGTATGAAGAAGTTACGGCAATTTCAGCAGAGGGAAAAATAATGAACCAAAAGAGGAGGAGGAAAAAGGAAGAAAAGAATGCAGAAGCTGCTGCTTGGCTCACCCCTGCTTGGTCGATCGATCGATCCTTCCGTATTGCCAAAATTTGGCATTGATCGATAGATCGACCCTTTTGGTCGATCGATCGATCCCCTGTTTTTAGGAGACATTTTGGCATTTCTTTTCTTTTCTCTTTTCTTTTCTAATTTAATTCCAACTTAGTATATAAAGCAATTTTGGTTGTAATAACTGATATATACGATTTTAGCTTAGAATAGGTTAGGGTTTGGGTGTTTTTGCTTAGTTCTTCTTCATTTCTCTTAGGATTGACCCCCTTTTTGGTATGTAAGTTGACTATTCATTCATCCTCTCCACTAATATAGTTGTTTTCCTTTAATTCTTGCTTTCTTAATTAGGTTTACATGCTTTTATAATTAGTTTACATGCTTTATTTCCTTGCTTTCTAGTGTAAATTTACCGTGTTTCTTTACCGCTTTATTTATCGCGTTTTTATCATGCTTTCTAGGTAATTCAAATTAGGTTGTGTTTAAATGGAACTCACTCGGGTTAACGAGCTACTTTTCTTGGTGATAGTGTTTACGAGTCTATTTCGAGTGCGTTGTCCTAGTTATTATGCCTAGGAGATTTGACAGGGCATATCATTTATGTCCCGTGCTTACGACCTTTCGCGCGTAATTTTGGGGATATTTGTTGATGGAAAAATCTTATTAGGCTTTTATGAGGATTTAGGGGTGTGACAACCCTTGATTTAATTAGCTGTCGAAACGAGATGCATTCGTAATAACTCGTTGACCCATGTAACCATTTTATACAAATTAACTCGGATGAGGGATATTTGACGCAACCTATAGTTTTACTCGCTTTCATAATCTAGTTTCAATACACTTGCCTCGATTAACATTTCCCTTTCCTGCATCTTTTCTTTTAGTTTGTAATCACCTTTTACACTTTTATTTCGGAATATTAAATCACTTGAATTCTAGCAACTCGTCCCTGTAGATTTTCGATACCTGACTTATCGCTCTACTCACCAGTTGAGTTTTGTCCTAATTTAGGTTTGTTTGTATAGTCGCGGTGAGACAGAAAACAACGTAGCGCCATGCGAGACAAAAAGCTATTTTCATAGAATACTAGAATTGGGGGTCATTCCCATACCTAATAGAAAGTCTCTCGCGCAAGACAAGAAATAAGAATCTCTCTAAAATCATCCCATTTGACTCAGAAGCAATCTTGTTTTCCTCGTGGATCGAATAGTCAAAGCGAGTGTCTCCATGCCGTTTTCGTGTTCTTTCTTTCATTTGCAAGGATGATGGAGATCCCTAGCAGTGAGTCGCAAGGATGATAAAGATCTATAGGGGTTCCTAGCCTCTTTTTATAGCTATTACTTTCCTTCATTCAGGTATGGGGGCAGGGAATACGAAGGTCGAGTAGGCTTCGTCGGGTTGAGAAGGTGAACGACGAATCCCAGTGATCGAAGGTTCAAGTACTGAGCGAATATTCAAACGTCTATTCATGTGAGAACTTCTTGACCCTTTGGTTGACACCACCTTAGCCTTAGTCAGTAAGGGAGGGGGGTGACTATTAGATAGGGACTACGGAAGTCAATGGGAAGAGGTTTGTGGAAGATATCATCTTTCCGGGGTTGGAGTCACCGAAGTAAACGAAAGGAAAGAGAAGACAGAGGAGTGGACCTGAAAAGCATAAGATTCATTAAATAGACAAGCAGGAGAGTATGCACCACTCTCAGTAGTGAAGATATGCGAAAAAGGGAGAATCCGCTACATCGGATATTGTTGTTGTTGATGAAACAGCTGTAGTGAAAGGCTAGTTGAGTTAAACAGTCAATTATTGGCTGAGGGTCTTCTTGGCTCTGATGACCATTCTAGTTATCCAGGAATTCAGGTTCTAAACAACATTGTCTCCAAGTCTATCTCCGAAGACCAAAAGGAAATTATGGGGAGACAGGTCTCTAGGGAAGAAATAAAGGAGGTTCTCTCTCAAAGAGGTCTCAGTCTGTTAGCTCGAACAAGACACGAGAGGAAGCCCCCCCATTTCTAACAGGAGGAAAAAATGGAATGGGGGGATACCTTTGAGAGAGGAAGTACTAGCTTGCTTGTCTTGGGACAATGGATGGTAATATTATCGATAGGAGAATTTATCGGTCCCAGTCCATAGTAAGCAAACAAGACAGTTAGCTTACACAAACAAGACAGTTAGCTTACACAAACAAGGTTTCAGAATCTTGAAATTTCAACTTTTGAAAACTCTAAAAACTTGTTATATGGCCATTTTGATGTACAAAAAACGTGAGATGACATGACCCCATGGATGTTTGGTCATTTACAATTTTTTAGGGGTGCACTTTACACGCGCACACCTCTCGTGCGGTATAAAAATTGCGCCGTTGCCGGGGACTAATTTGTTTTAGACTTTATTTGGTTTAGTATTTCATAGTATTTTCTTTCTATTTGTATTATTTGCTAATATTTTGCAGGACTTCCAATTTGAGCACTTAGAAACGCTCGAATTTTTCCCGTGCGCACTTACTTTGTGGACCCCGCCACTTGAGCCATTTTGGGGGTAAGCATGTCTTATTCCAATTCTTTCGTTAATCCTTGTTATAATTCTAAAAATTCTCGCAAACCTATGAATTTCGGTGAATACTTAGAATCCCAAAGTATAAATAATTCAAATATGACTTTGGGCGAGTATAACGAAAGTCAAACTTAGGTTATTGGAATTTTGCTGATGATGACAATGATTTTGGGCCTTTACCTCCTTATAATAGGAATTTTGAAACGCATTCAAATAGCTTTCAAAATTCCTATCATAATGTTGTTTCGTTTAAGTCTGATGGTAATTTTCAAAGTTCCCATTTTCATGCATCCGCACCTCGACCCATGACTTTCGGTGAGGGTTTGCGTATGTATGAAAATGAGAAAATTGAAACTCATTATCGGGAAGAAAATCGTTCGTGGGAACATGAGTTGGATTTATTATTTGAGTCCGATGACAATTTTGCTTCCTAGACTTTCGAGGTCGAGGAATGTTTTGAACCAAATGAGGTACTTGCACCTACTTTGGAAGAAGCCATTCTAGACTTTGCCCATTGCGTAATAGATATTGAAAGTGAGGATGATAATGACGTAACATTTATTTACAATGAAATGATTTCTTCTTTGGCCCCCGAAGAAGAATATTTCATTGAAAATGATATTATTTCATTCGGAACTCAAACTTCATGCGATGATGATTCATCTCATGAGTTTGAATTTCTTTCATCCCCATTTTCATTCTCTATTACCACACCTGAACAAGTACCCGATGATTCGGTTTCAAACTTTAATGTTTTAAATCCTATCGCCGATGAGGAGTACTTTCTTGAGTCTCACTCCACAATCGCATCTTAGCCTTTGTGTGCGCCGCCTCCCATTCCAACTTCAAAATCCTTGGAAGGATATTCGGCTTTTCTCGGTCCCCACTTGTTTTTGTCACCCGTTCAATCAAAACCCCCCATCGTCCCTCCAAAAATTTTAATTAACGATGGTTTATTTCTTCCGCCTTACACATGCCTTCCGTTGTTAAAACGGAATTCATATTTTTTGGAGGGCATGCTTGTTTGTAAGGGTACACCGGTTATCCTCCAAAGTCAAATCATTTTCACAGTGGACTCTCAGCTATTTAGACTTCTAGTGTATAGTTAGTGTGAGGCCCAAATAGTAGGTTGTATATAGTTAGCTTTTTATTCTTTCTTTCTTTTTAATTTAGTTTAGTGTAATTAGTTAACTTTTTATTATTTGTTTTTGCTATGCTCGGTACTAACTTGTTTTGTAAATTCTTTGGACTTGCTCTTATGGCAATCGCTCCAGTTTTGGGTGATATCGCTCTTTTTCTCTCTTTAACTTGGTTCTTAATTCACATTGAGAACAATGTCAAGTTTTAAGTTAGGGGGTGTGGGATATTCTATCCATTTCTTTATTTAATCCATGTTTTTTGCTCACATGTTAGATACTTAGTATGCTTTTCTTAGAAAAATCGAAAATTTTCAAAAAGATTTTCTTTCTTTTTTCTCCTTTTTGGGGCATTTTAACTTTGTTTCCGATGATAAATTTTAATAATTTCCGATCCAATAGACAACCCAATAATGCATGTTCTCGATTTTAGAAGTTATTAGACTTTAGTCTCACTTATTGATATTATGAATAACTTCATGAATTAAACTTTAATCCCATGAGCACATGCACTTTTATGGTTATATTAATTTGGTTTAAGATTTTTATAACTCGGTAATCTTTTGTTGCATTGTATATACTTACACCGAGTAAGCTTTGTACCTTTCGTCGTTTGTGAGTGTATACACTATTATTTCCTCTTTGAAAATGTTGAATTCATTGGTAATCTCACTATTCTTTCATTTGAATGTTCATTAATTGAGTTCATAGCTGAAATGTGTTACTTGATCATGATTTTCATATATTGTTTTGACTTGAGAATTGCGTAAACTTTTTGAAATGATCATAGGTCGTCTTTGTTATATCACCCATATTAGCCTTGACCTCACCCTTATATTTTTACCTTCGTTAACCCCTTTGAGCCTAAATATATCCTTTCGTTTCATAACCCCATTCCAATAACCAACTTCAAATTGGAGTTATAAACCATACATACACTTTCCATACCTTTGTTTGGATTATTACTTGGGATTGAATGATGTTTTTATGATGTCGATTGCAATTTAGGCATATGAGAGTTTGAAAAGTAAAGAAAATAAAGTAGTGAAAAAAGTGAAGAAAAAGAGAAAGCAAAAAGCAAAAGAAAAGAAAAGAGAAAAAGGAGAAAAAGAAGAAAAAGAAGAAAAGAAAAGAAAAGAGAAAGTTGTATATGTTGTATATAGTGTTAAATAAGCTTTGATTACTCTCCCCGATGATATATCTAATGCCGTTTTGGAACTTGTTTTCCAATTTTGATATTGCCCGCATTTTCCCATTATCCCGAGTTTTCATCCCGAACACTTTGAATCCGTACACACATTCCTTTCATTTCGTACCATAGCCATACTTACATCATAACCCTATACAAGTCCTATGTGATCTTAGGTGCATGTAATTCAAAGGTCATAATAGTTTTGATAATCTGTGAAAATGCATTTCGCCTCTTTTAGTGTGCGGGTATCCTTTCATTGAGATTAGATTTTTTCATTTTATATATAGTGTTCTTGATTTGTGACATCTGTGTGACCTAGTTTCCATTTACATTTACTCTTTAGCCCTCATGTTCCGTGTGTTACCTCCCTATTTTGAGTGAATTCGCTTGATGAGTGTAATGCCCGTGAGGATTGAATATATGCCTGCTTTAACGTTTATTCGGTTTATATAAGTTTTTCACCAAATCACACTTTGCATGTGCTCGCTCCCCCTCCCACATTTTAAGGTTTCAATTCTATGAGGTGCATTCTATAATGTTAATGATTTGTACTTTTGTTTGAATTCATTCACTTTGCTAATAACACGTACGAAATCCATTTCACCATTGTTGGGCTTGTCGCATGTTGGGTTGGGCATATTTTGAGGAAACCATGTGATGTTTGTGGGTACCATCCCTAAAAACCCTCACGAGATGACACTCGTTCACTAGGGTGACCTAGGGGTTTAACGGCTTATTGCATACGCTAAATGAAATCGAATCTCCCGCTAAAGTGGCCTTTTGCTTTTATATCATACTTTTTTACTATCTCCTGCTTTTGGTTTGCTTGTAGTTCTTGTTTCATCCTATTTCATTACTAGGGACTAGCAATGTGTAAGTTAGGGGGTGTGATAATACGCAAATATTGTGTATTTCATCTCTCAAACCTATGAATTTTAGCACCCTCGGGTTCCTTAGTCTCTATATTTAAGTTCGATAAACAGACAACCTCGGTTTATATTGTTAACATGCTATATTAGGTATAATTGGGTTTTGTAGGTATTTAGGTACTAAGTATGAAGTTCGGACGCAATCCTGTGACTTTCCGTATGCAATTGCACGTTCAAGGGCATTTTAGTCTTTTCACATCTTGGGCATCTGCTCCAACATCTCACAGAAGTTGTATCCCTCCTCTCTAGCTTCGCGTGGTCGCGAACGGTGCACGATTCTGAGTCCGTATGAAGAAGTTACGGTGATTTCAGCGGAGGGAAAAACAATGAACCAAAAGAGGAGGAGGAAAAGGGAAGAAAAGAATGCAGAAGCTGCTGCTTGGCTCACCCCTGCTTGATCGATCGATTGACCCTTTTGGTCGATCGATCGATCCTTCTGTATTGCCGAAATTTGGCCTTGATCGATCGATCGACCCTTTTGGTCGATCGATCGATCCCCTATTTTTAGGAGATATTTTAGCATTTCTTTTATTTTCTCTTTTCTTTTATAATTTAATTCCAACTTAGTATATAAAGCAATTTTGGTTGTAATAACAGATAGATACGATTTTAGCTTATAATAGGTTAGGGTTTGGGTGTTTTTGCTTAGTTCTTCTTCATTTCTCTTAGGATTGACACCCTTTTTGGTATGTAAGTTGACTATTCATTCATCCTCTCCATTAATATAGTTGTTTTCCTTTAATTCTTGTTTTGTTAATTAGGTTTACATGCTTTTATAATTAGTTTACATGCTTTATTTCCTTGCTTTCTAGTGTAAATTTAGCGCGTTTCGTTACCGCTTTATTTATCGCGTTTTTATCATGCTTTCTAGGTAATTTAAATTAGGTTGTCTTTGAATGGAACTCACTCGGGTTAACGCGTTGCTTTTCTTGGTGATAGTGTTTACGGGTCTATTTCGGGTGCATTGTCCTAGTTATTACGCCTAGGAGATTTGACGGGGCATATCATGTATGTCCCGTGCTTATGACCTTTCGCGTGTAATTTTCAAGATATTTGTTAACGCCAAAATCTTATTAGGCTTTTATGAGGATTTAGGGGCGTGACAAACCTTGATTTAATTAGCTGTCAAAACGAGACGCATTCGTAATAACTCGTCGACCCATGTAACCATTTTATACAAATTAACCCGGGTGAGGGATATTCGACGCAACCTATAGTTTTACTCGCTTTCATAATCTAGTTTCAATAAACTTGCCTAGATTAACATTTCCCTTTCATGCATCTTTTCTTTCAGTTTGTAATCACCTTTTACACTTTTATTTCGGAATATTAAATCACTTGAATTCTAGCAACTCGTCCCTGTGGATTTTCGATACCCGACTTACCGCTCTACTCACCAGTTGAGTGTAGTCGTAATTTAGGTTTGTTTGTATAGTCGCGGCGAGACAAAAAATAAGGATTGTGCACTTTACACGCGCACACCTCTCGCGCGCTATCAATGGGCTTTGGAAACTATGCTCAATCAGTATTGGGTTTAAAAATAAGTGAAACCACATTTTAGCCAATTTTCCAATACTCGCGCCATT
Organism: Sambucus nigra; assembly: GCA_949130495.1. NCBI lineage: Eukaryota > Viridiplantae > Streptophyta > Magnoliopsida > Dipsacales > Adoxaceae > Sambucus > Sambucus nigra. Next base: position 373,329,798 of record OX422209.1, on the reverse strand, counting down.
TTTCTCTCTCTTTAAAACTTTCAGTTTTCCAACAGCCATACGCTTCTTCCATTTTTAGACGATCCTCAACCATTTTTAGGTTCGTTTCTACTATTTTCACTCCCATGTAATCTTTTTTCTCCCCCTTTGTGTTTTTTTCATTGATTTAGGTTGATCATGTGTTGGTTGATTTTTTTGGCGAGTTCTTACTCGTCTGGCGACCTCCATTGGTGGTGTTAGCCCCTGTTGATTTTGGCTATTAGTTGGGTTAGGTTGTACTTAGTTTTTTTTACCTTTTTCCTGGTGGTTTTGCCCCTTAGGAACTTTCCCTGCGTAGCTCCGGTCATCTTCTCCAATAGCCTTGTTTATTTTTCTTGAACAGAACAATTAGCCTTCTAGCTTTTGATCATTTACCCAACAAAAGTCAACCTACATCCTGTTTGTCCTTGTTTTCTATTTTTCAGCCAAGTTGAGTCTCATCTCGTTGATGTTAAGGCATTTATACAAGCTAGTCGAGAAGTTTTCGGGCCTCAGAGAGATGTATTTTCAAGATATTAGGAAGGTAGAGGCTGAGGAAGTCGAGAGGCATAAAGCCTAGGCATTACCTCTTTGTCCCATTTATCATCCACCATTGGCTATTATTCGTCCCCCAGTCGTTGAGTTGAGTGACCCTTTGTCTGAGTCGTCTTCTTCTGCAGACGATAATATGTCTGTCTCTCAGCTGACCGAGAGTGCTAACTCTTATGAGGAAGTAATAGCTCATCTTGTATCCCAGGGTGAAGGGTCTGAGGTGGACAAGTCTTTATCTCATGTCTCGTCTTCTCAAGGGGCCAAGATATCAGATCAATATGACTCTGTTCAAATACTTGAGCATAGTGTCGCCATTCCACCTCCAATAGATGTTATTCCTCTCTCGGTCGTAACTGGAGTCTGAGAAGAAAGTTTTGCTGGTTACTCAGACCTCAAACCACAACTGGGAACCCCGATATTTCTTTAGTCTTTGGGTCTTGGGAATTTGTTCCCAATTAATCTTGTGGAACCTCTAAGCCCAGGACTCCTCTAAGATGGGCTAAAGCCTCTGCGTGGGCCAAACTTGATCCGACGTTGAACCCTGAGGCCTTTGAGAAGGTTAAGAAACTTCGTGAGCAAGGTGCTAATGGTCGTCTTGTTAAGTTTGAGCATCTAATAACCCCATACTATATGGCTCAGACGGGTCTGGGGGTTGACCCCCTAACCGAGCTGCATAAGTGAGTTTTCTTACTAATTGTTGTCTTGTATTTTGTAGTTTTTCATAGATGACTTCATTCATTTCTTGCAGAACGTGAGAAAGAGGAGAAGTTACAAGAAGTTCTCAAGTCCATAACCACCACACATCACCACTATTCGTCGGAATTGTGACCGGAGAGAGGAAGAGAACCAACCCTTAACATCACCAATGGATCAAAACATCAAATTCCCAGGCAAGTGATTTAATCCAATAAGATTCAGTAAATAAATTATCCATGATAGTGTAGGATTTGATGATAGCCATGAATAATGATTGAGACTCATGAAATTTGGAGAAGAAACCTAAATTTTGGATAGGATTTGCATGTAGTTTAATTCTGGAAGTCTTTCATTAGCAAACTCATAACCCTTGATGAATTAAAAATGGATTTAGGATGAGAAGTATGATGGTTCTTGAAGAAAATAGAACAATATGGTTTTTCATGATAATATGATGATTTGATCCAAGAAAGGTCTAATTAATGATGATTTAAGAGTCCTGGAACGTTAAGAATTATGTAATTAGGTTGTATAATGACCCATATGATTACCTTAGGATTTCACATCTTGTAATGAAGATTTGTGACAAAACTAGGACTGAAAACGAAGAAAACCCGTAGCTTGCACCTACTAGATCGATTGATCGACATTCATAGATCGATCGATCGATACTCAAGGTCGAATGATCGATCTCCCCAGAAACTGTGACCTTTTTCCCCTTTTTGATTTTAAGTGTTTCTGTCCATACGAACGTTGTAGTTGGGGATTATGTGAATACATTAGGACTTGAAGGAGATCATTAGGGATATATGTGAAGCCCAGAACATATTAGAATTTGGTTGGAAGGTAGTGTTGAATTTACGAGGGGCCGACGAGTAATTTCCTATTTTATGATGCGAGAACATGATTTAAATTCTTAGGAGTGATAAGTTAGAATTTGGAACATAAACAAGGACCTCGGAGTACTGAATTGACACGTGGGAAAAATAGGAGACTTAGTAACCTCTTCGGTTAGGTTTTAAGAACTCGAAACTATACGACGTGAGACGTATTGGCGAAATATATTATATATCACCCGGAATAATCATAGTGTACGAATTAGACTAATGGTATAGGGAAAAGAATATACCTTAAATAATATAACAAGTTATCTAAGTTGTGTGAATGCTTAGTATATGAATTATTATGTGTATGACATACCTACCATACCTGCTATCACGGGAGGTCGACTTTCGAAACAAGGCCATCTAATCTTTGTGTGCCTATGGGGGGATTTAGATTGGTACCTTAAGGACATAGGGCTGTGAATAGCTCATTTGTGAGTTAATAATTCAGCTGACCATGGGAGCGTATGTATGCGTTTGACCCGTGGGTATGTGAACTATGTTCGCCGCCGATTTATGTGATTTTATTTATTAAAATGGTTCCTGAGATATTCGGAACACATATTCCTTATGTACGTGATGTACTGGGATTCGATAGCAGAGTATGTGTGCACCGCAGCTTAGCCTTGGGGGTGCCCTATTTGTATATTTATGCTGAGAATAATATACTTGTGATTATAACGGACTCTTTGTTAAAGTGTGAATATGAATAATTGAGACACCTTGAATGGGATTAAAAATGAGAATTTCCTATCATAATTGTTATAAATTAATCTTATCAATGAAAAGGTGAGTTACACGCAGGATATGTTAGAACGATGTGAATAGACCCCTATATTATATGAGAGGACAGGAAGTGGTATAGATTAGCTAGTTAACGGCATAACTAGGACGAGTTAAGGATATACGTTAGCCGTGCACATTAATTGAGGGGTGAAGAACTCATTTGAGAGCACGTAACTAACATGTATATAATATTTACTGTTTAATGCAATTAAGCACTTGCTATATTTTTAAACTGTTTTCACCCCGGACTCTCGCCCGTTTTCTTTCAAATCTATTTTTCTTGTAAAACCTTTTTAGGTGACCAACCATAGGGACGCCATGCATAGGAGTTCCATTACTTTGACGTGCTATAGCTGCTGTGGAAGTTACAGGATCTCGATATTAGACGCCTCCACATTCTGCATTTGATTCTATTCTGGGTCACTCATCAGTTAGGGCATATGCCCCTTTCCATTTCGAGATAGCATTATCAGACTTTCAATTTCATTCCAGTTTTGGATTTATTTATTTATTCAGACTTTGTATTAGGATTTATTCAGTATTCGAATTATTCAAGGGAATGTTACTCCAGACTCATTTTAATTGTTCCATTATTATTTTATTGTGGATGTGGTATAGTTAGCTTATAATTTAATTAGTTGCATATTTATTTAATTTAATAAAATTTGGCAACTCACTTTTTAAATATTAGGTGGCTAGTAATTGTTCTAAAAAATTTTCGATAGTGATGCTACGAACTGAACCAACTTGAAATTTTGCATTAATTTGAATAAAGGAATAGCTACCCGGTATTTAATTAGTCAGGGTGTCACAGGTGGTATCAGAGCATGAGGTTCTAGCGTCCTTAGGATATGTACGGCTTGTTATGTTTCCGCGTAGCGTCCTTTGATATAGAGCCCTATATTTTAGGATTGTTGTACTCTTTTGTGTATCTTACATTCTGCAGCTCTTTTGAGATATTAACTGTGGACTTATAGAAATTTCTCTCTCATTTCAGATGCCTCCTCGACGTGCACAACGAGTTCCTAGGGGTGCCCAGCCCGAGCCTCAGCCTGAACCACTTTAGGGTTCTATGAACGCTGCGAAAGTTGCCGCCATTGTAGCCCAGGTGGTAAATGCCGCGTTAGCAGTTGTGCAGCTGGCACCAACTAAGGCACCGGTGGTAGCCCCAGTCCAGGCTCATGCATTCCCATCTACTTTGGAGCGTGTCCATGATGCCTTTCATAAGGCGCACCCTACGGAGTTCGCATGGAGCTATGACGTTATTGTGTCGAGCTAGTGGAAGAAGGACATCCAAAGACACTTGAGGATGTATGAGTCTTCAGATGTGCAGAGGCAGATGGTAGCTACATTTAAGCTGGTAGGAGCAATATTGCAGTGGTGGGAATCCATTACTACCGCAGAGGAGAGAGATGTTCTTTCTATTCAGGAGTTATGGGAGTGATTCGACCGTAAATATTTTCTCTCAGCAGTGCACACCGAGATGAGGCAAAAATTGATGAACCTTAAGTAGGAGGGGAGGACAGTGGCAGAGTATGTGGACGAATTCACTAATCTTCTAAACATCATTCCCGATGAGATTCCTACTGAAGCGAAGAAAATCCAGAAGTTCATGGCTGGGTTAATGTGGAGGATTCATCAACACTTGCTGGGTAATCTCTCGTTGGCCACCTATTCAGATGTGGTTAACGCGACATTACTTCACTGCCAAGACCACCGCTTCCATTTGTCAGAGGTTAAGCGAGAAGGAGAGTCCATCCAGCAGGGCAGGACATGGGGTAATGGTGCCAGCAGGGCACAATCAGCTCAGGGTCAGCACTGGCAAGGTGATCAGAGTTCTCAACAGGGGGATTCTAATAGATTTAGATCAGGAGGTTTCAGGCATGGCCATGGAGGTTTTTGGCATGGCCAGCAAGGTCAGTATGGCCATCAGGGACAGCAGCAGTTTCAGCAGGGCAAGCATGGCCAAGGTAGGGGTGGTAACGGCCATTAGGGCCGTGGGCAACAGGGTCAGAGAGGGGGAAACTTCGCAGGGAAATGCTTCATATGTGGTAAGATTGGCCACAAACGCTAGGAGTGTCCTGAAAAGGACAGGGCCTCGCAGCAGCAGGGTGTTCGATATGAGCCCCAGAGACCGATGTTTCTCCCCGCCCTCCCAGCGCCACCGCAGATGCCGGTATTGCCACCTATCCCAGCAGTCACAGACCTGCAGGGACAGCTTCAGTACGGTCAAGTTTACCAGCACCAGTAGGCCGCAGTCCTGCACGATCCACCCGCGATTGAGGGTATGATTTCTATTCAAGGGACTATGGGGTATATTTTATTTGACACGAGAGACACACACTGCTTTATTTCCACGAGATTTACACGCGTTATAGGGTTATTAGATGCCGCGGAGAGAACAGTTACTTGTGTAGATTCACCATTGAGTAAGGGTTTTGTGATTTCTCTTATATGTAGAGGTGTTAGCGTAGAGATTGGGAGGTTTACTTTACCTGCCTATATGTTAGTATTAGATATGACTGAGTACGATGCGATCATTAGCATGGATTGACTAGTTGCGTATTCAGCCATGATTGATTGTTTCAGTAGGAGTATTATTTTTTCCATACCCAGACAAGAGATGCTCCTAGAGGGAGGATCGTCCACTCACTTGTACTATATAGAGGAGGATACCTCTAGGGAGGTGATGATACCACTTGATTCGATTACAGTTGTTAGGGAGTTCGCTGACGTATTCCAGGATATTTCGGGATTACCTCCTAGTAGAGATATATACTTTGTTATAGATTTGATGTCGGGCACTCGGTCGATAGCCCGCGCACCTTACTGAATGGCTCCAGCGGAGATGAGGGAGCTACGGGATCAGATAGAGCAGTCGTTGGGTCAGGGGTTTATTCATAGGAGTACTTCGTCATGGGGTGATCCTGTGATGTTAGTTAAGAAGAGAGATGGATCTTTGAGGTTGTGTGTAGATTACCAGGAATTGAATAAATTCATGATACAAAATAAGTATCTGTTTCCCCGAATCGATTACTTATTCGACCAGTTGAGAGGGGCTGCCCTCTTCTCAAAGATTGACTTGAGATCGGGATACCATCAGTTACGTATCAGGGATCAGGATGTCTTAAAGACTGCATTCTTGACGAGATATGGTTCCTACGAGTTCAGGGTTATGCCTTTTGGCCTAACCAACGCCCCAGTCGTGTTTATGGACTTGATGAATAGGGTGTTCAGAGAGATCCTAAACCAGTTCGTCATTGTCTTCATTGATGACATTCTGGTTTACTCTAAGATAAAGGAGGAGCATATCGAGCACTTAAGGCGGGTTTTGCAGACACTGCATCAGAACGAGTTGTATGCAAAATATGAGAAGTGTGGGTTTTAGCTGAAGGTGGTTCAGTTTTTGGGGCATATCATTTCAGATAGGGGGATATCTGTTGATCCCGGGAAGGTATCAGCGGTGAGGGAGTGGGGACAACCCACGACACCGACAGAGATACGTAGTTTCTTGGGCTTAGTGAGATACTACACGAGGTTTATACGGGGGTTTTCGAAGATAGCGAGCCGTTTGACACATCTTACTCGCAAGGGTGTGCCATTTATCTGGAGCAATGTCTGTCAGTTGGCTTTCGACGAGTTGAAGGACAAGTTGACCTCAGCACTAGTGTTAGAATTTCCCAGGCTAGGAGTGGAGTATCTAGTCTACACTGATGTGTCCTTATTAGGACTTGGGGGTGTACTGCAGCAGGAGAGTCAGGCTATAGCTTATGCTTCCCCGTAAGCTTAATCCTCAGAAGAAGAATTACCCCACCCACGACTTGGAGTTAGCAACAGTCATATTTTCTCTTCGTATTTGGAGACATTATCTCCTCGGGGAGAAATTCCATTTATTCACAGACCACAAGTCCCTTCAGTACCTCTTAACGCAGAAGGAGATGAATATTCATCAATGCCGGTGGCTTGAGTTTGTGAAGGATTATCAGCTCGATATACAATACCGCCCAAGGAAGGATAACATGGTAGCAAATGCATTGAGACATAGGCCAGTAGTTGAGGTGGCCGAGGTATGGAAAATAAAGTGGAAGGAGTTGGACACCAGGACGCAGTGGCCCGATCATTCATGTCTGTGATGACAGTTACGCCCAGATTAATACGAGGGTGATATAGGCCCAAGCAGCAGACCCGTTCTGTCAAGAGCAGATAGTATGATTGTTAGCAGAGGGGGATGAGTCTTACACCGTTAGTTCAGACGGGGGATTACGCTTCAATGGGAGATTGGTTATTCCTAAGGGGGAAGACTTACGACACGAAGTAATGACATAGTCACACGAGTCGCGATTTGTAGTGCATCCTGGTGGGGATAAAATGTACCAGGATATGAGGCGACAACACTGGTGGAGAGGGAAGAAGAGAGATATTGTCGAGTTCATTTCGAAATGTTCCATGTGTCATCTAGTAAAGGTGGACCATCAGAGGCCAATAGGACTTTTACAGCCGTTAGAGATTCCTATGTGGAAATGGGAGAGAATTTTCATGGACTTCATCACGGGATTACCTACATCGTCGAGAGGTCACGACTCCATATGGGTGATCGTGGATCGGTTGACAAAGGTTTCTCACTTTCTGCCAGCCTAGACAGACTACACTATGAAACAGTATGCCTAGATCTTCATAGCTGAGATAGTGAGACTCCACGGGGTGCCTCTCAATATCGTGTCTGACCGAGATAAGATATTTGTGTCACAGTTTTGGGAGAGTTTCCAGGAAGCCATGGGTATGGAGTTGAGGGTGAGTACATCATATCACCTACATACAGATGGACAGACCGAGCGGACGAATCAGATATTGGAAGACATGTTGCGTATGTGCATCCTATACTTTAGAGGTGGTTGGGAGTAGTATCTTCCACTGGTGGAGTTTGCCTATAATAACTCCTACCAGCTCACTATTGGTATGGCTCCATTCGAGGTATTGTACGGTAGACCTTGTCGTTCCGCAACATGTTGGCTATAAGTGGGGGATAACAAACTCCTTGGACCGGAGGTGATTCAGGATACTTCGACGAGGATATAGATGATACGGAGTCATATTCAGGTAGCTTAGGATCGACAGAAGATTTATGTCGATGCCAAGAGGTCCTTTCGAGAGTTCAATGTGGGGGACCAGGTGCTGCTCAGAGTGTCTCCTGTGAAGGGGATAATGCGTTTCGGGAAGAAGGGGAAGTTGACGCCTAGATATGTGGGGCCATTCCCTATCATCGAGCGAATTGGGCCAATCACGTATAGACTTGGGTTATCGGAACACTTGCATAGGGTGCATGACGTGTTCCATATTTCCTCACTGAGGAGATATCTTCGGGATGATTTGGCCCATACTCACATTACTTTAGATGATATTGATCTACAGCCTGATAGTTCCTATGAGGAGGGGGCCATTTGCTATTCTAGACCATAGTGAGAGGAGATTGAGGTCGAAGATAGTACAGTTGGTACGTGTTCAGTGGCGGCATCATAATACCGAGGAGTCTACCTGGGAGCACAAGGATGAGATGTGCGAGCGTTATCCAGAGTTATTTTTACCTGGTATATTTTATTTCTAAATTTCGGGACGAAATTCAGTTATTAGGGGAGAATTATGTAATACCCCATAATTTTATTGATTTTATTTAATGGGATTAATTAAATTAAATGGGAATTAATTGGAAATTAATCCGGATTTAAATACTAGCGGAACGCGAGTTGGTATTTGGTTATGATGATAATGTTGAATATTACTGGATGAATGTAGTAATATATGATTATGGAATTTATTAAAATTGTCGCGAGTTATAAATACAACAATTCAGGAAATTAAGTTGGGATGCGCATGTTAGACGCGTCAGGAATAAATTTATTTGAATTTAAAAGTAAATTCTAATTTTATCATCCGTATGGTCATTTTTAGTGCGCTAACGTGTCCGGAGGGGTCAAAATAGTCAGAAAACACTAGTCGGGAGTTTAGTTTGGGTCCTAGGGCATTTTTAGGCCAAATCGGCAACCCAAGAGGGTATTTTAGTCATTCTAATTTTTAACGGATTTTGACCCACGAATATTAAGCTTTAATTATCAGCCAATATTAGGTCCATTAGGTCCATTATCTATCAAAAAGTAAGGAGTGGGCAACGTGAGAAAAAGGAGAAGTTACAAGAAGTTCTCAAGGCCATAACCGCCACACACCACCACTCTTCGTCGAAATTGTGACCGGAGAGAGGAAGAGAACCAACCATTAACATCACCAACGGATCAGAACATCAAATTCCTAGGCAAGTGATTTAATCCATTAAGATTCAGTAAATAGCTTATCCATAATTGTGTAGGATTTGATGATAGCCATGAACAATGATTGAAACTCATGAAATTTGGAGAAGAAACCTAAATTTTGGATAGGATTTGCATGTAGTTTAATTGTGGAAGTATTTCATTAAAAAAATCATAACCCTTGATGAATTAAAAATGGATTTAGGAAGAGAAGTATGATGGTTCTTGAAGAAAATAGAAAAATAGGGTTTTTCATGATAATATGATGATTTGATCCAAAAAAGGTCTAATTAATGATGATTTAAGAGTTCTTGAACGTTAAGAATCATGTAATTAGGTTGTATAATGACCCTATATGATTACCTTAGGACTTCACATCTTGTAATGAAGATTTGGGACAAAATTAGGACTAAAAACGAAGGAAACCCGTAGCTTGCACCTGCTTGATCGATCGCTCGACATTCATAGGTCGATCGATCGATACTCAAGGTCGATCGATCGATCTTCCCAGAAACTGTGACCTTTTCCCCTTTTTTATTTTAAGTGTTTTCGGCCATCGAAAATTGTAGTTGGGGATTATGTGAATAGATTAGGACTTGAGGGAGACCAGTAGGGATATATTTGAAGCCCGAAATATATTAGAATTTGGTTGGAAGGTAGTCTTGAATTTACGAGGATCCGATGAGTAATTTCCTATTTTATGATGCGAGAACATGATTTAAATTCTTAGGAGTGATAAGTTAAAATTTGGGGTATAAACAAGGACCTCGGAGTACTGAATTGATATGTGGGAAAAGTAGGAGACTTAGTAACCTCTTCAGTTAGGTTTTAAGTACTCGAAACAATACGACGTGAGACGTATCGGTGAAATATATTATATATCATCCGGAATAATCATAGTGTACAAATTAGACTAATGGTATAGGGTGGAGAATCTACCTTTAATAATATAACAAGTTATCTAAGTTGTGTGAATGCTTAGTAAATTGATTATTATGTGTATGACATACCTACCATACTTGCTATCACGGGAGGTCAGCTTTCAGAACAGGTCCATCTAATCTTTGTGTGCCTACGGGGGGATTTATATTGGTACCTTAAGGACATAGGGCTGTGAATAGCTTATTTGTGAGTTAATAAGTCAGCTGACCATGGGAGCGTAGGTATGTGCGTGACCCATGGGTATGTGAACTATGTTCGCCTCCAATATGTGTGATTTTGTTTATTGAAATGGTTCCTGAGATATTCAGAACACGTAGTCGTTATGTACGTGATGTACTGGGATTCAATAGCAGAGTATGTGTGCACCGCAGCTTAGCCTAGGGGTGCCCTATTTGTATATTTATGCTGAGAATAATATACTTGTGATTATAACGGACTCTTTATTAAAGTGTGAGTATGAATAATTGAGACACCTTGAATGGGATTAAAAATGAGAATTTCTTATCATAATTGTTATAAATTAATCTTATCAATGAGAAGGTGAGTTACACGCAGGATGTGTTAGAAGGATGTTAATAGACCCCTATATTATATGTGAGGACATGAAGTGGTACATATTAGATAGTTTACGGCATAACTAGGAGGGGTTAAGTATATACGTTAGGCATGCACATTAGTTGAGGGGTGAGGAACTCATGTGAGAGCACGTAACTAACGTGTATATAATATTTACTGATTAATGCAATTAAACACTTGCTAAAATTTTAAACTGTTTTCACCTCGGGCTCTGACCCATTTTCTTTCAAATCTATTTTTCTTGTAAAACCTTTTTAGGTGCCTAGCCATAGGGACGCCATGCATAGGAGTTCCATTACTTTGACGTGCTGTAGCTGCTGTGGAAGTTACAGGATCTCGATATTATACGCCTCCACATTATGCATTTGATTCTATTCTAGGTCACTCATCAGTTAGGGCATGTCGCCCCTTTCCACTTAGAGATGGCATTCTTAGACTTTTAGTTTCATTTCAGTTTTGGATTTATTTATTTATTCAGACTTTGTATTGGGATTTATTCAGTATTTGGATTATTCAGGGGAGTGTTACTCTTAACTCATTTTAATTGTTCCATTATTATTCTATTGTGATTGTGATGTGGATGTGGTACAGGTAGCTTATAATTTAATTGGTTGCATGTTAATTTAATTTAATAAAATTTGGCAACTGACTTTTTAAATATTAGATGGCTAGTAATTGTTTAAAAATGTTTTCGACAGTGATGCTATGACCTGAACCAACTTGACATGTTGTATTAATTTGAATAAAATAGTAGCTACCCGGTATTTAATTAGTTGGGGTGTCACAAAAATCTACTATAGGTGACCCCAGCCGAGCCGACAATTGTGGGAAGAAGAAAAAGGGACGGGTTGAGGACACTACTGCCCATCGTCCATCAAAGCAAGTTCGATCTAATAAAGCAATCAAAATTTCTATAGACGAGGCTTTGGCGGCTTGTCTTTCTCAGTTGAAGCTTGATGATGAGAGTGTTCTTGGCCATGTTAAAAAGGGTTATTCAGGTATTTGACAGATTGATGTTGCAATTAAGGCCACCCTTAATGAGGCCAAAATCCAAGCTATATCTGATTTTAAGGAATCTTATGAATTCAGAGGCTATGCTTTCGAATATCTTAAGAGAGGATCAAGACTACTGGCCGATGGGTTGCCCTCCAACATGTTGAGGTTGGAGCCCTATCCCCTGATGACTTCTTATGTCTTGACTTTAGAGATCCCCGTATCAGGACCGCTCTAGCCAACATTGAAAATCCTACCGACCCTGTGGAGGCCAACCCCATTGAGGTTATATAGAACAACGATGGTAGAAAATGAGAAATATAATAGTAGAGAGAGAGATGAGGCAAAGTTGAAGAATACCTGAATTTAAGTGGTTCGATCGGAGCCTATGTCCATTGTGCAGTGTGAATGGTGGGTTTCACTATAACAATGGCACTATTGGCCTGCAAATACAACACCCAAGCTTTTCTCTCTCACTAAGTATTTTGACAGAGTTTTGCTACGATTGTCCATTGTTGATCCTTTATAATGTAGAAGATGAAATGTATCTATAGTGACTTGGGAGTGTAATATACCCCCAAGTATATGACCAACATGTGCATGAGGGGGCTCTCAGTAGCTAGTTGACACCTGTCCCTCACACATGTAACTATTCATGACGTAATATTCCCTCATGTGAGGGGATAATTTGGTTGTAACAGACTTGTTCATGTGGGACATGCCATCTTGGAACCTTGCACTGCTCGTACTGAAGATGTCATCTAGAGCGGTCTCGGCCTGGCCGAGTAGGAGGCTGCTGATGCAGTGCAGGAATACATGCTCGATAGCGACAAGTGTGGTCTCTATCGAAGGCATCAAGCCGAGACGTGATTTTCAAGTCATTACCAGGTGTCGAATGCAATAAAGGATGAGACATGTCCTCACTGATGAATTGTTCCTCTGATGTTTTGGCTCATAGGATGTCGAGGTTATGGGAGACGAGGCTGACCCTAATCTGATTAAGTCTTGGATGCGACCATCTGGGGTCCTTTGGGAATTCGTCTATGGAGGCTAATGACCCTCGTTTTGGGATGAGGTCACACTTGGTCATATCAAACTCCATTAGTTTGGGGTCGGCATGGATAAGACTTATGCCTCTGAATTCCATACTCGTCGACTAATTATATGACCCCAGCCTCGAAGTGGATTCCATTGTCTTATACCAACTCATGAGGAACTCCATAGCTACAAATGATATTCTTTCTAATGAACTTAGCCACTTTTTTTTGCATTCAGTACCGCGTATCACTCGAATTCGACCCATTTTGTGAAGTTATTAATGAGTACTAGGATAAATCTGTGCCCATTTGAGGCTTTGGGAGTGACCTTACCTATGATGTCCATGCCCTAAGTAGAGAAGGGCCATGGAGAGGTAATGTTGTACAATTCTCGGGCAGGAAAGTGTTGAAGGTTGGTAAACTATTGGCATTTGAGGCCCCTCTGAACATAGTCAGTGCAGTCTTGGATCATGGTGGTCCAATACTACCCTTGACGGATATTTTCTTGGCAAGCATATGACAGTTCATATGGGGCCTGCATTCCTTGTAATGAATTTTTTTTTCATTTTTTCTTTAATTCCATCCCCTTCTATGTAATGTAAATGGGTTCCATCAAAATTTCTCTTGAAAAGTTCTTTATCACAGATGATATACTGGGCAGCTAGTTTGTGAAGAGTTGCCCAGTATTTCTCATTCGTGTCTTAGGGATACCTATCATGTTTGAGAATGCACCAAATGTCATAGTATCGTAATCTTGCCATATTCAAAACTTCTTCGATGATGAGCTTGAGGTGGTAACAGTGGGTGGGTGCATCTTATTTCTAGACTAGAAAGGGGGCCATTGTTATTCCCTTAGGCATGTCGACTATGGAGGCTAAGATTGCTAATGCGTCGACTAGGCTATTCTTCGAGCGAGGGAGGTAATGAAAGTGACATATTTGAGTTTGGAGGCAAGTTATTCTATATAGGCATGGAAGGGTAGGAGCTTCTCGTCTTTGACTTTCCATTTCCTGAGAATTTTTCTGATAATGAGGGTAGAGTCCCTATAGACGTCTATGTGCTTGATCCCTTTCTCGAGGTCCATCTTGAGCCTAACGGTGCACGCCTTGTATTTTTTCATGTTATTAGTGCAAGGGAAATCCACTTTAGTGGTAATGGGGCAGTGAGATTCATTGGGATCTTTAAGAAGTATCCCAATACCATACCCTTTATTATTGGTAGCTTTGTCGATGAACATGTGCAACCTGAGGTCCTCCTGAGATTTGTAGAGGATGTATTCGTCTGGAAATTTGGAGATCCAGACTTTGGTTCCTTCCATAGGATGATCGAAAAGGTATTAAAAAATGGCCCTTCCCTTTATGAATTTTTATGTGACGTACACAATGTCTAACTCGGCTTGCAACATTAGCCAGCGGGCTATTCATCTTGTATTTTACGGGATCCATTCGGGATACAAGCCTGATAGGAAATGCAAGCATGTAGTGCCGTAATTTCTGCGTGCCCCAGAACAGGATGATACATGCCTTCTCTAAGGCAGTATAGTTAACTTTGTACCCGACTAGCTTTTGACTAGCATAGTATATTTCTCCTCTTTATGATATTTCTCAATGTATTTGACCAGCAAAACCCCTATTGCAGTATCGGTGATAGTTAAATATAGAAGGAGGGAAAGGCCTAGCTACGGAGGCATGAGCACCAGAGGTCGGGTGAAGTATCACTTAATCTAGTTAAAGGCTCCTTGGCACGCCTTATTCCAAACTTTGGTTGAGTCCTTCCGAAGAAGTTTGAAAATGGGCTCGCATATAGAGGTCAATTAATTGATGAACCGACTGATGTATTGCCGCTTACCTAGGAATCCATGCAATTCTTTCTCCGTTCGGGGTGGTGACATATTGAGTCTGTCTTTTATCTTGGCGGGGTCTGCTTCAATCCATTTCTCACTAACCATAAATCCCAGGTTGTTTCCTTTAGTGATGTCGAAGACACACTTCTGTGGGTTGAGCCGCTTCTGGTGTCGCAATTGCTCAAAGAATTTCATCAGGGCAGGGATGTGACCTTCCTAATTCTTGGACTTGAAGATGATGTCGTTAACATAGACCTCAACTTTTATCTGGATGAGGTCGTGCAGGATGGTTGTAGCGGCACTTTGGTAGGTAGCCCTGACATTTTTTAGCCCAAATGGTATGACTGTGTGCAAAAATCTCCCCATGGGGTGATGAAGGCGATTTTCTTTTGGTGGTTAGGGTGCATTTTCATCTGGATGTAGCGGAAAATCTATCAACAAGTGACTTAATAGTGTGGTTAGCCATGTTTTCTATGACCAAGTTAATATTAGACAGAGGGTAATTATTCTTCAGGTATGCCTTGTTCATATTCCAATAGTCGACACACATGCAGACTTTTCCTCCCGATTTGGCATGGGGATAATATTTGAAGCCAAGAAGGTTATTAGACTATACGAATGAAGCCTACATTAAACTTTTTTACCACGTTTTCTTTTACCTTGAAGGACCATTCTGTTCAGAGCTTCCTTAGTTTCTTCTTGACAGGTTTTCTCTCTAGTAATGTGGGAATTTTGTGCTGAGCTATCTTCGGGTCAATATCGGGAATATCGTCATAGGACCATACGAAGACGTACACAAACTCTATAAGAAGCTATACGAATTGCTCCCGATCATGATCATTGAGTGTAGAACCTACCCTAATCTCGCGTAGATGGCTACTAGAACTGAGATTAATAATAACAGTCTCATCATCGTTAGTTTGAACGCAGTTATGTCGTTTATTATTTTCCTTTTTGAGATCAATTAAGAATTGTTAATTTACTAAATCATCATCATCATAAAAAGTTTGATTAGAAACAATGCAATTAATGTAATGGGGAATAAGATTTTCAAAATCCTTATTTATTTCATTCTCATAGAATATACCATTGAGAACCTCATTAAAAGAGGCCTTGTTTACAATGAAATCAGAAGTAGGAGAAATAGTAACAAGTTCGGGGATTTCTTAAAGAATGCAGATAGAAGGGTTTAGATGAGCTTGAGCAGACTGGACCAAAACGACATGTCAGTTAAGAAGAGGTGATTCTATAGTGATAATCTTCACAAATGGGTCCGACAATGCAACCTTTTACTGAATCAGGAAAAGACGTAGCCCATGTGTGTGTAGGTTGAATGATTCCTCGATGTCACTATCCTCAGAGTTTTCAGTGTTTTCCATGGTCTTATTAGTCAGAGGTTCCACCTCATTTTTTCATTCCTCGTCCCAAGTGTTATCATCTTTAAAGAAGATCTCCTCAGCGGGGTCACACCATAGTTCAAAGAATCCATAAAAGGGAAGTCTTCAGCCTTGAATTCACCGTTTGATCTTTCAAAATCATCACCCTATCCTGTGGTGACGATATCCTCCTGCTAAATTAATCGTTGCATTCAATAACCTCCCTATCTTTATCATATAATTCTTCCCACTCAGGGACCAGACGCCCCTGGAGTTTCAATGTTGTGAGCAACTCGGGGATGCTGCATATCCCCCTTTCTTGGTGAAACACATCTAGCATGGTCTATACCGCGTCATCCAAACTGATTTCTTCTATAAGCACAACCCATTCATCTGATTCTCGATCCCACTACCAGGCTTCCATAAATAGGCCCCTGAACCTTTCATAGTCAATGGTCATATTAACGGGGAGTTACAACCCAAACTTTCGGAGTTTATTGCATGCTTTCCCCCTCTGATCGGGTGCGGATGGCAACACAGGCTCATGTGAGGAGTGATAGATCTTGATCAACGAAGCTCGTGGGATGTAGGAGAAAGGATGGGCAAACATTGAGGGGTTTGGGTGAGATTTTAAGTATGCTAAATATTTTAACAGGCATAGTCTGGGTAGAGGGGTCAAACTCTGGGTTGTCAGTCTTTGTACTACACTGAGCTAGGATGGCCATCAAATGTGTTTGAATGTTTGTAGCTTGGTCTGCATTCTCCATAAATA
The DNA here is from genome assembly GCA_949130495.1 of Sambucus nigra. Taxonomy (NCBI): domain Eukaryota; kingdom Viridiplantae; phylum Streptophyta; class Magnoliopsida; order Dipsacales; family Adoxaceae; genus Sambucus; species Sambucus nigra. Next base: position 373,313,045 of record OX422209.1, on the reverse strand, counting down.
ACTTACGAAGGTAAATCTCAAATTTAGTGGAAGAAGTAGAGGAAACGGTAGAACTTCGAGGTGGTTTGACAGAAGACCGAAGCCAATATGGAGCCAAGCCAAAATCTGGGTATACGATCAACTTGAGATGGAATGATTTTGGTTTATTTATAAAGGAAAAAGGGAGTATTTTTGGTATTTTTCTTTTTGAAAAAGAGAAGATGTGTTTTGGCATTTTTTCATTTTTGAAAAGAAGGGAAAAGGGAAGTCCTTATTATTATTATTATTATTATTATTATTATTATTATTATTATTATTATTATTATTATTATTATTATTATTATTATTATTATTATTATTATTATTATTATTATTATTATTATTATTATTATTGGGTTCCACTTGTATTATGTTTTCCTAAATTCAAGAAAAATGTCGAATAGGACTCGAGCATGAAGGAAAAATAGGGTATTATATGTAAGACACGGTTTGACTTGTTTCCAGGATCACGAATAGTGTCCCGTTTTAAAAATAGGAGAAATAGCGTGAAAATTCGGACGGTATGGCGATCTGAAATTTTGACAGAGTTTCGCATTATAATCAATAATCTAGATATGATTGTCCCAAGGCAAATGTTTATATGAGGCTTATTCATTTTGTGGGTTAGTCTAAGGATTCCACCCCTTTGGCATGACTTCCACAATATACCTCTTGCCTATAAGGAAAATCATTCATCGGTACGTGTGGACAAGCCATTTGATATGCATGAGGGTATGTGAATTGCCTCACAATATACCTCGTGGGGATGGTACGTATGAGAGAAAATTTGATAAACTCAACGTATGTGAATGAGTTCCTTGCTATATACCTCCCTTCCTGAGTTCGATCAAGCGGTACAATGCGGGGAGGACCGTTCGATATACGTTGAAGGTACGAGGCTAATGGAAGGTGAGAATCATATCACTTAGGTTAACTACGACCCGCATAATCGACACCCATCACGAAGTCACCCCTCAAGTATGGGACAAAATTTTGGTCAATATTTCCATGCTCAGGTGATGTAGTGTGCAAAAATGCATGAGTTATAATTAGTATCTTATGGAGATTTTTTGTGTGCTAAGTAAAAAGAGTACTACCACTATGAGGGAGAATATATAAATAGCATGAGATAAGAAGGATAATCATGAAAAGTAAAGATAGCATGGAGCATGAAGAATATATAAAACATGGTTATAGAATGTAAAACATGTGAATATACAATCGAGTGATATGTGTAAGGTGAGAGAGTGACATAAGAGGAGGGTGACTGAAAAATCATGGGAATATATAAAAGTGAAAGGAATGTGGAAGTGTGTGCTAGTGAGAGTGAGTATGGATAATCTAGAAGTGGCGTGTTAGATGTGTAAAGTATGAAAAAAATGAGGTTGTGTGCTAGTGAAGTTATGCATAGATAATCTACAAGTGGTGTGTGGAGCAAGTAAGTAAAAGTAAGACTATATACGAGTGTGAGTGTGTGAAGTGATCATGGAGAATATATACAAGTGAGCATAAGGTGAAACATGGTAACCATGTACAAGTGAGAAAAAGTGATATATACATGAGTATAGAGCGTAGTAGAGATAAACATTACACACACACACAAAAGAAGTAAGCATAGGAGTAATGAGAACATACAAGGGGAGGCATATGTATGCATGTAGAAAAGTAGGAGAGTAAATAAGTAACATCCATGTGAAAATAGAGTCCAGTCCTAAAAAAAACCCAGCGAAGTCGCCACTGTGGCCATTCAAGTCAGATTCCTCCAAGGCGGGCCGAACTAGAAATCGATATGGGAGAGGAAATATCCCCCTATCTCTTCCCCTGCCTATGCATGATTCAAGGATATGGAGGTCCTCTTTCCACCACTCACGCTAACACCTTGGTGGGCTGCCTCAGATATAAATTGACCGTCGTCAAAAAGGGATAATACGAAAGAATGGAGTCACCGGCCTAGTTTGCTCAAAATAGGCAAAATAATATGGTTGCATTGAAGTAACGACATCAAGGTCATATTGATGCATATGAAACTAGGTGATTCAAGGGTTCGGGGTCTAAATTACTGAATGGGAAGGTGTTATGAACCCATTGCGGCCTTTCGGTCTATCATGGGCTATGTTGATTTTCTTCCCCTTCTCCAAAGTTTGATGTGTGTGTATATGTATGTAATATAAATAAAGGAATGGAATCCTCTGGCCCACGTCATGGAAGGGACGGAGCAAACTCATTCGTAGACGTGTAACAAAAAATAATCATAAACATATAATGTGAGTGTTCGTCGAATCATGAGTCATTATGGAGGAGCGAACGTGATGTCGGGCGATACATGGATATTTAGGAGTTCAAACTCACAAAATAGATATAATAGAATATAAACGGCATAAAAATGAAAAGAGAGGACTCTAATCCCAGGTTTGGCCCGGGACGCCTACGTAGTCCAGGGGGCATCAAAGTCTACGATGTTCGAATACATCGTAGGGGTGGGATTCAACTCATAAACCCAAATTTAAGTATCCTCTTTGAATGATTTTGAGAAATAATTGTTCAAGAAAGTGTGAGAAAATGAGTAAGTCTTCCTTTTGGAATTTACAAATGAACCCTTTTTTCATCTTTTTGGGGTTTTTATAAAAATAAGTTGTGTGAAATATTAATAATAAAAGTGGATATTAGTTGATGTGAGAAAATGAGACGACCGAAAGATATCACAAAATGAGAATAAAGTGAATAATAACACTAAGTGAATAAACTTGAAAAGAGATAAGGGTGGACCTCCTGGAAGACTTTTGTTAGTGAAATTGAGAGATATGTAGGCTGATTTTTGTAATGGTATAATAGTGATATAATAGGATGAGATAAATGACCAAAAATGGTATGGAAGTGAAGTGAGAGAACATAGGAAAATAGGGTTTTTAGGCAATGACGACGCTCTGATTTCAAGAAAATGTTTGTTGACTGCTAAAAGTAGGGGAGGACAGCGGAACCTGTCAACCTGAAGAACCGAACCGAACCAAACCAAACCACCAGGTTTGGTTTGGTTTTTTGACACCATTAGGTAGGTTATGGTTCCTAATTTTAAAAAACCTATTGTATTGGATTCGTCCTTGGTTTTATACAAAACCCAACCCAAACCAAGAACCAAACCGATGAGGAACCAATATAAATCGAACCTTAACCTGCCCTATATATAACCGATGTAGAACCAATTATATATATATATATATATATATATGGGTTACAACTTACAAGTAATAAATAAGAATAGAATAGGGTATTTTTGTCAAATGTGATATAAGGGATTTTATTTGGTCCTAAAATAAAAACCCAATTAATCTCTCTCTCACTCATGGTGAAAAAACCCTAACCAACCTCCCTCTCTCACTCGCGGCCCTCCCCAAACCATTCTCTCTCACTTATGGTCATTTGCTACTCTAGTCACTGATCATCACTCTGGTCACTTTATCTTCATCATTTAATCATCTTCATCATGCATTTTCAGGTAATATGCACACATCTGCAATTATATACTTATTATATATCGTATATAGTTATTTGAGATTTTGGAGTTTTTTGTTGATAGTGGAGACTTTGTAGGACTGCCCATTCTTTTTTATTCTTTTACTTGGAACTTGTAACTACAACTAATGTACTATTTGCTATCAATTTTTATGGTTGGAACTTGAAACTCTAAACTTGGAAGTAATGGTGTATTTGATCATTAGTAAACATGTTACTTTTTTATTTTTGTGATATGTTGTTGGCTTAATAGTTTACTATTTTAGGTTTACAAAATAAATAGAACTGTAAAGAAACCCGAAGAAAACCCAAACAAAAACCAAATCACAAACCGAACTGAACCATGGATTGTTTGGTTTAGTTTGGTTCCATAAAATGATTGGTTTGGGTATGGTTCCAATAATGAGGAACCAGAGTATATAGGTTCTGGTTTAGGTTTCGGTATAGAACCGAACCAAACCTACCCATATCCACCCCTAGCTGAAAGGGACCTCCTTTAGGGGTGAGGTCATGGACCATTTATACAGTGATCTTTGGGGTTAGGGGGTGTTGATCGGCATGTCCCTTGACCTATCTATAGGCATAGTGCCTGCCTTTCAGGGCAAATAAAATAAACCCTACCAGTAGGCAGGGCGTCTAGGGTGCCTATAGGCAGTCCTAAACGATTTTTTTTAGAAAAATGGTCATTAAATACGAATCATAAGTCTAAATTATACACATACATGATCGTTTGAAAGGTAATTCAAATCCCTTCAAGAATACATTAATCCACTCTCGAGTTGGGGAGTTAATAGAAGTCAAACGGGGCTCGAAAGTGTCCAATGGTCTCAGGATGGGGGGGGGGGGGGGGGGTTGGAGTAAAACGGGTCGTTTGTGAGAAGTGAGGCCACTTAACGTATGGCATAGACCATTGGAAAGGGAATTCAGTGCCCTTAGATATTTCATTATGATTCGCTCGGTTTGGAGGGTTAATTAAGGTTGAACTGGCCTGAAAGTACCCGGTGGCTTTTCGCAATAAAATGGGTCATTCGTGCGAACCGTGAGGCCGATTCTCGAACGACGTGGATCGTTAGAAAGGGCATTAAGAGACCTTTAAAGTTTTATTGAGCTTTGCTCAAATTGGAGAGTTGACTAGAGTCAAACAGGGATGGAAAGTGCCCTATGGACTCTAAATTAGTACTTGGAATATAAACGATCGTTCGTGCAAATAGTGAGGCCTATTCGCACACGGTATTGACCATTAGATAAGGGGATTCATAACCCTTCATAATTTCATTGAGCTTAGCTCCGATTGGATAGTTTATTGGAGCCAAACGGGGCTCGAAAGTGCCTGTTGGCCTCCAAATCAACACTTGGAGTATGGCTTGAGGTTTACGAAGGTATGAGGAGTGTTGAGGACGTAAGAAGGTGGTTAGAGAGCTACTAGGATGGGGTATCTACACATAACACTTTTTGTGGGTACAAATTTGTCAGATTTAAACACTAGTTTGAATCCCTTCCTAATAAACAAGGATCCAGAAACCAAGTTCTTTCAAATGTATGGGACATGAAGCATGTCATCGAGAGTGAGTTCCTTTACTCAAGTTATTTTGAATAAAACTTTTCGTTTCCCTTTAACCTTTGAAATAACAGGATATTCCATGAAAATCTAATCCTCGTGATCAGAGTCTTAGTAGGAAGTAAACATGTTCTCATCAGAAGATATGTGACAAATGGCCCTAGTATCTACCCACCATTCTCTAGTATTTCCCACCATAGTGACTTCAAGAACCACAGTCGAGAGTAGGGGTGGAAATTTTGGAAACGAAATGATAACACAACACAAAATGAAATGAAATTGACACGGTCTTTTATGTTCGGGTCGTGTTTGGGTCTAGGTTTTTGGACCCGCCATCGGGTCATGTCGTGTTTCTGTCCAATTTCTACCAAGAAGTTGACGTGATAAGGATCCGATAGTGACCTAATTAAAGACATGATATATACCCTATGTAGACCGACTATTGATTCCATTTAGACCCATTATCAATCCACTCTTTTTTTAATTCCTCACTAACTGGTCTAATCGTGTCGTGTTGGGTCGGGTCTAATCATATCCAATCGAATCATATTTACTTATCGTGTTTTCGTGTCGTTTTGTGTTTTTAACGTGTCATGTTCGGGTTAAAGAAAAAAATACGCTATTATGTCGTGTCGTGTTCGAGTCTACTGGTTTCTTATCATGTCGTGTCAGGTCATGTGAAGACATGACCCGTTGACCCGTTTTACCACCCCTAGTCAAGAGGTTAAAATAAGTTATATCATTTGAAAGGTTTTTAAATTCAGTGGCATTGAGTTATGGGGGCCTTTATTTATTATTCCATTGATTTTGCACTTACAAAAACCTCTAGAACGATGCTCGTGCTTATCATACATAAATCATTTGCCATCAAACTTTTTATTATTCTCGCCTTTTGGTTCTTTGAAAGGACCACCTTGGTTCCCCCGCTTTATTTTCTTATTCTTGCTGCAATGCCCTTCTTCCACAACATGTGCTTTGGATTCCTTAGGATTTCTAATTTTTTTTGGATGCACGATTATCCTCTTCAATTATCAATTCCTCAAGCCCTATTTCTTTACATTTATGTTTTAGATAATTTTTAAAACCTTTCCAAGATGGTGGTAATTTTCAATCATTGCATCGAATTAGAATGACTCACTCAGTTCCATTTTTTCATAAAAAAATGCATGAAAAATTATTTGGAGCTCTTGCACTTGGTTCACGACAGTCTTTGAATTAACCGTTTTAAATTCCAAGAATATACCAACAATTAATTTCTTCATTCCGGCATCATCCATTTTGTATTTTTTTTCCTTGAAAGACCTCCATATCTCTTTAGTCGTTTTAAGAGGGCTATACACATTATACAAGGGAGGTTTTATTTGTACCCACTTAATTTTTTTTATCCACCTTTTTTTTAAATTAAACTATTAAATTGTCTTACTTCCCATATACCAACCCCAACACACGTGGGTGTTTTAAAAGAAAAATAAAAGAGACCATGAAACGAAGAATACTTTTTTACAAACTTCCATGAATGTGAAAAAACATACCCATCACACCTGTTTGATAATCTAATTTACATAATATCATTCCCGATAGGAAGCTCCCAACATTGAAACGGGTAGTCCAATTTTGCAATAAGTTCCCACTGGGACAAGGACACACTTAGGAGGTAGGAGAAAATGGAGAGAGGTTGAAAGTGTCTAGACAAAGTTTATTGAAATCTCTACTTGTAAAACTTGATAGTTTGCCTAGTATGATTTTTTTGCAAAAACAAGTCATCACCTAATCTCTTTGTGTTCCGTAGAGAGAGAAAGCTATATATATATATATGAGTCAATATATATTTCATATATACCACCAAGCACTATATATTTTATAATATATATGGCCCAATTTATATTTTCACTTACACGGTAATTTTTAACATTGCCTCCTTGCTTCAGATTGAAGAGTGTTAAAGTTTTAATAGAATTTTAGGGTTGACGAGGCTGAAAGTTACGTAAAGGTATATGGATTTTTAGGGAGGGTATGGACGGGGTGGTCTAAATGGTAAAAGTGACCTTTAACATTTTAATTATCTCAACCCTTAGAATGTTAGAATATGGGTGGGAAAAAATAAAAGATGGGTTGGAATAAAACTTCCCTTATATAATGTGTTTTTCCAGATTATTGAAGATATAGTTCTTGCATAGGAAATCAAAATATTTTCATTCATTAACGACATTAATTACTTGTTGGTCAGTCTCAACTTCTTTCAAAGTTGTTGTCTGTTTATGAAGGGATTTAACCAAGTTCAAATTTATCAAATAAAACAACATTTGATGTTACCAACATTTAAAATCTGTCTCTTTGAACTTTTCAGGCTTTTCACCATGTCTAGCATTTGTTAGTACAACTGCAACGACCAAAGCAAAAGTTAAAGTTTTAAACAAAAATTATAATAAATATATCACAGGATATATGAGTGGACAAATTATATAAAAATATTTACACTATTTTTTTTATTGAATATGAATATCAATAAAACTTGTAAACAAATACTAAGATTAACGTTTAAGTATAAACATACAAGAAACTTAAACAAGTTTTTTAATGAACAAAAAATGAATTAGTTCACAGATTTAACATGCATTGTACATAAATTTTTTTATAAATAGGTAGCACCGTAAAAACTAGTTTTCTGATTTATATAAAAAAAATTCGAACATGTAGATTATTACTATACAGATTTCGTAATTTCTTACTAATGAAAATCACCAAAGAAATAATATAACAATAAAAAATGTTGTCTTAAGATTGTTATCCAAAATAATTTTTACTAATGACTGAATATAAAAATAGATATATATGTAATAAATCTTAATAAATATAAACTTACAGTGACAAGATGAAAATAAATCTGATTGATGCAATATTCAACACTTTGTCCTTAAAATGAGATTTTGTCCCACAGAGGTGTTTCACGGACTTAACAACAATTTTCTCCCAGGATACAACAATCAACAACTTGGTAGCACTCCAAATCGCAAGTTACAACAACTTGGTAGCACTCCAAATCGCAAGTTACAGACAAACCAACAATGAAGAGCTCTCTTTATTTAATAACACTAAAATGGACTGTCCAAGACAAAACAATAATATTTGAGAAAAAGCAACATAAAAACTGAACTCAAACCACCAGTTTATACTAATAAAATTGGCGGTTAGAATAGTTAAAACCGTTCGTAACTTGTCCCAACAATTGGACACAAAATAACTAACAAAAAACAAAATTAATATTGTGCCAAAAAATAATAAAATACACACAAAAAATTGGACTAAAAAAATATTAGAACGCAAAATAAAATTAATACTTAGGGCAAGTTAAAGACCACGGCCCACAACTGAGCCCGTGCATATTGGACTAGGTCGGGTCGAGCGGTGTGTGCGGACTTAGAAGTCAAACCAAGACTACGTAGGTCCGCCCTCCTTCAAAGAGTTGAGATACCACAAGGGAACCAAACCCGAAAATCGAAATGAGTTATAATATACTGTACTCATTTTTATATTTTATCTATGTTGGACTTTGACTTTTACACAACACTTCAACCAAATTTCATGTTTATCATTCATTAATTTATGGTTTTGTATGAGTATACTACATTATACACATCTCATGCAGTATAATGCGCTACAACTTCGAACCATTTCGAAAGACGTGGGAGTTCCATATTACATTGACATCAAAATTGACCAAAACACTATTTTGTCAACACATTTAAAACACAAAAAATTCCATTAGATAGGTCATATTATATATATTTTTAAATCCATTGAGAGATACCTACACCCAAAAAGGAAACAAAAAAACAATATTTAATTATAAAGCACAATAGTGTTTGTTTATGTTAGTTTTCATGGTCAAGATTAAACACAAGCTTCCTATTTAAGAGTCAAAAAACACTTTTAATCAATGACAAGGACCGTTAATAGCTCTCAAGTTGTGGTCTTTTATAAGAGAGATAAATTAATCAATTACTAAAAAAGAGAGAATGAAAATATATACTATATCTCTAATACAATAGTATTATAGGTATGAATGTCACTAATGGTTCTCAAATTGTAATGTATTGGTTTTAAAAATCTTGGCTCCGTAGGATTAGAAAACGATTTATTAAATGAGAGAATCCTTTATTTTCTAATTGTTGGGCTTCAACTCTCTTTCCCATCCATCTTATCTAATGGTATCTACAATACCATCTTCTCTTGGTATATAAATGTATGTTGCCTCTTTTGGTTCCTCACCCACCCAATCCTCAATACAGAATACGTTTTATCCTTTATTTTGGTACAAAGACTGTATATTTCTATTTTGGACGCCCATCACGTAATGTAGTAGGTCACCTATGTTTTGGCTACAAGAAAATAAGAGATCTTATAAAACTAAATATAGTACGATGTGCTTAAATCATAATTATGTAAATAATTAAAATTCTCTATTAATTTATCATAAATTCTAAAAAATAATATTCACTTCATATCACTTTTACCATTAAAATAGTATTGGTCGAGTTTAAAAGCTTATTAAGATAATGTCAACATATATAATTTGTTCTATACACAAGTTTTAATGTGAACCCAAACTTGGGTAGGAGGGATATAGCCATGATTTTTCGATAGTAGGGGCTAATTTAATAGTATTTTCTGGGGGTTCGGGGACGGGAACCCCCGAGCTGATTTTTTGAGGTTAGTTTTGAGTATTTATCAAATAATTATTAAAATAATTATTTAATCTAATGAAAGGATAAAAAAAATTATCAACAAAAAATTTAAGGTCATTACTATCCCCGAAAAAAAGTAATAGCGTAACGTAACATCAATATCCCCTAAAATTGATAGCATAACATGAAGAAATTATTAACATCAATTAACCCCAATTTTAACTGTAAATATATAACTCGAAACCCCAAAAATTAGAAAGCCTAAATAAATTCAAATTTTAAAAAACACAAGATAAATATATCATTAGAATCTCAATAGCCAAACAAATATATACAGCCAATCAAATAAATTTAACATGTACAAAACAAATAAACAAACAAAGCAAAGCAAAGCAAATAATAAGAGAAAGAGTCTAAAAAGGGGAAATAAATATGTGTTTTTAGTTTTACCTGTTGTTGTAAATGAGAAGCAGTTGAAAAAAAGGAGAAGAGTTGGTCGAAGGTGACTCGTGGAGAAGAATTGGCGCCGGAAGTGACACAGTCACAGTGAGGAGTGGAGAAGAGTTGGAGTAGTGGGGTGGTTTGGGTTTAAAGAAATTCCACTTTGTTTTTTACTGTTTTGTTTTATTGTTAAGAGATTATGTTTTAAAGAATGGGTTGGTTTGATTTATTTATAAAAACATCCCCCAAAACTTTTCTAATTTTTTTAAAAATCCGTGGGGGCACAAGCCCCCACTCATCCTTAAGTAGCTCCGTCCCTAGGTAGAAGTTAGACACAGTGATGCCATATATAGTATAAATAGTCTTATTGACACGAATAATGTGAAATAAGCAATGAGAGTGTTGTAGACACGAGTATATGACATATTGTAAACACGAGTACTTTGTTAAAGTCACAACTTTTGATCATATTATAGATACAAATAATTCACTAGAGGTATGAGTTGTGTTGAAGACGCATGTATTCTCAATAACAATAAATTAAGATATATTCACAAGTACGGGTAATTCAATGTATACGTAGGACGTGTCGTAGGCACAAGGCCAGGCATGTGTATCACCGACATAGCGCACGTTTGTGCAGTAAAGCCCTCTCCAGTAATTGTTTCTTTCTTGAAATTTTTCTACGCTAAAAAATGGGAAAGGGTCAAAACCTCCCCAATAGCAGTCAATCCTACTTGTGTGATGAGACATTTGGAAAATTTCTGTTACTACTTCCACAAGTAGAAATGGGTAGACGGTTAGAGAATCTGACATGAAAGCTATTCTATGACTAAAAATTCACCCATGTTCTTTTTTGCAGTTAAAAATATATAAAAACTGTTGGGTAGAAAGAACTTCTTGGAGGTCTATGTATTCCACGAACTAAGGTAATATGTCAAGTAGATTATGGATGTCTTTTAACTCTTGTATAGAAGTGGTTTTATAAACTCAAACATTGAAAATGGCCCAAGTATGAATTCATATGAGCAAAAATTCTATTGTGTAATATTACCAATATTTAAAGAATTAGCAATATTTTGCTACAGTAACAATTAGACCAAATACATATAAGAACTACAAATAAAGAAACTGAAAAAGAAAAATGAGTAAAAGAAAAAATAAGCATTTACCATATATGTGCAAATTGCTTACAATTCTTGACAATTATAGGTAACTAACTATTATTCTCTTCAGTTACAAACATCTTCCAAAATGTTGTTGCTTCTGCCGAACAACGGACTAGTCATAAATAAAGGTCCTTAATAAGGCTCTGAAAAAGAATTAATATCTCTTACCTAAGATTGTGCTTTTGGCACTTTTAGGCCAAAGCTTAGGCAACTCTCGTGTAATAAACAATTACACACAGATATTCATAAAGATATTCTTACATACGAATCCAGGGTGTACTCAAGGGAACCCTAATTGCAATAGCGTAAGTTAGGCAGATGAGGTAGATATTATACGGAAGATCGCAATCGATTTTGATGATCACATAGACTATATTCATATCAATGTTATGGCAAGATCTGAATATTTTTTTACGCAGGTAGTATTAAAATTATTTTTAGTTTTTCTCTAAAATTACTTTTAGTTTTTCTCCCTAGATTCACGGCACAATATTTTTTTTAACATAATGTACTACAATTATTTTATAACATGCCGTGATGATAGGAAGAAACAATGGGGTGCTTCTATCACAATTCTTTTTATACTATAAGTAATTAATAATCAAACTTAAGGGCCGCGCTTGGTCCAAAATTATTGAAAATCCCAGCCCAAGGTGGGCCCACTCGATGTAATACACAGTTCAACGATAATATATTCCTGGAAGATGAACACATTTAATAGAAAATGTGCCCATTAAGAGCACCCAATTTAGTCCATAATATTACCAAGCTAAAACAAGTTTCTATCACTACAATAATTCATTTCAGTTCGTAATACCACCAAAAGGCACCCAAGTATTTCTAGTTAAATTTCTCATTTTTCAACATTTTTCCTTCCCTCTTCATCTATTTTTTACTCTAAAACCTTCAAACCCTTTTGAACATCAAATAACATACCATCAATATCCCAAACACATACCATCACAACTATCACCGTCATAATCACCAACGCAACAATCTGTGTATGTGCGTATCTCTCATTAACTTTCTCTTAAAAAAAATCCTAGTATAAAAAAGTAATTTTTTTAATTAATAAATGACCCTAAGAAACATTATTTTCAAAGATTAAACCCATAAACAACTTAAAATAAATTATGTAGTAACATATGATTTAAATCATATTAGGGGCATGAACCTCGAAATTTGAACCCATATGGGTGCTGAACCTCAAATGGATGCAATTCTAAAAATGACAAAATTTTGCCCTAAGCTCAAAGCTTGGATCCAGAATTTTTTCTTCGAGTTTGAGACTTGGACCCCGAAATTTTGCCCCATCCCATGTTTGTACAACTATCTTATTTTTTTTTTATTTTTATCTATATTCGAGGCTTGGAGCTAGAAATTTGTCATCATTTTTGGGATAGAAGGAGCCAAGTTAAAGGTTTTCGAATTTGTGATAATTTTTTTCAGAATTTTTATGCGTTATTGTGTTGATTATTATGTGACCGTTTAGAGTTAATGGTCAAGTGTAAAACGACTAGTTGGACAATGGTGTTCACCATAGTTGTAAGAACTATTATGAAAATCATCATGTTTTGGGTCTACTTATGGTAAAATGGATGGCTATGTAGAATTGGGTTAGTACGATGACCTTGTGAAAATTTGGCATACTTAAGAGAGGACAGCATATTGAGTCGTCTTCAAAATTGGGAGAATTTTGATAAAAGATTTGGGTGAGGATAAATTCCGATTAAAGAACGTCAAATTGATGCTGCGCTCAGATTTGGGCAAGATTCGTTGTATTGTTAAGTCGTTCGTGATTTCGGTAAGGATAATTTACGAGAGTTTGGACCTAGGAGTCGGGTCACCATGTGATTTTGAAATATGAAGGGCGACGACTCAATTAGAAAATTTGTATGAGGATGATGTGACTTGTGCATCATAAACGTGTGTTTTATTGATGTACTAATGATGGATAAGGTCTATGGACAAGCAGATGTCCAATTATGAATTCTGGAGATCATAGTGTAGGTTCATTGATGGTTCGATGGAGTTTTATAAATCCTGTATAGTGAGAGTTTATACAGGCATTAGGATTATAGCCACTGATTTCGCACGAATTGAAAAATATTGCCTCACTGAGAGTAGGCACAATATTATGAAGATTTCAGGATTGGTTATTGACGTATTTCTTAGATTAGGGATACAATGAATTTTTGACTTGGGGTACGAACATAGACTAGATGCTAATGATGACATACTTTAAGGGATGAATAAATGCGATGGTTATCCAATGATGGATTTATTTTAGTAGGAAAGGATATGCATAATGAGAAACAATTACATTGTAAAAGTTTGAGGTTACTTTGAGAGCTTTATGGCTAGCGGCGGTCTTAGTTACGGGAAGTTGTGTATGATCACGAATAGTGTTATAATAGTGACGTTGTTATGGAAAATGGTAGATAGTAGACTTTATTAGGATGGGTAGATCTTTACACGCTTAGAAGTAATTAATCGCTCTACTAGATTTAAGGATGGACAGAGGGCGACTTATCGTATGCATGAAAAGGACCATGATGTTCTTAGCATTATTGGATCAATTAATTTAACATGATTTTGTATAACTCTTGGAAGTGATGAGTCTTTTGTTGAAATTGGCACAAGTTAAAAATTGTATGGTTAACGTATTGTTTGGTGTTAGGCTTGAACCAACGGATCTCAATAACTGACTAAGCTATGTAGTAGTGCATTGGGAAGGTTCCTTATTTGGATTTCTCTTGCGAGACGTACCATGCATGAAATTTAGGAAGTTTCGGGAGTTGAGGCACGTTTGGGTTCTAGGATTTTTTTGTTAATACGTTATACATGTGTGGAAATATAACGCATCGGGCGACGTTATATTATATGAGTTAAGGCCAGCGAGGCCAAGAAGTGCAGTGATGAGGGCACTTAAAAATGGTTACATCACTAGTGGAATAAGTGGGACAATCTATAGATGAATTGAGTCACGACTAGTAGGATATTCAAGTATATTTTTGCCTTATAGATGTGCATGGTATGTATGGTTCATTTTGGATGTATAGGTATCATCCATATGTGACGTTTGTGCGTGTGTACATGTGATATGTGGCGTATGGGCATCCCGATCACAGTATGGTAGGCATAGATAAGCCTTTTCTTTTTTATCTCATGAGATACGAGTATAGACTAATTGAGGATACACCTATGATAATTGTGCGGGTTAATTTTTTATGTTATTCTTCAGCGAATTCCGAGGACGGAATTCCATTGTTAGGGGGAAGAATTTAATACCCCGCATTTTCATAATAAATTAAATTAGTAAAATTTAAATTAATTCGATAGAAATTAATTAAATAAATTCGTGAGTAGATTACTTAGTTGTAATTGCATGATTATTTGATTCATTTGTGCATGTTATGTTTACTCGTAAAAAATAAATTGCACGTTAATTAAATTATTAGTATGTGGTGTTCAACTTAATAAAAGTGTGTAAATTGGGTAGATATTACTCGTAAAAAGTGTGTAAATTGGGTAGATATAGTTTGGACACGTTTCAGGATGATTTGGGGACTCGTTTAGGTATTTTAGACATAAAAAATAGCCTCGGAGTATAGGTATACCATTAGGAGAGTTATTGGGCAATTCGGGTAAGGTTTCGGGCTTGTTTGGGGACCCAAATATGGGAGTTTATGGGTAACTCAGGATTAGTGTTATAAGACGGTAATTATGTTGGAATAATAGGCCCTTGATCTTACTCTTTTTAAAAATCCTTTTTACTTCAGAAAGTAATAATTTCCGTTTATAAATGTGGAAGCGTAAAGGTGATGGTTCAATACAATAAACAAATTTTAATTTACTTCATATTAAAATTAAACACAAAGTGAAATAGGATAAATACACATACAATAATTTATTTCACTTAAACACAATTAATTAACTCAAGTCCTAGAAATTTGCCTAATTCATATTTCTCAATTTTACCAAGTTAGGCCAAACCAAATTTTATCAATAAAATTAAGTGACTTGAATTAACATAAACGTTACCCAAATTTAATTAGCACCAAATTAACTTAAGTGTGACAATTAAGACCAATTTTATCTTGAATTATCCTAAGCATGCGTTCTAAGTTCTTATGCAAGATAAAAGTAAATCAATCACACTACGCCGCGATGTACGAGGAAAACCCACAATGGGAAAAAACCTCGGATGGCCCTAGCCTCAAATCCACTAAGTAAGGAATTTACATTTACAAGACAGATGACTTACTTCCTCAACTCAAACCCTCTCAAGTCTTGACGCATCTTCTTGTAACCACCTCTTCCTAGCGGATAATCACGGAGCTCCACCGCGATCTCGGACTCACCGATCGGACAATAGGTACACCGTTAACCACACATGGCGACTTTCACCATGTGAGAAAGCCGCAGCTAAAAAATTCTTCTTTTTTGAGGGATTTAGAAGAAAACCCAAACAATATCTTCAATTCGGTGTAGAGATAAACCCGGTGCCAAACTCCAAGAAAGATGTATATATATGAACTTGGATAAATAAAACTATGGGTGAAAACTAGAGTGGTAAATGAATTTGTCTTTGAAAATTGTCACTCAAAACTTGATCTTTTTCTCTTTATGATTTTGCTCTCAAAACACTCTCTTGGAGTTAGAAAGATATGAAAAAGATGATTTTGAAAAAGTTATTCCCACACATTGATATTCAACAAAAAGTTAGTGGGGTAAAAACTGCTAAAAACTGCCAAAAAGTTTTCCCGCCTGAAATCTCGTTCGAACGACATTTTCGTTCGAACAAAGTCTCATTCGAACGAGGCTTCTAACGAAGTTCCAGTGTGAAATCGTTGGAAATCTCGTTCGAACGACATTTCGAACGAAGTTCAAGTGTCCAATTGGGAATCTCGTTGGCAAACTCGTTCGAACGACATCTGGTTCGAACGAAAAACTCGTTCGAACGACATATCGAACAAACTTCCAGAAAGTTTGTAAAATTTTATTTTTGCCCAGAAACTTTATATACTTTATTTTAAAGCTTTTAATTGAAATCTTTCTGAAAACAAAATACAGTTTTAAAACCTAACACCTAATAAACTTGTTCCAAGCTCCTATATATAAAATGCATTCATACCTTGGAGCATGGAACCACTGTGATGACGTAGAAACGAGGCACATAAAGTCAGCATTTGATGAAGCTTTATACTCTTTGCCACTATGTCTTCGACTAAACACATCATAGGCTTGAAAAGGTACACTTGAACATTATCCTATGACATAAACGTTTTTGTCAGAAATTGAGCCAAAAATTCATTAAGACTCAATTGGAGAATTATGTCCTTAAAAATATTCCCCTTTGGCTATTCCGGGACAAAAAACAAACAAAAATCCTAAAGGGCCGTCAAACTCTACTAGACTAACAAAAAGTCCCACCCAAAATAAAAATACAATACTTGACTCAAACCACCCAAAGGATCATGATCTTTTCCGGTGAAAGTTGCCACTTAAAATATAATTCCTGCTCACTTGAGCAAACACATTACACGCATAGGGAATATCAAAATATTTAATGCAAGTGAAGTAAGATATGATTATAATAGGTTTAGATACCATTTCTCCCCCTATCATTCTCCCCCTTTTTGTTCAGGAATAGACAAAGGTTAAAGAATAAAACATGTAAGTGTGCATAAAGTGATACCAATAAAGCATATGGGCAACAAAATCACAACTAATCCAATAAATAATAACGGATACCAACTAGGATGCAAGAAAATGATACCGATAAGATACATAAAGTATTAAGCATGTGATATCAATAAAGAATGCAACAAGATAGATACCAATTATGAATTAACGCATATATGGACTAGAAAGCACGACAAAGACGAAACAAAAATATCAAATATATGTATACATAAGATATAACTAATAGACGTAAGTATAAATATATAGATATAAACGCACAAATGACACACACAAAATATAATAGGAGTCGTTCACACTCGTATGGCAAAAATGTATCATATGAAAACGGAAGTGTTGGGGTGTGAACTAGTAACAATTAAATTTAGACCCAATCACTTAAAACATGTTCACGGAGTTCTCATTTTATTGCAAACTTTATCACATTTGAATATAACCTCATGTGACAATAAAGATTGAACTCAATGAACGAACATACACAATGAATACAAGCCTAGAGTTTTGATGATTCTACAAACCAAATAGAGTCATGACAATAAAGACCACTAGGATAAACGGACATTGTGCAAACCATTGATATACCATCCAATCTCCCTCAAGAAGCATATATATTCTTTTTATATTGAATGAATATATCAATTAAACACAGGCCTTGGCAATTATATTTCTTTTAGTGCCATTTTTTCTGCTTTTAGGCCTTTGGACCACGTATTTCTTTAAGGTCCATTTCAAACGGTGGCTTACTATTCGCAAAGGACAATAAATCCTTTCGGAGCCCTTCCCCGTGCACATTAATATATACCAATTTTTATTTCTCACAAATCTCACGTACAACGGATTTTGACATGCACTAGTCCTCCTACGTCATAAATATGTAGATGACTAGATTGGTAGGAGAACACCTCACAAATTTCAAATATAACATGTGATATTAAAATTTCAAATGAGCTCGTGTATGTGTGAAAAGAGGCATATAAAAATAGAATCCATTTAAGCAATGCAAAAATCCAACTACTCTATGTAAGCATGGTAAAGAACATAATAAGGATTGACAATCTAGATCAGAAGTTCTAGCCACATGGGAGCGTAAAAGATGGAATTCTAACACAAGTGTATGCCACATAAAGTGTGTCAAACAAAAATATACACACAAAAATCTTTTTGAGTTTTGACGTTTTTAACCAAAAAAATATACTCAAAAGACACACAAAAATCATTTGTATTTTTCATTAAGCTTAAATGAAACAAATAAAACACAAATGATAAACAAAAATCTTTTTGAATTTTTTATTTAATGCAAACAAAAATAAGCAAATATAATACAAAAAGATAAACAAAAATCATTATTCTAGCATGAGATATGTGATGAAGTAATGACTAAAAAATGATTAAACAAGCATGCAATTAGCATGGATGATATAGCATGAAGCACAAAAAGCTAAAGTATGCAAATAAAACTAACACATTCAACCTTTAGATTTTGCAAGAGAGGAAGCATGTGAAAGTAAATGAGAATCAAATACCCTATTTTACAAGGCAACCAAGTCGGATTTCCTAACCCAAATTAATGAAGACTGACTAGTTTGGGGTGTAGGAATTTTAACTACCTTGGTTGCTTTCCGTTGGGATTTTCTAGGAATTCGTTTAATATCAAAACAAAATTTCCTAAGATGACATTTTCGACCACAATGTGTACAAGTAAAATTACGTCGAAATTTGGTACCTAAGGAATGAGCTCTAAAGACTTTCCTAGTAGATTCTCCTAAAACATTGGTTTTGACTTTATGAATAGATTCATTAAAAGTATTGAAGCCTAAACCACAAGTGTCATTTTTAATTTGGACCATATTTTATCTAATTTTTTCGAACGACACTCCAAATCAAATTTGGCATTACTAGAGTCTTTTAATTTATTTTCTAATTCTAGGATGTTAGACTCTAATAAAACATTTCTCTCTTCGAACTCGAGAAGTTCCTTTTTCAAGGATTCCATTAAACCTCTAAGGCTATCTCTCTCGCCTTCTACATATTCAAGCTTCTCGAAGAGTCCTCTCACGTGTCATATGGTCTTCAATCAACACATTATTATCAACTACCTTGACACGTTCTTTCAAACTAACTTCTAACTTCAAATTAGCTCTTTTTAATTTAATTGATTCTTCATATAATTCTTGAAAAGCATTTTGAAGTTCACTCACATTAACCTCTTCTTCATTTTCATTCTCTCTTTCTTCTCCACTCTCACTATCATAAAAAACAATAGAATCATAAACTATAACCTTAGAAGTGTCATGTGTTAAAGTTTCATCAATCGATGAGTTCTCACTATCACTCACATGACTAGCCATAAAAGCCACAAAGTTGGGCTTAGTGGGGGAATCGGGTCCCTCTTCCTTATCACTATCACTAAGGGTCGCATTATATGAAATGGTTCGCTTACCCTCTCTCCTTAGTTTAGTGGGGCACTCAGAAGCCCTATGGTCATAACCCTTACAACCAAAACACCTATTTGACTCGTCCCTATTTAAATTTTCGTTAGAAGATTTAGGGATCCTTTCGGCTTTGTCATATTTAGAAATTTCAAATTTCTTAAAATAATTTTTAAATTTTTCTTTGTTAAATTTAAGAAATTTTCTAAATTTCCGAGCAAACAATGCCATATTTTTCGAGTCACTATTACTCTCGCTCTCTACTACTTGTTTGACCTCTTTTCGGGCTTTTAAAGCAACGCTCTTTTCTATTTTCCTTTTGATTTTAGAGGGAAACATGTCTAGTTCATAGGTTTGTAAATCACCTACGTTCTCTTCTAATTTCATAGAGGCTAAAGATGGTAAAGAATTTAAAACGGTCACTTTAGGGATAAATCTATCGGGAAGGGACCTTAAAATTTTCTTTACAACACGGTTGTCGGGTATTTTCTCTCCCAAGTTAAAAGATGAATTAACAACATCGGAAAGTCTAGCATAAAATTCATCAAACGTTTCTTTTTCATTCATTTTGATAGTTTCAAATTGAGTGGTGAGGTTTAGGAGTTTCGAAGCTTTAATGACACTAGTACCTTCATGAGTAAGTTGTAAAATATCCAACGCTTCTTTAGCGGTCTCACATGTCATAATACGTCGAAATTCATCCAGTGTAACAGCACTAAACAAGGCACTTAAACCTCGGGAATTAAAATTAGACAGTTTAAATTCATCATCACTCCATCTATCGGTCGGTTTGGGAACACGTTCATTATCTACTAAATGAGTTGGTGGAGACCACCCATTAACTACCGATAACCAAACTCTTTCGTCGATAGATTTTAGTGTCGATTTCATTCGCGCTTTCCAGTACGCGTAGTTAGAACCATCAAAAATAGGAAATTTTGAAAATGGAGAAAAGTCCATTTTGGCCAAAAAATTATTTAAAGGATCTTAACGAAATAATTTATCGCTTTGGCTCTGATACCACTTGTTGGAATAATAGGCCCCTACTTTTACTCTTTTTAAAAATCCTTTTTACTTCACAAAGTAATAATTTACTTGTTGGAAGCGTAAAGGTGATGGTTCAATACAATAAACAAATTTTAATTTACTTCAAATTAAAATTAAACACAAAGTGAAATAGGATAAATACACATACACTATTTTATTTCACTTAAACACAATTAATTAACTCAAGTCCTAGAAATTTGCCTAATTCATATTTCTCAATTTTACCAAGTTAGGCCAAACCAAATTTTATCAATAAAATTAAGTGACTTAGATTAACATAAACGTTACCCAAATTTAATTAGCACCAAATTAACTTAAGTGTGACAATTAAAACCAATTTTATCTTGAATTATCCTAAGCATGCGTTCTAAGTTCTTATGCAAGATAAAAGTAAATCAATCACACTACGCCACGATGTACGAGGAAAAATCCACAATGGAAAAAAAAATCTCGAACGACCCTAGCCTCAAATCCACTAAGTACGGAATTTACATTTACAAGACAGATGACTTACTTCCTCAACTCGAGCCCTCTCAAGCCTTGACGCGTCTTCTTGTAACCACCTCTTCCTAGCGGATAATCACGGAGCTCCACCGCGATCTCGGACTCACCAATCGGACAATAGGTACACCGTCAATCACACATGGTGCCTTTCACCATGTGAGAAAGCCGCAGCTAAACAATTCTTCTTCTTTGAGGGATTTAGAAGAAAACCCAAACAATCTCTTCAATTCGGTGTAGAGATAACCCGGTGCCAAACTCCAAGTAAGATGTATATATATGAACTTGGATAAATAAAACTATGGGTGAAAACTAGAGTGACAAATGAATTTGTTTTTAAAAATTGTCACTCAAAACTTGATCTTTTTCTCTTTATGATTTTGCTCTCAGAACACTCTCTTGGAGTTAGAAGGATATGAAAAAGATGATTTTGAAAAAGTTGTTCCCGCACATTGATATTCAGCAAAAAGTTAGTGGGGTAAAAACTGCTAAAAACTGCCAAAAAGTTTTCCCGCCTGAAATCTCGTTCGAACGACATTTTCGTTCGAACGAGGCTTCTAACGAAGTTCCAATGTGAACTCTATAGAAACTCATTGAAAATCTCGTTCGAACAGGCATCTCGTTCGAACAACATTTCGAACGAAGTTCCAGTGTCCAATGGGGAAGCTCGTTGGCAAACTCGTTCGAACGACATCTGGTTCGAACGAAAAACTCGTTCGAACGACATATCGAACGAACTTCCAGAAAGTTTGTAAAATTCTATTTTTGCCCAGAAACTTTATATACTTTATTTTAAAGTTTTTAATTGAAATCTTTCTGAAAACAAAATACAGTTTTAAAACCTAACACCCAATAAAATTGTTCCAAGCTCTTATATATATAAAATGCATTCATACCTTGGAGCATGGAACCACTGTGATGACATAGAAACGAGGCACAAAAATTCGGCATTTGATGAAGCTTTATACTCTTTGCCGCTACGTCTTCAACTAAACACATCATAGGCTTGAAAAGGTACACTTGAACACTATCCTATGACATAAACGTTTTTGTCCGGAATTGATCCAAAACTACATTAAGACTCAATTGGAGAATTGTGTCTTTACAAATTAACAATTAAGAAATCACTTTCTCATCCACTACAACTCAACCCTAGCAACCTCACACCCATTGGTGAAGTTACCAGGGCTAGAGAAGGGAGGAAGACCAATAATCCAAGAGAAAGAGATCCCCAATCGTCAAACTAAGACAAGGATTCTTTTGCTAAATTAATTTCCAATGTGTTTTTTTAATTTAATTGTGTATTTCTCATATAAATTTAAGGGTTAAGTAGATAAATTGATGTTTTTATGATTGGAATAAACCATATGAATATTGAAGAACAAATCTGAAATTATAACGTTTCAGGATCAAACTAATTAGTGACAAACCCGGAAATTAAGTATCGTCGAAATTGGGAATTTAACCTTAGAACTCATGTTGTAAGAATGATGAATCTAATGTAAATTGATAAGAAAGATAGGCTCTTGAAAGGTTTAAAAGAGAAAAGATTGAATCTTATAAACCATGATTTTAATAATGTACGATTCTTGATATAGATTGTTGTCGAGTGAATTGAATGTTTTTTGGGATTACTTTCATGTAGGGAGTTGTTGTTTCATAGTTGGGAATAAACTATAGTTCATACATGGGGTTTGGGTAAAGGTTAGAGACACCGTGGATGAAGGGAGAAGGCAAAATGCCATCATTGTTCATCTTGGTAGTCCAGCAGAACCGAACCAGTTCAGTGGGAGGGGCTAACTGGTTCACTAATCGAACCGATTCAGTCCAGCCAACGAACTAATTCGGTTTGTTGCGCTGGTCCCCCTTTTTGTTTGCTATTTTTCGTGGATCGTTTAGGAATCGACATGAATTATGGAGTTCGAGATATGGAATTGGACTTCTGGGAATATAGAGGGGAGGTTAGGGAGTACCTTAGGTTAACCGGTGATGAATTCCGTGTAGGGATTGTACCAGGTTGGTACTGGGGAACGTTCAGGTGATTTTTACGAACTTAGGAGAGTATGTGGAAGTGTGACTGCTTCCTATGATAATTTTGGACAAATTTTCTAGAGCGCTCATTATACTGGGATATAAGCATATAGTTGTAATGCGCTGACTTGAGGACTACACCTAAGTAAGGGTTGTGTGTAGGATGTTGTCAGAGACAAAGTTCAAAACTATGAGTTACTCTAATATAATATAAATCATCTTTACTATGTAAATGTTCAAATTGAAAGACACATTTGCTTATCCACAATTCTTTAAATTATTATTAAATAAATTATCAAAACTTATAAGTGGGGGATTGTTGGAATCTTTTAAAGTGTAAAGCTTTGAAATCCTTCTGAGCGGAAAAACTTTTGCTTTCATGAGTTGATGGTGTATATTTAAAGGAAACAAACAAACAAGAAAGCAGGTAAAGCCTTATGAAAGTGGAGTTTGATGGACAAATTTATATTTATAAAAAAAAATCTGAATCTCACTTTATCTCCATTCAAAATATTCACTTTCTGTTCAGATTGTACTTTTCCCAAACTACCTGAAATGAGTTGAGATTTAAAAGATAATCTCTCTCTCTCTCTCTCTCTCTCTCTCTCTCTTTCTGTAAGAACTCCTTATGGTGCAGACCCCGGTACATACCATTTTTATAAAGTAGTAAAAAAATAAAAATTTTGATGAAACTTCATGGATATGATCTCCACGGTGAGAAGATCATTTTTAATTTTTTTCATAAAAAATACAATAAAAAAACCGTTGAGATGAGGTGATATGTCAAAAAATGGTATAAATATGTATTTTCGACCGTTGAAATTTTGATGATCATCTCACTCACTTTTTGATTGAATTTTTTTATGAAATTTCATGGCTATGATCTCGACACTGAGAAGATCATATCCACGAAGTTTCATAAAAAATTCAATCAATCAAATGGCTAGCGCAGACCAAAAAATTCAACGGTAAAAAATGCATAATTATATTATTATTTTTTTACATATCACCTCATCTCAACGGTTTTTTTATTGAATTTTTTAATGAAAAAAATTGGAGATAATCTTCTCACCGTAGAGATCATATTCATGAAGTTTTATAAAACAATTCATTTTTTCAGTATTTTAAAAAAAATGATATGTACCGAGCTCTGCACCAAAAGAAATTTTTACGGGAGACTTTATGTATATATATATATAATCTCTCTCTCTCTCTCTCTCTCTCTCTCAAAACACAAAAAATGGGCAATCTAAACAGAGACTTTAAAATTAGTTCTTCAACTTTGCATCAACATAGCAGTGCTCGAAATTTTTTTTCCTCGCGAAATAAATTTTGTCTCGTTACAAAATTGTGATATTAAGCAATTAATATCAATTGGGTGTTAGTATGTCATATAACTACATTGCATAGTTATATGAGAGAGAGTTGATTATGAGCTTGTTTTATCTTGGGGACGGCATGACAGTGCACTACTTGTACATTAAGGGTAGAGTCGCGAAACGTCTTAAAAAAAATACCATGCAGTTCATATTTGCGATAAATGTATGAGATAACTATTTAATTTCTAGTAGTAGAATAAAATAAAACATTATGTTTATTTTTCGTTGGCTCCATAAATCTCTCTTAGTGTAATTTTTTAATCACAGTATCTAAATTGTACTAAGAAGTTATTTTGAATTGACCAGCACACCCCCCCTTTAAAACCACACAATCTAATGTCCCAACATCTGGGAGATTTTGGAATTCTTTTTAAATGTGTTAAGATAGTAGCACCCAATAATGGCCATTCCCCAATGGGCTGTTTATTATTGACGCCAAACATGGTTCCAGATGATTCCACCAATACGACAGCAGAATGAGGCGGTACCAAGCACTTCCCTAGATCGAACTTATCACATCAATACATGTCATATACTTATAAGTCCACATCAAAGTTTATAAGTGGTACAACTATGGGAGATGGCCCAAAGTATGAATGACCTTATCCATCTTTGTAGTGGCACTCGTGGGCTAAGTGGGCGAACTTGGTGGTGTGTGGCTATGCATGCCGCTGCTCATAGCATGTGGGTCATGCCATGTGTGTTGCACAATGTGGGCAATCGGTAGTGCATTCCGGGGAAAACTGTATAAGTCAAGAAGTTGGGCACGATATTGGATGTGATATTGAGTTGGCATTTGATTCTCTACAATTAGAGCATCTCCAATGCAAATGTGAGTTGTTTCCTATGTGACTATGATTGACAATGTGCATCTTATGTGGCATTTCAATGTGAGTTGTTTCCTATGTGACTATGATTGACAATGTGCATCTTATGTGGCATTTCAATGTGAGTTGTTTCCTATGTGACTATGATAGGCAATGTGTATCTTATGTGGCATTTCAATGTGAGTTGTTTCCTATGTGACTATGATAGGCAATGTGTATCTTATGTGGCATTTCTTATTCTCCCACTCCACATTAGCATTGGAGATACTCTTATATATCAAAGTGGGTTGTGCCTAATATTGTAGAACAAAGCCAGACTTTTAGGCAGGGAAAACAAAGACTTGTAGAACAAAGCCAGACTTTTAGGCAGGGAAAAACAAAGACTTATGGGCTGGAAAGCTCAATATTTCTATTGTGCTGCACATGACCAATTTTGTGGGATAAGTTTGCCAGATATTTAGAGATGTCCATGTGGGCAGCTTTGCGAAAACTACCAATAGATGCTTGTTGGAGTTTTCAAGATATCGCGACTCTAGAGCAGTTAGGGTACAACTGAAGTGAGGTGGAACTGCCATCTTCTTTGGCTATGTTTGTTGTAAGCCTTACTTGAAAAAACGTAGGCATTGCGATGAACCTAAATTTCAGGTTGGCTTATGAGTTTGTGGAGTAAAGTCAGTTCCACATTGGGCTGACTTCATTTGTGTGTGTGTGTGAGGGGGGGGGGGGGGGGGGGGGGGGGGGGGACCTCAGCCTATGACACAAGCACATAAAATAATTCAAATCCTGATAAGTTTTTAATAATCAACGACTTTTCAAGTGCTCAAGGGATGTTTAAATACTGCAAAGAGAAACTTAACCACAAGTATTTTCCTCGAGCCAGTCTAGAATTTACCTATTTTTCAATTAAATACTGAATGTATCCACTTTAATTAACGTCATCAGTCAATGGGTCAGCGCCTGAAACACATTTAGAAGGCTCCAACTGGGATACAATGTCTTCTAACATCTTATATACACACTTCGACTCTAAATGTAATTCATCAAAGGCGATAAATTCATGAACCACACCATTTAATTCAATCCAACTACATCCCCGTGTCTTTTCGACCCCTCTCCACTTCATAAGTTTCCTTATATGTGCTGCTGCTTCCCAATTACAACATGCAGAATATAAATTTGCCAGAAGTGCGTATCTACCACTATGATGGGGTTGTAGCTTGATTAAATGTTTTCCAATCCATTCACCACAATCATAGGCCTTGTGAATCATGCAAGCACCAAATAGAGCACCCCATACACCAGGAGTAGGCTCCATAGGCATCTTTTCAATTAACTTAGTTGCTTCCTCCAACTTTCCTGCCCGACCTAGGAGATCAATCATACAACCATAATGATCAACATTAGGTTCTAAACCATAAAGGCTGTTCATTAATCCAAATACCTTGCGTCCCTCGTCGACAAGGCCCCCATGAGAACAAGCACTAAGAACACCAATTAAAGTAACCTCGTTAGGTTGAACCCCATTGTTTAACATTTGAGAGAAGAGATTTAAGGATCTTAAACCATCTCCATGCATTGCAAATCCATTAATCATTGCAGTCCAAAGGTACACATCCTTCACTGTCATCTTCTCAAAAACCAACAATGCTTGGTGAATGCACCCACACTTTGCATACATATCTACTAAAGTCGTGCCAAGTGTTGTATTAACTTTTAACTTATTTGTATCTATATAATTATGAACCCACCTCCCTCGATCCAGTGCCCCTAGTTGCGCGCAAGCAGTGAGAACACTCGCTAGTGTATATTGATTAGGTTTAACTTTGTGTACAAGCATGTCATCGAAAACAAGTAGTGCATCTTTAAATCTACAACATTGCACATAACCAGCTATCAATGCAGTCCAAGAAACAAGATTTCTGTAGGGCATTTCCTGAAAAACTTTACGAGCATCATGGCAATAGCCACATTTTGAATACATATTAATGAGAGCACTACCAACATAGTGATCCCAAGGGACTCTCCCTGATTCCACATAAAACCCATGAACCCATCTTCCAAACCACACATCACCCACCATACCAGCTGCAGAAAGAATACTAACAACAGCCACCTCATCAACCTTAACACCCATTGATCTCATCTCCCCAAAAAACTCTAAAGCTTCGACGGCACGCTTGTTTTTAATGTAGCCATCAACCATTGCCGTCCATGTAATCACATCCTTTTGCGGAATTTCATCAAACACTTGGCGTGCATAGTCAATGTAGCCACAATTTGCAAAAGCAGAAACCAGAGCATTGTGCACAAAATGATCACAATTCAATCCAGATTTGACAATGTGAGGGTAAACGAGAGATGGGTTCAGATTTCTGGCCCTGGAGAACGCCTTAAGAAGTAAAGGGAAGGTGTGGTGGTTTGGAAGGATCCCATGTTGTGTCATTCCGGCGAATAAGTAAATGGAAAAATGAGGTTGTGAGGTGGTAGAAAATACTTGTATCATAGAATTCCATAGGTCGATTTGATGGAAGAGGGACAAAGTGTAGGCAATATCGGGACGGGTGTGGGAAAGGCCACAAGTAATGAGTATAGAGTGAACTTGGTTGAGATGGTTCAACTTCTTCAAAAACAGGGAGCTTAATGTGTTGGAACTAAGGACCTTCATTCTCGCGGTTGCCGTTGCAGTCATTTAATTGGGGAAGAAGAACCTAACAGTCTTTTGGAGTTTTGAATACGCGAAAAGGAAAAAAGAAAAATTTTATTACAAGGGAAAAGAAAAGAAGAAAAAAAAAAGGGCTAAGCTATCCGCACTCCACCAAATTCTTGTGGCGCTCCAAAAAAATTTCAAATGACAAAACTAACCTTAGTGCTAATAAAAGGAAACCCTCCCATTTCCCATGTTCTCCAACACTAAGAAATAAGTAGTGTTAACAAATATTTTAAGCTGATAATATTATGGAATTTTATATAACTTTATATATATATATATAAATGAATAAATAATTTTTTTTTTAACCAAATAAGAACATCGTCAAATTAAAATATAAAACTACATGAATTTATTTTTACTTAACACGAATACGATCTAAGTACAAGCGACACGACATAATATTTTTTATCAAATGCAAACACGACCCAGTAAACTTGGATACAACACGATTTTTTTATAACTTAACACGAACACAATCCAAATAAAAGAGACACGACATGACACAAAATATTATTTTAATTTATTTACAGAATCAGAAACACGATCGAACAAAAAAAATGATTTCGTATTGTGTGACATTTTAATTTGGTCCTGTTTCTATTTTTGTAAAATAAAGATTTCACAACACGGCCAAATTAAAATCATGTTGTGAAATCTTTTTTTTTTTACAAAAACAGAAACATGGCCAAATTAAAATGACACAATACGAAATCATTTTTTTCCCAAAAAGGGCAAGTTAAAGCGACACAACATATTTATTTTTTTTGCTTAACAAACACTAACACGATTCGATGGGTGTATTGTTTATGTTTTACTTCGATCGTGTTTGTGTTTATGTTTGGTAAAAAAAAATCGTGTTTGTATTTGGTAAAAAAAAATTATTTGTGTTTGGAGAAAAAATCCTGTAATGGCGGTTTGTGATGAATTTATAAAAATAAATTACTTTTCATAACTGTCCGTTATAATTTATTTTTACCAAACTGCCATTACAAGATTTTTTTTCCAAACACAAATAATATTTTTTTTACCAAACACAAACACGATCGAAGTAAAACATAAATACCACACCACATCGGATCGTGTTAGTGTTTGTTAAACAAAAAAAAATCATGTTGTGTCGCTTTAACATAATTTTAATTTTGCCGTGTTGTGAATTTTTTTTTTTACAAAAATAGAAGCACGACCAAATTAAAATATCACACAATACGAACTCATTTTTTTTGTTCGGTCGTGTTTCTGTTTTTGCAAATAAATTAAAATAGTATTTCGTGTCATGTCATGTCTCTTTTATTTGGATTGTGTTCGTGTTAAGTTAAAAAAAAAATTGTGTTGTATCCAATTTTCATTGGGTCGTGTTTGCATTTGATAAAAAAAATTATGTCGTGTCTCTTTTACTTGGATCATATTCATGTCAAGTAAAAACAAATTCATGTCGTTTCATATTTTAATTTTAATATATATATATATGTGTGTGTGTGTGTGTGTGTGTGTGTGTGTGTATACATTAAAATATAAAGTTAGATAAAGTTTCATAATATTATGAATTTAATAATATTAAAGCGACAATAACACGCCATTACATGATTATTTTTCCAAACACAAATAAAATTTTGCGTCGGGACGTATCGTGTCGCATTTATTTGGTTGTGTTTGTATTTTGTAAAAAAATCAAAATAAAATTTCGCGTCGTACCAAGTTGATTTTACTTGGACACAATGCAAGTAAAATCAACCTGCCACGAAATCTTATTTTATTTTTTTTATAAAAGCACAAACACAAACAAATTAAAATGTGACATAATAAGAAATCTTATTTAATTTTTTTACCAAAGACAAATACGGCCAAATAAAAGCGACACGACACGAAATTTTATTTTTTAATCAAAAACAAATACGACCCAATTAAAATACGATAAAACACAAAACGTTTTTTAACATAATACGAACACGTTCCAAGTAAAGCGACACGATACAAAATCTTATTTTATTTTTCTTTTACCGAACATAAATACAATAGTGACACTAATTATGTGTACAGCTAATGTCACTATAGAACTAAAAATTATTTTTTTAAATGTGTTGGACTAAATCTTAAATAAAATATTTTTTAGAAAATAAACATTATTTAATTTCTTCTATAAATTTATTGGAATTAAAATTATTTAAAATATTAATTGCATCTCTCACAACTTTCTATCAATATCAAAATTAAGTATCAAGTCAACCCCATTTTTCTCTACTTAAATGCCACGGATCCATAAGCTAAAAATTCCTAACTTTGATATTATATAAAAAGGGGTATATTTGGTATTTGACAAATAACTTGGAGTGCCAACAGATTATTTGGAGCGGCAATAGCCGCCCCAAAAAAAAAAGAGGAATAAATTTTATTTTCATCGTTTGAAAGTTTATGAGGAAAGAAAAAATTATTTTCCTTCCCTTTGTTTGGAATTGAGGAAAGAAGAAAAAAATAATTAAAAAAATTACTATTATAACCTTATAATTAAGACCATGGGTTATTTACATTATTAAATTAATTGAAAGACATTAAATAACTATTCAGACATACTAAATAAATGTTAAGTCTCAACACGATAATTTCATAATAATAAGTGGATAAATTTAAATATTCAAATACGATAAATCCTTAATAAGTTCAAAATCTAAATAAATTAAAAAATAACACTAAGTCATTGATATCATATGAGACGAGCGTCAGCCATCAATTTCTCTAGAATTATTAAACGCACTGTACAACCAAATACAATCCTTGCTTTGTCAGGATTTTGTGCGAGGAAAAGATACGCCCCATCGATCATATACGAGTGCACTCCAATAGTCATCAACTCTTCAAATATTTTCGACTCTGAATAAACACGTGGACAAGATTCCCTAATAACCGCATTACCCTCTCTAATTGCATGAGCTACATTGTCAAGAGCACCTTTCAACAACTCATTTTCTTGATCAGTATGTGAAGCCTTCTTTTTTTCCCTTTGAAGGTGTTGCATCGATATGTTTAGACCTTGCTTGATTTAATAGCCTGTCAACACCCTCACTTACATCGGTACCAAAACCCTCTATAGTAATATCGTCATCCAAATCGATGGAATTGATTGTGTCACCCTCGCTATCATCTATTGCATTATCCCATCGACGCTTCTTTTCCTTAGTTGTCTCAGCACAATCATTCATAGCCCTATCTTTAGCAAACAACTCTACTAATTTGTCATAGTTGTTAACCGGTTTAGTCTTCCATTTTTTTGCTTCGGGTTTGGCCTGTTAAAATAATAATAAAAAAACTAATCAATCTATTATCGGTTAAATGCATTGTTATTGAAAAAAATAAGTTGGAAAATATACTTCAATTAGATGTGACCAAACTTCTGGCTTGGCACTCCATATTTTTATAATTAGACTCCAAGCAAAGCCATTTAAGTTTTTGAACAAATCGTAACATTTATTAAAATGTTCTTTGAGAGTCTTAAGACGATTTTTCAAATGATCCTTGGTAAAGTCAATGCGAGAATTTTTTTTCTTGCAACTCGTTAACCATATTAAGGTACGCAGTAGTTGTGAATGTTCCATCTAGTTTGTTTCCTTCACGTGTTTGGTAAAGCATTGCTTCAATGAACGTATCATCCATTTGAGACGTCCAAGACAAATGGACCTTTTTTGCCCCAATATCTTTTTCATTGTTTAGCTCATTTTCGAATCTAAGCAACATAAAATATAATAAATTGACACATGAATCAAAACAATATCATATAAACATAATAATATTTAGCAAACAATTTATCAACATAAAAGGTGATGCATTTATTTATCAACATAAAAGGTAATGCATTAATTAGTTAATTAATAATTATTTCACATATTGTTTGCTATGCAATTTAGTAGATGTTCTGCTGCTCTGGTATCCTCGTCATTTTCCCTTGAAGGAACTTCATCGTCATCATTCGTTTTTCATTTTTCTAGGTCATCATCAACTTCCTTTAAAATGTCTTCATCAGGGTCAACCGTCATTAAATAATTATGTAAAATACAGCACGCTAGAATGATCTCTGATTGTACACCAATAGGGTAAAATGATTCATTAGTGCTTCTTATGATAGGAAATCGTCTCTTCAGGACTCCGAATGGCCTTTCAATTGAATTACGCAATGATGCATATCGATGGTTAAATAACTCCCGAGGGTTTACAGGTGGGTTTCGTTGGGAGTACTCTTTTAAGTGATAGCGAACACCTCTAAAGGGTGCCATAAACCCTTTTTTATGCATAAATTCCGCGTCAACAAGATAGTATTTACCTATTAAAATGAAAGGGTAATTAGTATAGACACTAAGATAATATGCAAAACAAACTTTAAATTTAAAAAAATTATTACTATTAGGTATTTTTAGTTTGTTTTCTCTCGTAGGTGCATTTTTAATAATTCTTAAGTAAGAGGCAGTCCCTTCCCAACCATGCAATACATACGTAAATTTTAAGTCAAATGTACATGCCGCCAACACATTTTTTGTTGGAAAATCTTTTCTACCACAATATTTAGCCGCTTCGATGGTGGACACTTTGACACGAACATGGGTTCCATTGACAGCCCTAACACAGTCCTGACAACAATGGGGTGCAAGAATATCTTATATAGTTCTATTTATGTAAAATTATAAAGAAAAAGATATTCAAATAATGTTAGTTACCTGATAGGTTGGGTTTCTCTGCGGCGCGAGAATCACCTACGCGCCGATCGTTTGTTATATTCGGCTCACCAATTCTATACAAAAACCTAAGCTATGACTACACTCTTTTAAGGGAGTATGGCAGCTAGTCTGAGTATCGAATCCACAAAGACAAGTTGCTAGAATTTAATTGGTTTAATACTTCTAAAATAAAAGTGAAAAAGATAATTGCTAACAAAATAAAAGATAAATAAAGGAAAAGATTATACTAGGCGAGTGTATTTAAACTAAAATTAATAAAGAGAATAAAAACTATAGGTTGCGTCGGATATCCCTCACCCCAAATTAATTAGTATAAAATGATTACATGGGTCGACAAGTAATTAAGATTGCGTCTCGTTTCGACAGTTAATTAAATCAAGAGTTGCA
The DNA here is from genome assembly GCA_949130495.1 of Sambucus nigra. NCBI lineage: Eukaryota > Viridiplantae > Streptophyta > Magnoliopsida > Dipsacales > Adoxaceae > Sambucus > Sambucus nigra. Next base: position 373,279,926 of record OX422209.1, on the reverse strand, counting down.
CACCCCTAAATTCGCATAAAAGTCTAATAATATTTTGCCGGCCTCAACAAATGCCCCAGAAATTACGCACGTAAGGTCGTAAATACGGAACATACATGATATACCCCATTAAATCTCCTAGGCATAATAACTAGGACAACACACTCGAAATAAACCCGTAAAATTCATCACCAAAGCAAAGAAACACATGAACCCTAAGTGAGTTCAATCCGACACAACCTAGACTAAATTAACCACTACACATAATTAATGACATTAATTAAACTAACTAATTAATTAAAGCAACCAATTAATTTAACAACTAAAATTATCTAGGCATGGAAATATTTAACTAAGCATGGAAATAAATGGACAAAGCATTAAAAAGAGGAAGATGACAATGAATAGTACAAGAAACTTACATTAATGGATAAAATTCAACACAAATGAGGAGAGCGGTGGTCTCCACAATAAACCCCAATATTTCTCTAACCTAGGTGTCACGACCCCGTCCCAAAATAGTAGTGGGGAATAAGTGTCTTGACATGCCGCCAAGGCAACAAATATTCTGGCGTAAATTGTTTCCTTAATTAAATGCAACGAAAATAAAATTACATGGTTATGAATCGTAAAATACTGAAATTAAAGGAATTACGTCATTAGAGCTTTCTAAAAGGAAACTTCATTTGTATTACAAGTAACCAAGAGTTACAACTAAAAATGAAATTTAAAACTTATTACAAGAGCGTCAAACATGCTCTATATGATATAACAAACTTTTTATTTAAAATAACCAAAAGAGCTCTAAAAGCTTAATCTTCCATATAGTCCTTTTACGTTCCATCCAAGCCTACTTATTTCCTGAAAATGGTTAGTTATACAACATCAGCTAAAAGCCGAGTGAGGTTCAATCTCTAGACATTCTAAGGTTTTGTTCAGAAAATTAATAACTATTCAAATCTAAAGAGTAGACATATACATATATGGATAGGAATTTGATGTCTAAAATTTGAGATAACAGTATACAGAAATGAATAGCACAGAATATAACAGGTACGACAAATCAATTGCAATATCTTTTTCTTTTAATATATCATTTTAATGGCCGAGTACACTCTAATATCGTATTCTTTTATCGTATTATTCCCCAATAGTTGAGGGTCAATCGAACTTGTTCGTCACAACGCCTTATTTAGGGCACACTAGTGATAACCCAGCTGGGAAGGTCAGTCAGTAAAGAGGTCCCTTAGGCCAAATCATATTTTCAATATTCAATATCATTTTCAGTAATCATGTAAATCGGTATGTCTATATGGACAAATATAAACATATCACAAGGAATCAATCATGGGTATCAGATGAATTTTGAGAATAAAATCAGTTCATAAAATATATAATTTTCATAATATCGTATAATTAAAACACACAAGGAATGTCAGAGTACTCACCTAAAACAAAAGTTCAAAGTTATAGAAACAGAGTCTTGGATCGCTCGTTAATCTTGAGACGAAACTTCTTCTTAAACTTTCCCCGCACTTTGTCTCACTATTTCTTTGTAAGCTTTTGGTATAATTTCTTGTAATGGCTGATCCAAGGGCTTTATTTATAGTTTTCAAAGGTATTTAGGCGTTGGCACGTGTCTGGGTGATAAGGCTTTCATTTTGGTGAGTCGGCGTTCACGTGTCGCGCAACGGATCAGCTTTGTAGTCTTAGTTTACCAAACGGCGACACGTGTTTTGCCTTTTTCTAGAGGATTGGCATGTGTTGTATCCTTTCCTATAAAGGCGACACGTGTGCGGTGGAGGTGTCCAAAATAAAGCACGAGGTGGAAAGCACGAGGTGAAAAGTTATTAAGGGTATAAGGGTCATTTTACACCTGAAGAGTATTTTAGAAATTTTACACCATACATTTTCAATATTTCTTAGAGGTCCTTGAAAATATTTTATTTACAAAATAGTACTTTATATATTTTCATTTTAATCCTTGAAACTTTAGTTATTTAAAATTAAGTCCCTAAAGTTTCATAAAACTATATTTTCTACCCAAAACTTATCTTTTAACTTAGGATATGTTATTAGACTTTGATTTTATCTATATTGTTGAAGAAAAAGGTCATTTTTAGGTGTTGAAGTCGGCCTAACTAGACTTCCATTCCAACCAATCAAAATATAACACATGGTGTGGTAATAAGACAAATTACGACTTAAAGGATGGATAAATTTACCCTTATTTCGAAATTTTGGTATAACTTCTTGCTCGGACCTCCATTTAACACACTGTTTGTTATGTTACAAACCCAATTCATATATCTACAACTTTTTAGTTTTTACCTCAAGTCAATTGTTATATTATAATGGTCAAAACTAGTCTCTCATATGAACATTCCTACCGAAAACTTTACGTTTGTATTAATTTGACATTTCATGATTTCTGAAGGTAGGTTTAGACTAAAATAATAATTTAACATTATCAATATCACATATGAATTAATACAACATTTAAAACTATATATGAACATATAAAAGTAGGGTCATTACATCCTACCCTCCTTATAAAAAGTTTAGTCCCCAAACTTTACTTACATAAATTTTAAAATAGGTATGGATAGCGCTCCTTTATTTCATCTTCCCATTCCCATGTTGCTTCTTCAACAGTATGATTACACCATAATAATTTGACCAGTGGAATTACCTTGGTTCGTAATGTTTGATCTTTATGGTCCAAAATTTCTACTGGATGCTCAATGAATGACAAATCTTCTCTAATTTGAAGAGGTTAGTGACTTAGGATATGTGCTGGATCAGGTACGTATTTCTTCATCATTGACACATGAAACACATTATGCACACTAGAGAGTTCAGGAGGTAAGGCTATTCTATACGCAACAGCTCCTATCCTTTCAAGGATTTCAAAAGGTCCTATGTATCTTGGACTTAACTTTCCTTTCTTCCCAAATCGGATTACTCCCTTTACTGGTGATACTCTTAAGAACACATAATCTCCTCTTTGGATATCTAGTTGGTGGTGTCGATTGTCAGCATAACTCTTTTAACGACTTTGAGCGATTCGAAGTCGGTCTTGTATCAATTTTACCTTCTCTGTTGTGATCTAGATCAATTCTGGTCCCAATAATTTTCTTTCTCCAACTTCTACCCAACATGCAGGGGAATAACACCTTCTACTATAAAGTGCCTCATACGGAGCCATATGAATACTTGCTTGATAACTATTATTATACGCAAATTCCACTAATGGTAAATGATCATCCCAATTCCCTTTCAAATCAAGTACACATGCTCTAAGCATATCCTCTAAGGTTTGTATTATTCTCTCATATTGTCCATCTGTTTGAGGAAAAGCGGTGCTAAAATTCAATTTTGTTCCCATGGCTGCTTGTAGGCTTTTCCAGAAGCGAGACACGAATCTAGGGTCACGATCAGAAACAATTGAAACTGAGGTTCCATGAAGCCTAATAATTTCCCACATATACAACTTAGCTAACTTTTCTAAAGGATGGGTAATCTTAATGGCAAGAAAATGAGCAGATTTAGTTAACCTATCAATAATTACCCAAATAGAATCATTACCATTTGAACTCCTCGATAAACCTGTCACAAAATCTATAGTAATATATTCCCATTTCTACTCAGGGATAGGTAGGGGTTGCAGTAATCCTGATGGTTTTTGATATTCTGCCTTTACTTGTTGATAAACCAAACACTGAGATATAAATTTTGCTATTTCCCTCTTCATGTTATTCCACCAAATTACACTTTGAAGATCCCTATACATTTTTGTACATCCGGGATGAAATGTGAATCTTGAGTAATGACTTTCCTCCAATATTTGCCTCTTTAGTTGGGCATCACATGGCACACACACTCTATTTTCAAACCTCAATATATTATCTCGTATCGCAAATTCAGTTCTCTTCCCTTCGATAACTTCTTCTCTAATCTTCTTCAGTTGTGGGTCATTTACTTATTCACTTTTGATCCTTTCCATCAACATGGGTTATACTTGTAAATTCAAGATTATTCCTCCTTTGCTATAAATACATACATCTATGTCCATACTTTTTAAATCCTTCAACAGAGCTTCCTGATTTGTAATAAGACATTCTAAATTCGGTGTAGACTTTCTACTTAATGTGCCAGCTACTACATTAGCTTTCCCCGGGTGATAGTGAATATTTACATCATAATCCTTCATCAATTCTAACCACCTCCTTTGTCTCATGTTCAATTCTTTTTGAGTAAATATATACTTCAAACTCTTATGATCAGCATAAATCCACAAGTATCACCATATAAATAGTGTCTCCAAATCTTAAGAGCAAAAATTACAGCGGCTAATTAAAGGTCATGGGTTGGATAATTCTGCTCATGGGTTTTTAACTATCTCGAGGCATAAGCTACTACTTTTCCACTTTGCATTAGGACACATCCCAAACCATTTTTAGAAGCATCACTATAAATCATAAATCCCCCTATTTCGGAAGGAATAGTCAAAATTGGGGCAGTTACTAATCGATTCTTAAGTTCTTGAAAATTATTCTCAACTTACTCAGACCATTCATATTTCACCTTCTTTTGTGTTAACCTAGATAGAGTTTTGGCAATAATGGAAAATATTTTAAAAAATCTTCTATAATAGCCAGCTAATCCAAGGAAACTACGAATCTCCGTCACATTAGTTGGTCTAGGCAATATCTAGTATATCCATGATCTTTTGAGGATCAACCGACACTCCCTCCTTAGAAATGACATGTCCTAGAAAAGAGACGATAGGCAACCAAAACTCACATTTCTTTAATTTCGCGTATAATTTCTCCTTCCTAAGGATTTGCAACACTATCTCTAAATGCTTTTCATATTCTTCAATACTTTTGGAATATATAAGGATGTGATCAATGAAAACAACCACACACTTATCCAAATATTTCCTAAACACTCTATTCATCATATCCATAAAAGCGACTGGTGCATTAGTCAGTCCAAATGGCATCACAAGAAATTCACAGTGACCATATCTAGTACGAAAAGCTGATTTTGAAATATCCTCCTCCTTAATCTTTAATTGGTGATAGCCTGGCCTAAGGTCAATCTTAGAAAATACGTGCGCACCTTGCAGTTGTTCAAACAAATCATCTATACGAGGTAAGGGGTATTTATTCTAAATGGTCACCTTATTTAGTTCACGATAATCTATACATAACCTCATCGTCCCATCCTTCTTTTTAACAAATAACACTGGAGTACCCCAAGGGGATATACTTGGTCTAATAAAACCCTTATCTAACAGATCTTGCCATACGATAAGGTGGTTTTGAGATTGGCATAGTTTCGGGAATAAGGTCAATCGTAAACTCGATTTCTGTACTAGGAGGAAGACTGGGTAAATCATCTGGAAAAACATCAGGAAAATGTTTAGTTATGGGAATATCTTCTAAACTAAGCTCTTTTATTTGCAAATCAATAACAATTACAAGGAATCCTTGACATCGCTTCTTAAGAAAACTACAAGCTTGCATTGCAGAGATAATATGTATGGGAGATAGGATGCCATGTTCCTTCAAAACTAAATTCTGGATGGTTAGGAATTTGGAAAGTAACTCTCTTCTCAGAAAAATCTACCTTAGCATGATACGATGCTAACCAATCCATCCCCAAAATGACTTTAAAATCTCTTATGTCTAAAATTATCAAATCGGTAAAGAGTTTATGACTACTAACATCTATAGGGCAAGACTTATATACTAATGTTCCCGTCAATAACTCACCCGAAGGAGTAAAAACGTGTATGCTATGATTCAAGGATTCGAGAATATTAGGAAAGCGATTGACAAAACGCACAGACACAAATGAATGGGTAAAACCAGGATCAATTAAAACTTGAAAAGTTTGTGCACATATAGAAAGTGTACCTGACACTACTGCATTAGAAGCTTTTGCATTAGAAAGATTAAAAACTCTACCTTTTCTGTCATGATCCTTGTTGTCATTAAAGGTCTTTGTTGGCATCTTCCCTTTGTTAGGGAAATATTTCATTTTATGTCCCTTTTGGCCACACTCAAAGCAACTTCCCGTCTCCAAGTAACATGGTTTCCCTCTATTAATATTACCACATCGTTGGAATCTATCAACATTAAAGGGTTTATTTACTTAAGGTTGTCCTATATTAGGTATAGTCCTAACGGGTTTGTTATTGGGGTTTCTTCCTCTTTGTTCTCCAAACTTCTTCTTCCCCTCTCTAACCTGATATTATTCTTCACTATCCTTTTCAGCTATTGTTGCCCTAGCCACCACGTCATTATATGATGTCAACTTCAAGATGGAAATTCGACTATGAATATTCAACCTCAACCCATGTTCAAACTTCTTGGATTTTAAAACATCGGTTATCACAACATGAGGTGCAAAACGGGATAACTCAGTAAACCTTGCCTCATATTGACTAACCGTCATATTTCCTTGAACCAGACTCATGAAGTCAGCTACTTTTTGGTCTTGCACTGTTTCGAGAAAGTATTTCTCGTAGAAGATCACTACGAAGTCATTCCAACCTATGGGATTATTCCTTTCCCCATGTATTCTCTTAGTTATTCTCCACCAATGTTCGGCTTCACCTTCTAACATGATTGTTCCAAATGAAACCCTTTGTTCATCTGTACACTTAAGAGCATCGAACATCTTTTCCATTTGCATCACCCAACTTTCTGCTTCAGTGGGGTTAGGAATACCTTTAAAAGATGGCGGATTTAACTTCTTGAATTGTTCAATAGTACAACTAATTAGTTCAAGATTCCTTGGTGCTCCATTATTCACCTGATGCTCCACAATCCTAGCTAGACTTTCAATTGCCTTGTATACACCTTCCAGTCCTTTCATATTTGAACTACTAGTTCCCGCTGTTGATCTCGTCTTGGTCATTTTCTACAGCCATGGCCAAACATAAGACGTATATACTATCTCAAGATTGAAAATTAGAAGAACAATTATATAAAAAAATTTATATGTGGACTGTAAGACATATGGAAGGTTATCACATAAGTCAGATATCTCATCCTATATTATATGTATGGAAACTTAAAATCTATCACGTTTGAAACTTTTGTTCAGTAGTCTATGGGTTCATAACCTATGCTCTGATACCACCTTTGTCACGACCCCGTCCCAAAATAGTAGTGGGGAACAAGTGTCTTGACATGCCACCAAGGCAACAAATATTCTGGCATAAATTGTTTCCTTAATTAAATGCAACGGAAATAAAATTACATGGTTATGAATCGTAAAATACTGAAATTAAAGGAATTACGTCATCAGAGCTTTCTAAAAGGAAACTTCATTTATATTACAAGTAACCACGAGTTACAACTAAAAATGAAATTTAAAACTTATTACAAGAGAGCCAAACATGCTCTATATGATATAACAAACTTTTTATTTAAAATAACAAAAAGAGCTCTAAAAGTTGAATCTTCCATATAGTCCTTTTACATTCCCTCCAAGCCTACTTATTTCCTGAAAAATGGTTAGTTATATGTGACACCCCTCCTAATTAAATACCGGGTGATCAGTCCTTTATTAAATTATAACCAAGGTGAACGGTTGGTTCATTCTTAGCATCACTGTCGCAAAAATAACTTTTCAAATTAAACACCCTAAATAATTAAACTAAGTGACAAAACCATTTTAAGACATCAATTTCCAAATTTAATTTAAAATCAATATTTAAAACCTTTCATAATCCATGGTTTAAAAATCACACAACAACTAGACTGGAAAAGATAATCCAAGCAATTTAAGCATTCAACTAAATAATTCCAACTTTAAAACTTCAAAGGAAAAACATCCTGATAGTAACAATCCCAAAGTATAAATACTAGAAGTAAACGAATTACAATCTCTGATAAAACGAACTGAATAATGGAAAAGGGCGACACATGACCAATTGGATGAAATATAACTAGAAGTGTAATCAATAATGAGGTCGTCTAAGAAAAAGGCCTGCAACTCCCACCTAAGCTACAGCATGTTCCTTCCAAAGGATCCTATGTAAGACGCCCCTGTGGCTGGGCACCTGTAATATATACATATATATACAAGAGAGAAGAGAAAATAGGAAACGGGTCAGAGCCCGATTGTAAAACAATTTAAAATTTAGTTTAGCAAGTATTTAAAATGCTTACCGGCTAATGCAACAATCATATTAGTGTGCGACACTCTCTTGAGAAATTTTCACCTCTCTTCTAATGTGCACACCTACCGCATTACTACTCCCAACAGTTTAGCTTATCTTAAGTTACTCAACAGGTTTCACGCCGACAATTTCCAGTGTTAAGAAAATTAATTTTTAAAAGCAAAGTTTTCACATAAACCTTATTTGATTATAAAGTTTCTCAGTATTACCTCAAACTTTTCAAACACTTATATCCAAGTTGAAATAATTATTCATTACTTACCCACCTTTAGTCACAGTAGATAGTTCCCAAATTTCAAGTTTATATATATATATATATATATATATATATATATATATATATATATATATATACTATCGGCACCCCACATAAAATTTATGGTGCTGGCATACTCTGCTATCAAGTCCCCGTATCACTCGTACTAAGGGAAATACTAGTTTAGAATCACTCTCGAACTGTATTAACACAAAACACATACAAATTGAGGTGAAGCATAGTTCCAAGTCACTAAGAGGTCAGCACATACCCTCACGACTCTTAGAACCGTCTGACTATCGATCCGATAGCCTGTACCAAGGATTCCTATGTTCTACGGTACAAGTCAATATCCCCCATAAAGGTCCCATCGAGATAAGACTGTCCCAGCGTGGTAACCTCAGTGATAGCAAGTAGCGCGGGCATGATTTTTACACATATAGTATATGCACAAACACAGTCATATATGTATACTACCATTCCCATTTCAAATTTAGGTACACCCATGACCCATACTTATGATATTTATTCTTATTGCACTTTACTAGATTATCCCGTATAACGGTTCGTCTCTTATTCTTATTTATGGGATTATTCCAAACCTTCTTCGTAACACTAGTGAAATTCTATCTCCCTAAGTGTAATTTCAGTAGGTACTCTTTTACTTCTCGACGTAACTTCCTTACGAATCTTACCCTTTAGACACATGTTCCCATTGTTTCGTAAGTGTAAAACACCTTCGTTAAATGTTAATCTCATCTTACATTAAAGGTTCCATTTTTTATAAAGTCCTACTGGTCTCCTTTATATCCCAAAATGTTCTAACAATAATGTCCAGAAATTTCTATTCATTTAAGTTGGAACAACCTATTTGAAAAGGGGAATTTGAGTTTTCCAGGAGGGGTCGATCGATCGATCGATGCGTCGATCGATCGATGCTCTTGGGTCGATCGATCGATTAAGCAGGTATGGAGAAACTGCAGAATTTCCAGTTACGGGAATGCTATTCCAAAATCATTCAAATCATCATATTTGATTTCCAAACTTCCAGGAAATTATACCACAAGTGTTATATCCCTAAATAATGAATATTCTAAGTAAGACATGCGAGTTTTCAACAATTATAACGAATTAAAAGGGGTTAAAATCCAAAATAGTTACAAGAACCTTAATAATTCCTTTAACTTAGTTCTTCCCATTCTTTTTCCAGATTTCTACTCCTAACTCAATGAATTTCGTGGTTCAACCTCTACATATGAATTAGATTTCCAGAACACGTCTTTTACCTATACATCATGCAAATTCGAGTCTCCAAAATATGTTTTCTTTCACAAAAACTAGTTCTAATCAATCCTAGACTAATATCATTGAAGCATTAACTAATATAGAGCAAGATAGATACTTGCCTAGAAATATTTGGCTCAGATTTGTGGAAAAGATTGGTGTGGTTATGATCCTCGTTGTGCGATCTAAAGTTTGGCGGCGACGGCGGTGCAAACAGTGGAGTTCTTGGCCTAGAACTCCTTGGAAAGCTTCTCCTCTTCCTCTCCAATGGCCGTCTTTAGTTCTTGGTTATGCTAACCCTAGAAGACAATCCCTAACATACGATAAAGCCTTAGAAATTCGTGGGTTTCCATGCCCAAAAATACGAAATGTCTAAAACGCCCTCCCGGGATGTTAATTAGGCCTAGAAACACCCCGAGACCCAAACTAAATCCCCGGATATATTATTTTGACTATCTCGACCCTTCCGGACACATTGACGTACTCAAAATGACCATATGGGTGACTTATAATTTATTCACTTTTAATAGTTCGAATTTAATCCTGACACGACACAAGCGCGTCCCGATAAATTTCCAAAATTATCAAATTAGATTCTCGTGATAATTTTACTAAATACAATTACACCTCTTACTTTACCCATAAAGTAACTTATAACAAAATTCCAATAATTACTAACTCTCATCACGCTAGTAAGTATTTAAATGATTTTTCGGATTAATATTAAATTAATATCTCTAATTAAATTTAATAAATCCCCAAAATTAAAAGTCATAAAAATACGGGGTATTACATTATACAACATCAGCTAAAAGCCGAGTGAGGTTCAATCTCTAGACATTCTAAGGTTTTGTTCAGAAAATTAATACCTATTCAAATCCAAAGAGTAGACATATACATATATGAATAGGAATTTGCAGTATAAAATTTGAGATGACAGTATATAGAAATGAATAGCAGAGAATAGAACAGGTACGAAAAATCAATTGTAATATCTTTTTCTTTTAATCATATCATTTTAATGGCCAAGTAAACTCTAATACCGTATTCTTTTACCGTATTATTCCCCGGTAGTTGAGGGTCAATCGAGCTTGTTCGTCACAACGCCTTATTTAGGGCACACTAGCGATAACCCAGCTGGGAAGGTTAGTCAGTAAAGAGGTCCCTTAGGTCAAATCATATTTTCAATATTCAATATCATTTTCAATAATCATGTAAATCGGTATGTCTATATGGACAAATATAAACATATCACAAGGAATCAATCATGGGTATCAGATGAATTTTGAGAATAAAATCAGTTCACAAAATATATATAGTTTGCATAATATCATATAATTAAAACACACAAGGAATGTCAGAGTACTCACCTAAAACAAAAGTTCGAAGTTATAGAAACAGAGTCTTGGATCGCTCGTTAATCTTGAGACAAAACTTCTTCTTAAACTTTTCCCGCACTTTCTCTCACTATTTCTTTGTAACATTTTGGTATAATTTCTTGTAATGGATGATACAAGGGCTTTAACACATCGCTTTGTAACTTTCTCTCACAATAAGCGATGTGTTAAACCCAATTCATATATCTACAACTTTTTAGTTTTTACCTCAAGTCAATTCTTATATTATAATGGTCAAAACTAGTCTCTCATATGAACATTCCTACCGAAAACTTTACGTTTGTATTAATTTGACATTTCATGATTTCTGATGGTTGGTTTAGACTAAAATAATAATTTAACATTATCCATATCACATATGAAATAATACAACATTTAAAACTATATATGAACATATAAAAGTGGGGTCATTACACTAGGTCTAAAGAGAAAAATGATGAAAAAACTAAGATAAAACTAGATTAGATATTATCTTGTGTCTTTTACAAATAAATACCAAATATGGTATTTATACTAAGTTACAAAAAAAGAAATAAAAGATAAGGAAAAAGAAATGAAAAAGGGGATAAGTTTCTAATTATGGAACAAAAGAAAAATAGAAAAAGAAATAAAAAAAGGAAAAGGAAAATGGGCAACAACAATAAACGCACCAAACAGGGACTGGTCGACCGGCAGCAAAAACGCGATCGACCGGTGAACAGGGGGAGGAGCACACTGTCTCGATCCAAAGCAAAAAATCCAAAACCCGATCGACCGACGGTTGGGGCATGGTCGACCGGTACTGCAATTCCAATCCACACAACGCGTAGCACAAATCCATGGCACAAAAAACCCAATTCGTAACCAACAAAAACTCGAGACCCATTTTGTTCGAAATTGGCCAAAAACCTTCATATGGTGAGTCAAGACCCATTTCGTGTTGGATTGTAGCTGCAAAATTAGCAAAAGCCAAAGACCCACTTCCAAGCTCCATTAATGGCGAAAAGCTACATCTCCATTAATGGCCAAAGCTCAAGCTCCAAAAAAGTGGCCAAAAAGACCCATTTGCGCGTGTGAACCAAAATCGAGCTCCAATTTTGGACCAGAGTCATCAATTTGGGACGAACCCAAAACCTGAGCAAAACCCGGGCCAAAATCCAAATCGCCATTCCATTTGCTGCAAAAAAATATTTTGGGGACATAGATGGAATTATAGGATTTGTTATAAAGGAGAAAGGGGACATGGGTGAAATTATGAAATTGTTAATGAATTTCTTATAATTTGTTTTTGATTAAAGGTCATTGTTTCCTTCGTTCGGACTCCGATTAAAGAACCATTTGCGGTCACGCAAATCTTGGCCCGAGGGTTGCAACTTCTGTGAAGACTTCGAGCAAAAATCCAAAAGTATAAAATTACCGAAATGCCCCCGAACGTGCAAATCGCGATGAAACTTTATTGGAACGCGCCCAAACTTCATACTAAGCACTTTAATGCCTATAAAAACTCAATTATACATCAAATAACATTTTAGCATATAAAACGAAGGTTGTCTGATTAACGAGCATAATTATAGGCATTAAAGTACCCGAGGGGGCTAAAATGCATAAGTTTCGAGGGTATATATGTGCAATATTCGATACGAATCACACCCCCTAACTTACACATTGCTAGTACCTAGTAATGAAATTCAACGCAAGAAGAACTATAAGAAAATCACAGCATATATATGTGCATCGAAATATAAATGCCACTTTCGTAGGGAACACGATTGCATTTAGCATATGCAATAAGCTGTTAAATCCCTAGGTTATCCTAGTGGACGAGTGTCATCTCGTGAGGGTTTTTAGGGATGAAACCGACAAACATCATATAGTTTCCTCAAAATATGCCCAATCCCATGCGACACACCCAACAATAGCGAAAAAGATTTTATACACGTTATTAGCACAATGAACGAATTCAAATGAAAGTCCATATTATTAACATTATAGAACGCACCTCATAGAATTGAAACTTTAAAATGTGGGAGGGGAGAGAGCACATGAAAAGTGTGATTTGGCAAAAACTTAAATAAATCGGATAAAAATTAAAACAAGCATATATTCAATCCTCATGGGCATTACACTCATCAAGTGAATTCACTTGAAACAGGGAGTTAACACATGGAACATGCGGGCATAAAGAGTAAATATAAATGGAAACTAGGCCGCGCACATGTCAGAAATGAAGAACGCTATATATAAAATGAAAAATTGTAATCTCAATGAAATATACCGCTCATATATAAGAGGCGAAATGCTTTTTCACAGATTATCAAAACTATTTTAACTTTTAAATTAAATGCACCCTAAGATCACATAGGACTTGTATAGGGTTGTAATGTAGGCTAGTCTAGGGTACGAATTGAAGGATATGTAAGTACGGATTCAAAGTGTTCGAAGATGAAACTAGGGATAATGGGAAAATGTGGGCAATTTTAAAATTGGACAACAAGTTCCAAACAAGCATTAAATATAACAATTGGAGAGTAATAAAAGCTTATTGAACTATATACACAACATATACAAATTTCTCTTTCTCTTTCTTTTTCTGATATTTTCTTTTGTTTTGTTTCTTTCTCTTTTTCACTTTTTCTTCACTTTACTTTTCACACTCTCACATACCTAAATTGCAAGCGCAACACAACAACATCATTCAATCCCAAGTAACATTCCAAACAAAGGTATGGAAGGTGTATGTATGGTTTTAACTCCAATTTGGAGTTAGTTATGGGATTTTTGGTTAATGAAAAGAAACGCTATATTAAGGCTCAAAGGGGTTGACGAGGGTAAACTTATAAGGTGAGGTCAAGGCTAATATGAGTGATATAACAAAGATTACCTATGATCATTTCCTAAAGTTTACGCAATTCTCGAGTAAAAAAATCTTTGAAAATCATGCTCAAGTAATACATTTCAAGATATAAACTCAATTAATGAACGATCAATGAAAGAATAGTGAGATTACCAACGAATTCAATGTTTTCAAAGAGTAAAGAATAGTATATAAACTCACAAACGAAGAAAATCCAAAAACTCACTCGGTGTAAGTATATACAATGCAACAAAAGATTACCGAGTTATAAAAATCTTAAACCAAATCAATAAAATAAGAAAGCGCATGTGCTCATGGGATAAATTTTAATTCATGAAGTTATTCATAATATCAATGATTTGAGGACTAAAGTCTAATAACTTCTAAAATCGAGAACATGCATCGTTGAATTGTCTAATGGATCGAGAAATTATTAAAATTTATCATCGGAAACAAGGGCAAAATGCCTAACAAAGGAGAAAAAATAAAGAAAATCTTTTTGAAAATTTTAATTTTTACAATAAAAGTATGCTTGGGAAGAACATATAATCAAATCAAAGAAACTACCAATGAATGGATAAAATATCCCACACCCCCTAACTTAAAACCTGACATTATCCTCAATGTGAATTAAGAACCAAGTTAAAGAGAGGAAAATAGTGATATTACCCATAATGGAGCGATCTCCGAAAAGTATGAGCCCAATGATTCTACAAAACATGTTAGTACCAAAGCATAACAAAAAGAAAGTATAAAATTTTAACTAATTACACTAGACTATAAGTAAGAACAAAGGAAAATAAGAAAAAAACTAACTATTTATAACCTATAATTTTAACTTCTAACTAACTATACACTAGAAGCTAAAATTTTTTAGGGTCCACCCAAACCACGATTTGACTTTGGAGGATAACCGGTGTACCCTCACTCTCATTTATGCCTCCTGGAAAATAAGAATTCCGTTTGAACAACGGAAGGCATGTGTAAGGCGAAAGAAATGAACCATCCCCCATTAAAAATTTTGGAGGGAGGATGGGGGATTTGGATAAGACGGGTGACAAATACACATGGAGGCCAAGAAAAAATGAATCATCTCCCAAATATTTTGAAATTGGAATGGGAGGGGGTGCACATGAAGGCAAAGATGTGATCATGAAAGGCGACTCGAGCAAGTACTCCTCATCGGTGAAAAGGTTTAACACATTAAAGTTCGGAACCTATTCATCGGGTACTTGTGACGGTGTGATAACAGAGAATGAAGATGGGTGGGGGGGGGGGGGGGGGAAGAAATTCAAACTCAAGAGATGAGTCATCATCGCTTGAAGATTGAGTTTTGAAGGAAATAAGATCATTTTTAATGAAATGTTCTTCTTTGGGGGCCAAAGAAGAAATCATTTCATTGCAAATGGATATTACTTCCATTTCATTCTCACTTTCAATATCTATTATGCTATGGTCAAAGTCAACAATGGTTTGTTCCAAAGTAGGCACAAAGTCCTCTTTTGGTTTAAAACATTCTTCGACTTCAAAAGTCTCGGAAGAAAAATCGTCGTCGGATTCAAATAATAAATCCAATTCATGATCCCATAAATGATTTTCTTCCCGATAACGGTTTTCAAGTTTCTCATTTTCAGGCATGCACAAGCCCTCACCGAAAGTCATAGGTCGAGGCGTGGATTCTTGGAAAGGAGAAGTTTGGAAATTATTATCGGAACTATACTTAAACTCATTACTATAAGAATTTTGAAAACTATTGCAATTCATTTCAAAATTCCTATTATAAGGAATTAGAGACCCAAAATCGTTATCATCCTCCTCAAAATACACGCACTCCAAAGCTTAACTTTTGTAATACTCGCCCAAAGTCATTTTTTAATTTGCAATATTTTGGGACTCTAAGTATTGACAAAAAGTCAAAGGTTTACGAGGATTTTGAGAATTATCATAATGATTACCGAAAGAATTGGAATAAAACATGCTTACCCCAAAAATGGATTGAAGTGGCGAATTCCACAAAGTAGATGCGCACGTGAAAAATTCAAGCGATTCTTGGCGCTCAAATGCAGAAGTCCTACAAAAATATTAGGTAAAAAATACAAATAGAAAGAAAATACTACGAAATACTAAATCAAATAAATTCTAAAACAAAATCATCCCGACAACGGCGCCATTTGATAGGGTGGGTTTCGTCACGGCGCGAGAGTCACCTACGCGCCGGTCGTTTGTTATATTTGGCTCACCAACTCTATATAAAAACCTAAACTATGATTACACTCTTTTAAGGGAGTATGGCGGCTAGTCCGGGTATCGAATCCACAAAGACAAGTTGCTAGAATTTAATTGGTTTAATACTTCTAAAATAAAAGTGAAAAAGATAATTGCTAACTAAATAAAAGATAAATGAAGGAAAAGATTATACAAGGTGAGTGTATTTAAACTAAAATTAACAAAGAGAATAAAAACTATAGGTTGTGTCGGATATCCCTCACCCCGAATTAATTAGTATAAAATGGTTTCATGAGTCGACGAGTAATTAAGATTGCGTCTCGTTTCGACAGTTAATTAAATTAAGAGTTGTCACACCCCTAAATTGGCATAAAAGTCTACTAAGATTTTGTCGGCGTCAACAAATACCCTAAAAATTATGCACGCAGGGTCGTAGATATGGAGCATACATGATATACCCCATTAAATCTCCTAGGCGTAATAACTAGGACAACACACTCGAAATAAACTCGTAAAATCCATCACCAAAGCAAAGCAACACATCAACCCTAGGTGAGTTCAATCCGACACAACCTAGATTAAATTAGTCACTACACATAATTAATGACATTAATTAAACTAACTAATTAATTAAAGCAACTAATTAATTTAACAACTAAAATTATCTAGGCATGGAAATATTTAACTAATCATGGAAATAAATGGACAAAGCATTAAAAAGAGGAAGATGACAATGAATAGTACAAGAAACTTACATTAATGGAGAAAATCCAACACAAATGAGGATAGTGGTGCTCTACACAATAAACCCCAATATTTCTCTAACCTAGGCCTAAAGAGAAAAAGGAAGAAAAAACTAAGATAAAACTAGATTAGATATTATCTTGTGTCTTTTACAAATAAACACCAAATATGGTATTTATACTAAGTTACAAAAAATAAATAAAAGAAAAGGAAAAAGAAATGAAAAAGGGGATAAGTTTCTAATTATGGAACAAAAGATAAATAGAAAAAGAAATAAAAAAGGAAAAAGAAAGTAGGCAACAACAATAAACGCACAAAACAGGGACTGGTCGACTGGCAGCAAAAACACGATCGACCGGTGAACAGGGGGAGGAGCACACTGTCTCGAGCCAAAGACAAAAATCCAAAACCCAATCGATCGGCGGCTGGGGCGCGGTTGACCAGTATTGCAATTCCAAGCCACACAACCCACAACACAACTCCATGGCACAAAAAACTCAATTCGTAATCAACAAAAACCCGAGACCCATTTTGGAAAATGGACAAAAACCTTCGTATGATGAGCCAAGACCCATTTCGTGTTGGATTGTAGCTGCAAAATTGGAAAAAAATAAAGTCCCACTTCCAAGCTCCATTAATGGCCAAAAGCTCCATCTCCATTAATGGCCAAAGCTCAAGCTCCAAAAAAGTGGCCAAAAAGACCCATTTGCGCGTGTGAACTAAAGTCGAGCTCCAATTTCGGACCAAAGTCATCAATTTGGGACAAACCCAAAACCCGAGCAAAACTCGGGCCAAAACCCAAATCTCCATTCCATTTGGTGCAAAAAACGTTTTGGGGGACATGGGTGGAATTATGAAATTGTTAATGAATTTCTTATAATTCTTTTCCGATTAAAGGTCCATGTTTCTTTTGTTCGAATTCCGATTCAAGAACCATTCATGGTCACGTGAAGCTTGGACTGAGGGATACAACTTCTGTGAAGACTTCGGGCAAAAATTCCGAAGTGCAAAATTACTGAAATTCCCCCGAACGTGCGAATCGCGATGAAACTTTATCAGAACGCGCCCAAACTTCATACTAAGTACTTTAATACCTATAAAAGCTCAATTATACCTCAAATAACATTTTGGCATATAAACGAAGGTTTTCTGATTAACAAGCATAAGTATAGGCATTAAAGTACCCGATGGGGCTAAAATGCATAAGTTTCGAGGGTATATATGTGTAATATTTGATACGAGTCATTACCTTAAAGTAAGGGTAAAATATTTTAATTTGGAGTATTTCAGGAGGAACATGTTCTCCGGTTGGTTGTCGCAAAAATGTATCTTCTAACGCTATTGTTGATGTAAAAAACTAGATTTGATCTAATTAATTAATCACAGATAAAAATGAATAAAGAAATAAGACAAGAGATTTTTAAAGTGGTTCAACCTTAATAAAATAGCCTACGTCCACTATTTTGTATTACGGAGTGTCTTGCCTTGATCTCAATTGTGTTTACCTGGTTGGATTACCCTGCTATGAGGGTATTACAATGTATTTATAGCCTTTGGGCTATCAATGTGAATAGATAATATGCTATTATCGAATATGCATATACATCTGTACATGGTAAGGACTGATTGTAATACAAGAAACATTGAATCTGTATGGTCATTTGGTCTTCCTAATAAGCTGCTCGGTATGCTGAAT
The DNA here is from genome assembly GCA_949130495.1 of Sambucus nigra. Lineage (NCBI taxonomy): Eukaryota > Viridiplantae > Streptophyta > Magnoliopsida > Dipsacales > Adoxaceae > Sambucus > Sambucus nigra. Next base: position 373,261,308 of record OX422209.1, on the reverse strand, counting down.
TGCTTGGTACGCTAAGTAGTTTGGTAGATTGAGTAGCTCGGTACCTGATCTTGTGTCATGTTGGATGACGCGTGTCTCTATATAATTGATCCATGTCAGCTGACTAATTTTTGTATCAACAGAAACCCCCAATGTTTCACAGTTGAGGTTGGATGTGAGAGTGTGGAACATTTTACCGAAAAATTTATTCGGGCATATTTTCCTTATCTTGATTAATTACAGACCTTCAACACTTGTAAATTTTTTCCACTTTGTGTAATAGTTTTGAGCGCGAAATGGCAAATTTGTAAATATTTTGAATTCTGACGATCGCTTGGGTATCTACATCTTTTTCCTTTGCTTAGCCGCCGAGAGTGCAACCGTCATCATCTATGATCATTACTTTTCTCGTTTTCTGAGGCGACATATATAAAGGCGGCAAAATTCAATTGTCTACTACTTCTCGCCATCTTGTTTCCAAAGTCTTTGTTTTCTCATTTTTCTTCTTACGAACGTTCTTTCTATCATCTGCCTTAGCTAATTCCTTAAGCGTCTATAAGAATCTCTTCCTTATTTCTTCTATCTTTGCTTTAATCACCATGGTTTACCTTATCGAGTCTTTGGATAAGTTTATAGCTGATTTTGAAATTCCTTCTTGGGTTGATTTGGAGGAACCTACTTGTCCTTCTGACTTATTTTCTTTAGCTGAATGACACTGGTTTCCTCCTATTTTTTTAGTAGAATGTGGTTTTTCTTTCCCGCCTAATCTCTTGTGTTTGGAATTTTCCTAATATTTCAATATTGTACCTGCAAAACTAGTTCCAAATGCACAGAGGGTAGTTAATGGAGTACATAGGCTGAATCAAATTCATAGAACTCATCTTAGGATTCCTGAAATTATATTTTGTGATAAATGGGTCACCAGCGACACCACCTTTTATTTAAAAACTAGGTTTATTAACAGAGCCTTAGTGGTTAATCTCCCTGATTCTAATATGGATTATTTTGAACATGGGGTTATGATGAAAAATTGGAAACACCCTCCATTAAATGGGAATGACGTGTACCAAGGTCCCAGATGTCCTTCTTATATCAATGGGATAGGTTGTTCTTTATTTTTTAACTAACTCTGTTTTTGTTTGATAAAATATGTCACTGACTTTTGTTTCTTCAATTTTTAATTTGTAGTTGATAGTAAAAGAAACCCCCCCCCCCCCAAAGAGAGTGATATTAATAAAAAATATTTGAAATTTATCTGGGGTTTGCATCAATAAGTTGTTGGGGAGCACGTGAGAGCTGCTTCCTATTTACTGAGATATAGGAACACCACTTCCTCTTTTATTGCTCGCCCTACTGCTCCTCCTCTGGTGATTGATCTTGAGCAAGTTCCAGCATCTTCTTCAGCTGTTGAAGAATCTTCCTCTGATTTGTCTACCTCCATTGCTGATTTGATGACGAAGAAGAGGAGAATGCCTGATCTCTTTACCAAGATTGTCCCTGGTGCTGATAGGGCAAAAAAGAACAAAGAAGATTTCCCAGCTGAAGGGACTATGAAAAAGGTGTGACACCCAGACTAATTAAATACCGAGTAGCTACTCATTTATTAAACTAATACAGAATATCAAGTTGGTTCAGTCTTAGCATCACTGTCAAAACCATTTAGTTACTTACTAGCCCCCTAATATTTAAAATAGAGAGATGCCAAAATTTATTAATTAAATTAACAATTACCAAGTAATTAAATCATCAACCATCAATCACATAAACAATCTCATATGAATAACCAACGAAATGAAATAAATTGGGTTCGGAGTAAACACCCCAATAATAATGCCAGAGTAAAATAAAATCCTGATACAAGAGTCTGAATAAATAAACCAACATCTGAAATAAAACTGAAAGTCTGAGAATACTATCTCTAAATGGAAATGGGTGACAGATGAGTAACCCTGAATAGAATCAAGTGAAGAATGTGAAGGCGTTTAATACCGAGATCCTATAACTTCCAAGCCAGCTACAGCACGTCAATGAGGTGGAACTCCTAAGCTTGGCGTCCCTATGGTTGGGCACCCAAAATGTTTTTACAAAACAAAATAGATTTGGAGGAAAACGGGTCAGAGCCCGAGGTGAAAATAGTTTAAAAATATAGCAAGTGTTAAAATTACAATTAAACAACACATATTATAAACATGTTAGTTGCGTACTCTCATATGAGTTTCTCACATCTCCACTAATGTGCTCGCTTAACGTATATCCTTAACCCATCCTAGTTATGCCACTATCTAACTAGTTCGTACTAACCCCTGCTATTACATTCTAATATAAGGTGTCTACTCGTATTACAAAAACAAGTTATATTTATAACTCACATCCACATTCATTAAATTACTTATCACAAATGTTATTTAAATTCTCATATTCGTAGCCCATTCAAATATCTTAGTTATTCACATCTACTAAGCAATAGTGAACCAGTCACAAGTGTATATATATAAATCACTCTCAATACATATATACATATATGGCACCCAAAGGCTAAGCTGCGGTGCACGCATACTCTGCTATCGAATCCCAGTACATCACGTACATAAGGACTACGCGTTCCGAATCACTCCACTACACCAAAATGACAAAATTGTCACCTTTTAGTCGGCCACCCTTGTCAAGGTCATTGACCGTGACAAAAAACACGCGTTTTGTGTCACGGTCATTGACCTTGACATAACCGTGACAACGCCGTGGCAAATGTAGTTGTCACGGTCGTGTCACGATCAATGACCGTGACAATTCTTTAAATAATTATCACGGTCAATGACATTGACACGACCGTGACAACTTCTGCAGTAAGAAAAGCCGTAGGCTTCTTTTTCCCACCCTTTTTTGGTTTCCCCCCCCCCCCTCTCTCTCTCTCTCTAAGCGATTTCTTCTCTCTCTAAGGTATGTTTTTTTTCCTCTCTTTCACTTTAATTTCTATATGTGGCGGGGGGAGGGGGGAAAGGGGTGTGTGGGGGGGGGGGGGGGGGGGGGGGCAATTTTAACAATTGTATAGTTTTAATTAAGAAATTGTATAACTTTAATTGTAATTTTAATTGTATAGTTTTAGATGAAAGTAAATTAATAATTAGTGTCAATTTCATATGAAAGTAGGATAGCCCCTCATTTTAAATTAGTAAATTAATAATTGTATACTTTAATTGTTAGCTTAATTGATGAAATGAATTAATTGAGTAGATGAATTAGAAGGAGTAAGGGTTACACATTTGTTGTTGAAATTGCTGTTGGATTATTTTGTTTAGTAAATGTTGGGTTGGTTAGTTTTAAAAGTGGCATGACCATTGGATTATTGTCCATATAGGGGTGGAATTTTCAACTTTTTTTGAAAATTACTTTGTATATCGAACAATATATACAAAGTATGATAATTAAATGAAACATACTTGAAATTAAATATGTGTATATGTGTGTGTATATATGTATGTGGTGGGGGAGGGGGGCAGGGGGTGGGGTGGGGGGACGGGGTGGGGTGGTGGGGAAATTTTAACAATTGTATAGCTTTAATTAAGAAATTATATAGCTTTAATTATAATTTTAATTATATAGTTTTAGATTAAAGTAAATTAATAATTAGTGCCAATTTCATATGAAAGTAGGATTGCCCCTCATTGTAAATTAGTAAATTAATAATTGTATACTTTAATTGTTAGTTTAATTGATGAAATGAATTAATTGAGTAGATGAATTAGAAGGAGTAGTGGGGGTGGGGTGTGGTGGGGGGGGGGAGGGGGTATGTGTATATGTGTGTATATATGTGTGTGGTGGTGTGTGGTGGGGGCGGGGGGAAGGGGGTAGTGGGGGTGCAGGTGTGGTACGGGTTACACATTTGTTGTTGAAATTGCTGTTGGATTATTTTGTTTAGTAAATGTTAGGTTGGTTAGTTTTAAAAGTGGCATGACGTTAGATGTTTTCAACTATTCCACGTTCGATGTTTTCAACTAATTTAGACATATTTATGTACGTGTACGTGTGCGTGTGTGTGGTGGGGGTGGGGGTGGGGGTGGGGGTGGGGTAGGGGTGTGTGCCTATGTGTACTAATAACATTTTTTACAGGAAATGTCTCCTTCAGATATTAAGGCGAAGATGATGCTATTTATGATGATGTCGTCTGGGCTCGGTGGTAGCGGAGGCGACGAGGGCTCCTCCGCCCCTAGGCTCCCCAAATATGGAAAATTTGGGATTACCGTCACGAACAAATCGGAGCTATTAGCGAGATACCTCGAGCTGCTAAAGACGGTCATCGACCCGGGGTTTGTAAGTTGGAAGGAGGTGCCATATGAGCTCAAGTTAGCTGTTTGGGCGGCACTACAGGTAATATATTTATATTTAAATGAATATTTTAATTTCAATTTCAATTTCAATTTCAATTTATATTTATATTTATATTTATATTTATATTTATATTTATATTTATATTTATATTTATATTTATTCACAACTAACATTGAATTTGTTGGACAGGAACAATTCAACTTGGATCCAAAGCTACGCGATTCCGTCTTGGAGCAGTTGAGGGAGCAACACAAAACGTGGAAGAAAAATATGTGGACACGGTACTTTGGGAAAGCACGAGAGTCCATTATACAATGGCGTGGATACGTACCGCCCAAGGAGCCGATCTCATTGGTACAATGGAAAAAGTTCATTGACAATGAGATCGAGGATCGACAATTGGCATCTCGCCAATCGGTAAGGGAAAACCGGGAAAAAAAGATGGACGTGCACTACTCCGACCGGACCTCTTACGCCGAGGTGGAGCATAGGATGAAGGTAAGATTTAATTTTTCTATAACTACAGAAATATATTATTCTAAATTATTTTACTTTGCGGGGCCGATACTAATTTTACTTTATTTTATTTCAGGGGGTAGGGAGTGGGCCAGGGGGTAAGCCACATAGGCTCGATACTTATGTGTCTCTTCGGACGAAGAAGGGGAAGGACAAGGAGGTGTCCCCGAGTGTCGCGACGATGATTGTAAGTAATTTGACAGTTATATTTTTGTTAATTATGTTATAACTTTTTAGTTTACTTATTTTACTAATCATGTGCTTTTTGTCGTTTCACGCAAAGCTTAAGGAAGTGCACGAGTTGCAGTCTGATGCCGACAAGGCGTCTTTGTCCGCAGACGCACTCAGCCAAGTGCTTGGCTCTGATCACAAGGGGAGGACAAGGGGGTGAGCTCGCGGGTGGCCAAATCTAGGATCATCGAATTGGAGACGAGCGACACCGGGTTGTGTTGAACGGTGGATTCACACGACGAGAAGCTGTCCCGTTTGGAGGCGACGGTCGAAGATATGTACGCATTCATGAAGCGTACGTTGGGAAGAGACCGTAAAGGGAAGGGGAAGGGGAAAGGGAAAGGGAAGGAGAAGGCGGTGGAGGAGGAGGAGGAGGAGGTGCGGGAGAACGAGGCGCAGGAGGACGAGGATGTGGACCTCGTTGCTTCTTCACCGTCACGTGCGTATTTTGATGATCCACTTCCTTATTTGGCTCCCTTCCCCAGACCATTGTCGACACTTGGTTGGCCGAGCGTGTTCATATTGGATGTATTTGATGGCCAGCGGATAGGGCGGGGGTTGAGGGACCCGAATATCGTCGAGGGTGGAATAGTTCATGGACTTGCGCTTCAAGGGATCGAGTCCAAAGTGCTCGTCACGCATGTGATACCCAGGAAGGAGAACTCCCTATTGTGGTTGCGCGAATAATGCGGCACGATGTATATTAGTGGGTGTGTCAATTCTTATATCGTGTGGCCAACTCACCTCCTCACATTTACCCAAGACATGTAGTAACATTATTTTTAAGTTTGTCCATTTTAATTATATTTGGATTATATCGTCACGTATATTATTTCTATTTTGAATATTTGGGTTATATCGTCATGAATATATATTTGCACTACATTTAGTTTATTTGGATATATGATGTTTGAATAGGTACAACCAATGTTGTTATAACAGGTACAAATATACTGCTGGGCAATGGTAGTTGCCATACTGCCCAGCATAATTTTTTTAAATTCTGCCCATAATTTTCACGGTCATTGACCGTGACAAGTCCTTGACAAATCTTGTCATTGACCGTGACAATTTTTTTAAATATTGTCACGGGTTTGTCACGGTCATTAACCGTGACTAAACTTGTCACGGTCTATGACCTTGACACGACCGTGACAATTCTAACGAACCTTTCAAGGTCAATGATCGTGACACGTCCGTGATAAAAAAATTTGTCTCACCCCGAATTGTCACGGTCATTGAACTTGACAAGTCCAACTTGTCAAGGTCAATGACCGTGACAATAGTGCAGATTTGGTGTAGTGCTCAGGAACCGTTTTAATAAACAAAATCACACATATTGGAGGCGAACACAGTTCACATACCCATGGGTCATGCGCATCCCTACGCTCCCATGGTCAGCTGACTTATCAACTCACAAATAAGTCATTCACAGTCCTATATCCTTAAGGTACCAATCTAAATCTCCCCTGTAGGCACACAGAGATCATATGGTCCTTTTTCGAAATCTAACCTCCTGTGATAGCAAGTATGGTAGGTATGTCATACACGTAAGAAATCCATACACTAGGCATTCACATAACCCAAGTAATCATGTATTAATATAGGTATTCACACATTCCATCTTACAAGTCTCATACTGTAGAGGGGGCTTGAAGGTAATTCTGAGATTAGGGATAATTCCTTAATTGGCAATAGTATTTGAGATTAAGCAACCGAGGCAGCTCAAGCATGGCAACTCAGCGAGGAAGCTTGGTGTGGCAACTTATACTTTAGCTTGTTGTGTTAGTCATATTGTATCTTTGTTTATATTGACTGTAAGCTATAACAATTGTAATGATGTAACGAGAATAATAATGAGTTTGTGTGAGGTCAAACGGTACTCACGAGAGACCAGGCCTGGAAGGGCCTGGGAGAGATTTCATGCTCTATCGGATGACCTCACTGTGGGAACTTTAGAGGGACTTGGTTTGAAGGATTGAGAAAGGCACCGTTGGGGCTTGTCCCGACCATCTTAGATACACCTGGTAAAAACACCGAAGGATCCTAACCGTGGAACCTCGGGCGGAGCAGCTTGGAGTTCCATCGGGGGTCGAGTTGTGAACCAAACAACCCTCTACTGAAAGTCACATCAACTGTAGGTGATGTCACTAGCCAGCTAAACAATGTCAGACATGCACTTGAGTAAACCACTGTGGTATTTGGGGCTGTCAGGCAGTTGGTGAGCCACCTCTGCGACAACAACCCCCTAATATAGTGGTTAGGCAAAAGGCATGTCTTGGCATTTAATGTTTATGACGTAGAGACAACTAGTGCATCAGGCATTTAATGTTGTGACATAAAGTGTGAGGGATGTCTTTCATAGTCTTTAATGACTGAGTTCCCTCGGGGGTGGTGTGGGGGGCTATTTAAGGACCCCAACCACCTTTGAGGAGGGAGAGATATTTTGAGAATTCTGGCATTATTGCTAGAGGGAATACACATCAGAGAGAGTTATTGCAAACCAGAGGGTTTACTCACTCACCATTGTTATTTATTACGAAGCTTTTAATACTTGACAGAGATTCTTGAGGGTGTTTGGTGTTTTTCTACCTGTCTACCAAGGTGTATCTAGGGTGCTTACTTCTCTCTCCCTTTAGCTAAGGTACTTCTAAAGTTCATTACTATCTTCTGAGTTATACACGAGAGATTTGTGAGTTTAAATTGCGTTTATCTTCATTGGGTTTGCGTTTGTGTATCCTATCATTAATCCAAAGCTTTGACCAATTAGCTTATCATTACCATACTCAAATAGGGGTTACGCCTCCATCTATAATCTAAAGTACCCTCTTACATTTGGCGACTCTGCTGGGGAGGCATTCTCCTAAGTAAGGAGTATGGCGCAAGATAATGATAATCGAAGGCTCAACTTTGATGACGTCCAGCATAATGAAAAACAAGCTGCGAGAGAACTGGAGGCCCTAAGGGATGGGGCTCCTCGAGTGGAGGTACCTATGGTTTCGACGACGTCAGGCGTTCTGGGGGTGGCACAAGCTCCCACGAGTGCGGGGTTGGAACCCACTCAGGTCGAGATCCTCATGAGAAAGTTTTATGAGTTTTTACAAACTCCAGTAGCTTCAACTATGTTGGGAGGAATGGAGGCTAATGCTTTCGTAACACTAGGGTTAAATCCAACGGCCCCATCAGGTGTAGGTGTAGTGGGAACAGTCCCCGCGAGCGTACCCTCTAATTTGAATCCAACATAGGGAACGTCAGGAGCATCGGCGGATCCAACCGTGGTGCCTGCTCCAGCTACAATGGACACCCGACATGTGGTACCATTGGCTGTCGCCCCAGTAGCATCACCCCTGGAGGGAATGAGAAAGGAGATGCAAAAGGAGATGCTGAAGTTCATGAAGGCCTCCTCGCAATCTGCTAGCGAGGTAGCTTCGGTTTTTGATGACTTTCGAACACCGTATCCACAGGAATACAACGACGAGCCCTATCCGAAGAACTATATTCCTCCTATTTTTGAAAAATACACAGGAAAGGGTGGGAACCCGAAGGAGCATATTAAGTGATTTGTTGAACATTTGGGGGCTCATTGTAATAATAAAAGGCTTAGGTTGAGGTAATTTTCTAAATCCTTGACCGATAAAGCATATACCTGGTATTTCCATTTGGCTCCCAACAGCGTTTCTACATGGGAAGAGATGCACGTGTTGTTTGTCCAGAATTTCTTTCTGGCAGAGGATGAGTTTACCTTGACCCAACTGGGTAGGGAGAAGCAAAGACCTGGGAAAGAAGTGGTGGCCTATGTTTGAAGGTTCAGGAAAAGATCCCTCAACTTGAGGGAGGAGGCCAAAGAGTCCAAACTATTGCAGATCTGCGCTGAGGGGCTGCTTCCGGAGTATATCTGTTATCTTATCAATGAGACATGCGAGGGGACTTTTGCGGCATTCTTAAAAGCGGCGAGTAATATATCCTTGGTGGTGCGGCCCAATTCGATGGTGGTGCCCATGATGTTTAGGCAGTCAATGCAACTCGCGGGGGGGAGGTCCCAGCCCCCACGGGTGGGGTACACCGAGGGGGGAGATAGGGGCAAAGCACAGAAGAAGGATAATAAGAGAAAGTTCGAAAGGGACAGGGAAGACCCATCGCCATTACCTTGTACAGTGGAAGAATTTGTCAGTTGTTACAACGCGATGGTCCAAGGAGGAATAATCTATGAACCAAAAGATGTTCCGGCTGAGGAGCCCGACGCGGCAACAAAGGCGGATCCAAAGTATTGTCAGGTTCATCGGAGGGTCCAGCATCCAACAGAGAGTTGCTTCACACTGAGAAGAATTATTAACAAATACGTGAGGGCAGGGACGTTGTAAATCCCTCCACAGAATGTTAATAACAACCCACTACCGATACATGGGTCCAATCTCGTGGTGGCCTATGATGATGAAGCAGATAGAGGAGATAGAGAGGAATACGAGGAAACTTTGGAGATTTGTACCAAGGGAATGGCTAATGTCGTGTTGGCCTATGATGAAGAAACTACCAAGGATGTGGAGGACGTGTACAGCGTTGAAAGTGAGGAAGCAGATCCGGGCTTAGAGTATTGTGTACTCTCAAAATCCCCAAAGTTCACTTGGTTCTTCGAATAAGTGGGGATTCCAAAGGAGAGTAGGTTAGAGATGACCCATGCAATACTTGATATCGCGAGGAAGGACGCAGTCCCTTCGTTAAAATGGAAGGGACCCATGGCCAGGTTGGTAAGGAGGTTCTTGTCAGAGGTGACCTTCAGCGATGCCGATAGGGCTGTGAGATTCCCTCATAACAGGCCATTGTACGTGACTGCTAGTGTCAATGGAGTTAGCTTTGCAAGGACTCTCATGGATGGGGGAGTTTCCATCAATATCATGCCAATTAACTCCTTTCATGCGGCCAATATTCCAGAAGAAAGGTTGGTCCCCATGCCTTTGGTAATTTTGGGGTATGATAACCAATCCTCCAAATCCATTGGGTATGTTAATGTGGGGATTGTGATGGGAAATTTGAGTTCCCATATAAAATTACATGTCATACAGAGTACAACTTCCTATCATCTGCTAATAGGAAGGGTGTGGATGCACAACTAAGGGTTAGTCCCTTTTAAGTACCACCAATGCGCTGAGGCGAATATCAAGGGGACATAGGTGACCATTAGAGCAATGAAAAGGCCCTTCGCTATCGAGGAAGCTCACTTGGTGGATGAGGCATTTTATACAGAGTTAGAGGAAGATGTCCGGGTCCTAACAAAAAGGATGGAGGGAGCATGGGTGCCCTTGATCAGAGAGAGGATGGGGCCCTTGAACGAGCAAGGTAAAGAGGTTGCGAGTAGAGCAAGAGTAATGACTGAGGAAGCTCACCAGGCGGTCCCGGTCCCTCGGCCCCAAGGTTGTGACACCCCGCCTAATTAAATACCGGGCGATCACTCCTTTATTAAATTAAATCAAGGTGAACAGTTTGGTTCATTCTTAGCATCACTGTCGTAAAAATAAACTTTCCAATTTAACACCCTAAATAATTAAGCTAAGTGTCAAAACCATATTTAAACATTTCTTTCCAAATTTTTATTTAAAGAAAATGATTTATTTATTTATTTAACCACATTCAATAAGTAAGAATCACACCACATTTAAATTCTGCAACATAGTCCAATTAATTTAATACATTCGTCAATCGAATGTCAACATACGAAATCTAAAGTCACACATCCAAACTGAATAAACACCATGGTAACAATACTGAAAATAACTGAAATACAAATGTCCAATAACAACGGAATAATGGAAAGAGCTACACATGCCCAACTAGATGAAAGTACTAAGAGTGGATCCGAATGAACGAAATCGTCTAATCAAGAGACCTGCAACTCCCACCTAAGCTGCAGCGCATTCCTTCCAAGAGATCCTAAGCAAGATGCCCCTGTGGCTGGGCACCTGTAATACATACATATATATACAAGAGAGAGAGAGAGAGAGAGAGAGAGAGAGAGAGAGAGAGAGAGAAACGGGTCAGAACCCGATAGTGTGTATGATTTAAAATTTGTTTAGCAAGTATTTAAATTGATACAGGCCAATGCAACAACATATTAGAGCGACACTCTCTTGAGAAATTCTCACCTCTCTTCTAATGTGCACGCCTATCGTACTAACCTTCCCAACGGTTTATCTTATCATTTTATCATACTAACCTTCCCAATAATTTAGTTTATCTTAACTTACTCATAAGATTTCAAAATCAAACAATATCATTGTTTGAAAAGGATACTTCCAATTAGCAGCACAACTCTCGTTTTAGCTTTATTAATTTATAAAGTTTCCCAGTGTCATATTATACTTTCACAAAACAAGTATTTACTATTTGAGTCATCAACCATGTCCTACTTATCAAATCACAGTAGGTAGTTTCAAATTTCCTAATCTCATATATATATTAACTACTCGTATAATATATATAAAATAACAGCACCCCAAATAAAACTATGGTGCGTGCATACTTCTACTATCCAAACCCCATACCACTCATATCAAGGGGAATACAAATTCGGAATCACTCTCGAACTGTATTAACACATACACAAACAATATCGAGGCGAAGCATAGATTCCAAATCTCTAAGAGGATGGCACATACTTGCGTCTCTTAGGACCGTCTGAACTATCAATTCGATAGCCTGTACCAAGGATATCTATCTTCTAGGGTACAAGTCGATATCCCTCATAAAGGTCCCATCGAGATAAGACTGTCCCAGCGCGGTAACCTCAAGGATAGCAAGTAGCGCGGTATGTTTTTCACATGTATATAATATATGTACACACAATCATATAAATATACCACTTTTATCATATTAATATAGGTTCCTCTCGTCACCCATAATTACAACATTTATCCTTAATTTCACATTATTAGTATTACGTATAAGGTTTCATCTCTAACCTTAGCTCTAAGGGTTTTCTCACTTATTACGTGACACTCGTGGACTCTATCCTTCCAAGTAGAAAATTCAGTAGGTATACCTCTATTCACTATCGTAGCTATTCGCCGTAATCTCTCACTTGAAATACGTAGTTTCATCGTTCATTATATAATTATCCCAAAAGCAAAATTCTCGTCTTATAATAAAGTTCCCAACACTTATTCATATGTCCTACTGGTCTTTCCTATCTCCCAAAACATTTTATTAAGAATACCCAAGAATTATTTCACGATAAATTTAATTTAACTAATTAAACAAGGGAAATAGGAGTCTGCCAGGAGGGGTCAATCGATCGAGGTCTGGGACTCGATCGATCGAACCTTCGATCGATCGAAGCTATATGCTCGATCGATCGATCAAGCATGTATTTTGATTTCTGCAGAATTGCAGTTACGGGTTCTACCATCTATCTTCATCCAAATCCATATTTTTCAACTCCAAACGTCCCAAAAATTCTACTACTAACATTATAACATTATACCAGATGATTTTAACGTAAAGCTTGTGTATTTCTATCATTAAACATGGATAATAAACCCAAAATCCTATCTAATAATCAAGAACCCTAGAGTTTTCTTAATCATGGTTCTAATCTGTTTTTTACCAGAATTTCCTTCTAATACATCATCAAAATTTCGTGGGTTATTCTTCTACATCACAAAAGATTTCCAGAATAAGGTTTAAGTCTTTACCACATGCAAATTCCTATCAAAATTTGGGTTTTCTTCCATATATTTCATCCCTAATTATTCCTAAACTAATATGGAAATTGCACCAACGAAAATAGCATGATAAACACTTGCCTGGGATTTTTGGTATTCTGATTTACGGCTGATTTTGGTATGGTTGCGTTCCTCGTCTCGCGATCTACGCGTCGGTGGTGGCGGCGGCGCAAACCGTTGAGTTTTGGGCCTTGAAATTGCTTGAGAGCTCTCTCCTCTCTTCTTCAATGGCCGCTCTAGGTTTTGGGAATTCTAACCCTCGGTGACAACCTCAATATCAGATATAGTCCCTCTAATTTTCGTGGGTTTAATTACCCATAAATGTAAAATGACCAAAATTCCCTCCCGGGTTACTAATTAGGCCTAAAAACGCCCCGAGACCCAAACTACACCCCCGGGTACACTTTTCTGACTATATCGACCCTTACGGACGCGTTAGCGCACTCAAAATGACCATACAGGCAACTTCAAAAATATTCACTTTTTATTTATCAAAATTTAGTCCCGACGCGACACGAGCACGTTCCGACTTAAATTTCCGAAATTGTCATTTAACTCACTCATGACATTCAATATAACCAATATAATATATTACTTTGATCATTCATAATATTCAACAAATTTCCCTTAATTACTAACTCTCGTCACGTTAATAATTATAACATAATTAATTTCCGGATTTTTATTAAATAATTCATTCACATTAACTTTAATAAGTCCCCAAATTAATATAGCATAAAAATACGGGGTATTACATACTTCCCCCTTAATAACGGAATTTCATCCCGAAATTCGAAAAATAAGGCATACCTGGTAAAAACAACTCTGGATACCTCTCGCGCATATCTGCCTCGCGCTCCCAAGTGGATTCCTCCACATTATGATGCTCCCACTGGACCCGCACAAGTGGAACTATCTTCGACCTCAATCTCCTCTCACTATAGTCTAGGATAGCCACCGGTCTCTCCTCGTAAGAGCTATCAGGCTGTAAGTCGATCTCATCTATCGCAATGTGAGTATGGGCCATATCATCCCGAAGATATCGTCTCAACGACGAGATGTGGAATACATCGTGGATGCGAAGTAAATGTTCTGGCAGTCCCAATCTGTATGCAATCACCCAATCCTCTCGATGATGGGAAATGGTCCCACGTACCTCGGAGCCAACTTCCCCTTCTTCCCGAACCTCATCACTCCCTTCATAGGAGATACACGCAATAACACTTGGTCCCCCACACTAAACTCCCGGAAGAACCATTTCGCATCGGCGTAGCTCTTCTGCCTGTCTTGGGCTATCCGAATGCGACTCCTGATCATTTCAATCCTTGCGGATGTCTCCTGAATCACCTCTGGTCCTAGCAACTTGTTATCCTCCACTTCGAGCCAACAAGCTGGGGAACTATAAGGCCTGCCATACAAAGCCTCAAATGGATCCATGCCAATCGTGAACTGATAAGAGTTATTATAAGCAAACTCTACCAATGGAAGATGTGGCTCCCAACCTCCTCCAAAATTGAGAACACACATGCATAGCATATCCTCTAACATCTGATTAGTACGCTCTGTCTATCCATCTGTCTGTGGGTGGTAAGCTGAACTCAACCTCAACTCAGTACCCATAGCCTCCTGAAAGCTTTCCCAAAAACGTGACACGAAAATCTTGTCCCTATCTGACACAATATTTAGGGGCACCCCGTGTAATCTGACAATCGAAGCGATGAACAACTGAGCATACTGACCCGCGGTATAATCTGTCTGCACCGGTAGAAAATGAGCCACCTTGGTCAAACGGTCTACAATCACCCAGATAGAATTGTGGCCCCGCTATGATGTAGGCAACCCTATAATAAAATCCATGGAAATAATCTCCCACTTCCACGCGGGTACTTCCAATGGCTGAAGCAATCCTAACGGTTTCTGGTGGTCCACCTTTACCAGTTGGCAGGCAGAACACTTGGACACGAACTCGGCGATGTCCTTCTTCATCCCACTCCACCAGTATTGTCGCCTCATATCCTGGTACATCTTATCGCCTCCCAGATGTACTGCAAATCGGGACCCATGAGAATGAGTCATCACTGCATGATGTAATTCTGCTCCTTCTGGAACCACCAATCTCCCATTAAACCGCAAACCTCCATCAGAACTAACAGAATAGGACTCAGCACCCTCGGCTAGAAGTCGCACAATCTGCTCCTAGAAAAACGGGTCTGTGGTCTATGCCTGTATCACCCTCGTAACAATCTCAGGTGTGACTAACATCACGAATATGAAAGAACGTGCTACTGCGTCCTGGTGACCCAACTCCTTCCACTTTGATTTCCAGACGTCTTCTACTTCGTCTACCGGTCTACAACTCAACACATCAGCAACTACGTTGGCCTTTCCCGGATGATACTGAATGTTGAACTGGTAGTCCTTCACAAACTCTAGCCATCTGCGCTGACGCATATTCAGCTCTCGCTGAGTGAACAGGTACTGCAACGACTTGTGGTCTGTGAACAAATGGAATTTCTCTCCCAACAAATAGTGCCTCCATATCCTCAATGCAAAGACGACCGCTGCTAACTCCAGGTCGTGGGTGGGGTAATTCTTCTCATGAGGCTTAAGCTTGCGGGAGGCAAAAACTATAGCCTTCTCTTCCTGTTGAAGTACTCCCCCAAGTCCCCGTAAGGACGCATAGGTGTAAACTAGGTACTCCACACCCGGCTTCGGTAACGCAAAGACTGGCGCTGAAGTAAGCTTGTCTTTCAGCTCATCGAACACCAACTGAAAAGCGTCATCCCAAACACATATACCCCCTTACAAGTCAGATTGGTCATTGGACCCGCTATTTTGGAGAATCCCCGAATGAATCTCCTGTAGTAACCAGCTAATCCCAAGAAACTATGCACTTCCGTCGGTGTCGTGGGCTGTCCCCACTCCCTCACCACTGACACTTTACTCGGGTCAACTGCTATCCCCTGCTCAGAAACAACATGCCCCGAGAACTGTACCTCTCGCAACCAGAATTCGTACTTCTCGTACTTAGCATACAACTGATGCTCTCGTAGAGTCTGAAGAACCTATCTCAAGTGCTCGGCATGCTCCTCCTCGGAGTGTGAATATATCAAAATGTCATCTATGAAAACGATGAAAAACTGATCCAAGAACTCTCTGAATACTCGGTTCATCAAGTCCATGAAAACGGCTGGAGCATTTGTGAGTCCGAACGGCATCACCCGGAACTCATAAGACCCATATCTCGTCAAGAAAGCAGTCTTCGAAACATC
The DNA here is from genome assembly GCA_949130495.1 of Sambucus nigra. Lineage (NCBI taxonomy): Eukaryota > Viridiplantae > Streptophyta > Magnoliopsida > Dipsacales > Adoxaceae > Sambucus > Sambucus nigra. Next base: position 373,245,269 of record OX422209.1, on the reverse strand, counting down.
CTGCTCCCTAATACGTAGCTGATGGTACCCCAACCTCAGATCTATCTTCGAAAAGAAAGTTTCTCCCCTCTGCTGGTCGAACAGATCATCGATTCGAGGCAACGGATATTTATTCCGTATCGTGACCTTGTTCAGCTCCCGGTAGTCCACACACAATCGCAGTGAACCATCTATCTTCTTTACAAACAAAACTGGAGCGCCCCAAGGTGAGGTACTCCTGCGAATGAAGCCCTGACCTAACAACTGCTATATCTGATCTCATAGCTCTCACATCTCTACCGGAGCCATACGGTACGGTGCGCGTGCTATAGGTCTCGTATCTGGCAATAAATCTATGACAAAGTCTATCTCTCGACTGGGGGGTAGGCCTGGTATCTCCTGAAACACATCGGAATACTCCCTGACAACTGGGATCGAATCTAAGGGAATCACAACCTCCTTAGAGGTATCCTCCTCTATGTAATACAAATGAGCGGTCGAACCTCCCTCTGGGCGAGGCATCGCCACTACAAACATCTCTTGCCCCGGAATGGCAAAACAATTCTCCCACCGAAGCAATCAATCATGGCTCTATAAGCTGCGAGCCAATCCATACCAATAATCATATCATGCTCGTGCATGTCGAAAACAAACATATCCGCCAGTAATACCAAGCTACCAATTTCTACCCCCACTCCCCGGCATATAAAGAAAATAAGGGACCCACTCCCCAATGGTGAGTCTACACACGTCACTGTGCTCTTTGCTGTGGCTAACAACCCTAAGGCCTTCACAAAATGCGTAGCTATAAAACAATACGTTGCCCCCGTATCAAACAAAACTCGACCCATAGTACCATGGATAGGAAACATACCCTCAGTCGCGGGTGGTGCCTGTGGAGCTGCTGCCTGGTGGATGTTATAGACACGTCCATACTGTAATTGCCCCTGCTGCACTGGAGCTGCTGGAATGGCTAGTAGGGCTGGCACCTGGGCTGGAGCTGGGAGGGCAGGTGGAAAAAGTGGTCTATGTGGCTCATTACGGGCTCCCTGCTGCTGTCGGGCCCTATTGCCCTCTGGGAAATCCTGACGGTTATCGCCATGTTTACCGCACCCAAAACATCGGCCTTTGAAGTTACCTCCCCTCTGACCCTATTGTCCGCGGCCCTGTTGGTCGTTACCTCCACGCCACTGGCCCTGTTGGCCCTGATGTGCACGCTGTTGGCCCTGTTGTTGACCCTGCTGTCGGTGCTGGCCTTGCTAGCCCTGTTGATTAGGCTGGCCCTGCCTATAACCCCCATATCCCTGCCTGGAATCACCTGAACGGAATCTCTTAACAGGGTCCCCCTGATGGGAACTCTGCTCGTGCTGACGAGTCTGTCCATGAGATGGTGCCCCACTGGCACTATTACACCCGGCCCTGCCCTGTTGGCTAGACTCTCCTGCTCTCTTACTTCCCTGAAGATGGAAGCGGTGATCATGGCAATGTAAACGCTGCATTGAGTACATCAGTGAAAGTACTCAGAGATAAATTCCCAATAAGGTGCTGACGGATCCTCCAAGATAACCCGTCGACAAACAACATAATCCTCTTACTCTCAGTAGGTGCCTCATCTGGCACAATGGTGAGAAGTCTCGTGAACTCCTCCTCATACTCAGCTACAGTAAGATTCTCCTGCTTCAGATTTAGTAATTTTCGCCTCATCTCAGTCTGCACTGCGGGTGGAAAATACTTGCGGTCAAACCGCTCCCAGAACAACTGAATAGGGATCTTGTCCCTCTCCTCCAAAGTGGTAGTGGACTCCCACCACTGTAATGCGGCTCCCACCAGCTTAAATGAAGACAATAACTGCTTTTGCACATCAGTGCACTCATACATACGGAGGTGCCGCTGGATGTCTTTCTTCCATTGGCTAACTGTGACAATATCGGAGCTACCAGAGAACTCAGGGGGATGTGCTTTCTGAAAACATCCCGAACCCTCTCCCATGCAGATGGAAGCTGTGTTGGTACTGGCGCCACTGCCTGAACCTGGGGTGGAGCGCTAGTGCGGCATTCACCGCCTGAGCAACAATGGCGGCTACTTCATTTGCATTCATTGTGCCTTGTGCCGGAACTGCTGGATGTTCGGCCTGGGCACGCCTATCCTTCGGAGGCATCTGAAACGTGAAGAAGTTTATTAGTCTACAGTTATTATCAAATCTCAAATAGCTGAAGACTAAAACGTAAAACAAGAGTACAACAATCCTAAAAATAGGGCTCTATAGCAATAACGTTAAGCTGAAAGCGAAAATAAGCCGTACAGATCCTATGGACACTAGAACCTGATGCTCTGATACCACCTGTGACACCCCGCCTAATTAAATACCGGGCGATCACTCCTTTATTAAATTAAATCAAGGTGAACAGTTTGGTTCATTCTTAGCATCACTGTCGTAAAAATAAACTTTCCAATTTAACACCCTAAATAATTAAGCTTAGTGTCAAAACCATATTTAAACATTTCTTTCCAAATTTTTATTTAAAGAAAATGATTTATTTATTTATTTAACCACATTCAATAAGTAAGAATCACACCACATTTAAATTTTGTAACATAGTCCAATTAATTTAATACATTCATCAATCGAATGTCAACATACGAAATCTAAAGTCACACATCCAAACTGAAAAAATCCCATAGTAACAATACTGGAAATAACTGAAATACAAATGTCCAATAACAACGGAATAATGGAAAGAGCTACACATGCCCAACTAGATGAAAGTACTAAGAGTGGATCCGAATGAACGAAATCGTCTAATCAAGAGACCTGCAACTCCCACCTAAGCTGCAGTGCGTTCCTTCCAAGAGATCCTAAGCAAGACGCCCCTGTTGCTGGGCACCTGTAATACATACATATATATACAAGAGAGAGAGAGAGAGAAACGGGTCAGAGCCCGATAGTGTGTATGATTTAAAATTTGTTTAGCAAGTATTTAAATTGATACAGGCCAATGCAACAACATATTAGAGCGACACTCTCTTGAGAAATTCTCACCTCTCTTCTAATGTGCACGCCTATCGTACTAACCTTCCCAACGGTTTATCTTATCATTTTAGCATACTAACCTTCCCAATAATTTAGCTTATCTTAACTTACTCATAAGATTTCAAAACCGAACAATATCATTGTTTAAAAAGGATACTTCCAATTAGCAGCACAACTCTCGTTTTAGCTTTATTAATTTATAAAGTTTCCCAGTGTCATATTATACTTTCACAAAACAAGTATTTACTATTTGAGTCATCAACCATGTCCTACTTATCAAATCACAGTAGGCAGTTTCAAATTTCCTAATCTCATATATATATTAACTACTCGTATAATATATATAAAATAACAGCACCCCAAATAAAACTATGGTGCGTGCATACTTCTACTATCCAAACCCCATACCACTCATATCAAGGGGAATACAAATTCGGAATCACTCTCGAACTGTATTAACACATACACAAACAATATCGAGGCGAAGCATAGATTCCAAGTCTCTAAGAGGATGGCACATACTCGCGTCTCTTAGGACCGTCTGAACTATCAATTCGATAGCCTGTACCAAGGATATCTATCTTCTAGGGTACAAGTCAATATCCCTCATAAAGGTCCCATCGAGATAAGACTATCCCAGCGCGGTAACCTCAAGGATAACAAGTAGCGCGGTATGTTTTTCACATGTATATAATATATGTACACACAATCATATAAATATACCACTTTTATCATATTAATATAGGTTCCTCTCGTCACCCATAATTACAACATTTATCCTTAATTTCACATTATTAGTATTACGTATAAGGTTTCATCTCTAACCTTAGCTCTAAGGGTTTTCTCACTTATTACGTGACACTCGTGGACTCTATCCTTCCAAGTAGAAAATTCAGTAGGTATACCTCTATTCACTATCGTAGCTATTCGCCGTAATCTCTCACTTGAAATACGTAGTTTCATCGTTCATTATATAATTATCCCAAAAGCAAAATTCTCGTCTTATAATAAAGTTCCCAACACTTATTCATATGTCCTACTGGTCTTTCCTATCTCCCAAAACATTTTATTAAGAATACCCAAGAATTATTTCACGATAAATTTAATTTAACTAATTAAACAAGGGAAATAGGAGTCTGCCAGGAGGGGTCAATCGATCGAGGTCTGGGACTCGATCGATCGAACCTTCGATCGATCGAAGCTATATGCTCGATCGATCGATCAAGCATGTATTTTGATTTCTGCAGAATTGCAGTTACGGGTTCTACCATCTATCTTCATCCAAATCCATATTTTTCAACTCCAAACGTCCCAAAAATTCTACTACTAACATTATAACATTATACCAGATGATTTTAACGTAAAGCTTGTGTATTTCTATCATTAAACATGGATAATCAACCCAAAATCCTATCTAATCATCAAGAACCCTAGAGTTTTCTTAATCATGGTTCTAACCTGTTTTTTAGCAGAATTTCCTTCTAATACATCATCAAAATTTCGTGGGTTATTCTTCTACATCACAAAAGATTTCCAGAATAAGGTTTAAGTCTTTACTAGATGCAAATTCCTATCAAAATTTGGGTTTTCTTCCATATATTTCATCCCTAATCATTCCTAAACTAATATGGAAATTGCACCAACGAAAATAGCAAGATAAACACTTGCCTGGGATTTTTGGTATTCTGATTTACGACTGATTTTGGTATGGTTGCGTTCCTCGTCTCGCGATCTACGCGTCGGTGGTGGCGGCGGCGCAAACCGTTGAGTTTTGGGCCTTGAAATTGCTTGAGAACTCTCTCCTCTCTTCTTCAATGGCCGTTCTAGGTTTTGGGAATTCTAACCCTAGGTGACAACCTCAATATCAGATATAGTCCCTCTAATTTTCGTGGGTTTAATTACCCATAAATGTAAAATGACCAAAATGCCCTCTCGGGTTACTAATTAGGCATAAAAACGCCCCGATACCCAAACTACACCCCCGGGTACACTTTTCTGACTATATCGACCCTTACGGACGCGTTGGCACACTCAAAACGACCATACGGGCAACTTATAAAATATTCACTTTTTATTTATCAAAATTTAGTCCCGACGCGACACGAGCACGTTCCGATTTAAATTTCCAAAATTGTCATTTAACTCACTCATGACATTCAATATAACCAATATAATATATTACTTTGCTCATTAGTAATATTCAATAAATTTCCCATAATTACTAACTCTCGTCACGTTAATAATTATAACATAATTAATTTCCGGATTTTTATTAAATAATTTATTCACATTAACTTTAATAAATCCCCAAATTAATATAGCATAAAAATACGGGGTATTACAAAGGCATCTCGAAGCAGCTCAAAGACAGGATGAGGCCCAGAGCGGATCCGATGGAGCATGAGGTCCAATGACAAAGCGTGTTGAGTCAGTTCTCAGGAAAAAGAGTGGCCGAGGCGTCTAGAGAGAAGAAGAGGAAAGCAGTCGCCGCTAACAGCAGACAATGCAAGAAAGTCATTACTGAAGAAGGAAAGGTGGTGTATCGATTGTAACGGTGTGAGCGGGCGGCCAAGGAAGCTGATGACGAAATTGAACTTATTTATGAATGCTTTCTGGTGGATCAACGGGGACAGTGCATGGTGATAGATAATTCGAGCATACAGGAATTTGTGGAGGAAGTCGTCGAGGAACCAGATTACATGGCAAGTCAGCCGAAGCCCCAGGCACAAGAGTTAGAGCAACTAAACCTGGTGAAGGAAGGAGAGGATTCGAGGCCCATCTTCATCTCGAAGGATCTCAGTATGGAGAAACGAGGGGCCTTGGTTGAGTTGATTTGGGATTTTATAAACGTCTTCGCATGGAAATACATAGAGATGGAGGGACTGGATGAGGAAGTAAGCTGCCACAAGTTGAATGTAATGCCTTCAGCCATTCTAGTAAAACAGGCGACGAGAACATATACGCCCGAGATAGATTTAAAGATCAAGGAAGAGGTTCAAAGCTTACTAACATCATGGTTCATCAAGCCGATACAACACCTGATCTGGCTGTCTAGTATTATCCCAGTAGGGAAGAAAGACAAAAACCAAATAAGGATCTGCGTGGACTTTAGAGATTTAAATAGAGCTTGCCCCAAAGATGAGTTGTATCTACCCTCTATTTATAGCTTGATAGATGCAACAACGGGTCATGAGATGTATAGCTTCATGGATGGGTATGTGGGGTTCAACTAGATCAAGATGGACCCTTCGAATGCAGAAAAGACAGCATTCAGAACCCCATTAGGTAACTTCATGTACAGGATGATGCTGTTTGGACTCAAGAATGCTGGGGTGACCTACCAGAGAACAATGATGGACATTTTCCATAACTTCTTTCACAAGTTTATGGAATTCTATGTGGATGATTTGGTCATCAAGTCGAGGAAGGAGGAGTCCCATCTGAGCGATTTGAGGAATGTGTTTTCTCGTTATAGGAAGTTTAAATTAAAGATGAATCCACTGAAGTGCATTTTTGGGGTGACAATTGGGAAATTCCTAGGCTTTGTGGTTGATCGACAAGGGGTGCAGATGGATCAGGACAAATAGCGGGCGATCTTGGAAATGCCATGTCCGAGAACGGCAAAAGAACTGAAGAGTTTCCTCGGTAAAGTCTCCTACCTTAGGAGATTTGTGCCTGGATTAGCCAAAATAACACACCCATTGATGCAGCTGCTGTGAAGGAACACGAAGTTCAAATGGGAGGCAATTCACCACGAGTCTCTTGACAGACTAAGAAAGCTGCTCATTTCACCACAAACCATGGTTCCACCAAAGGCAGGAATACCGTTGCAACTGTATCTCACATCCACCACGAGGTTCGTGGGAGCTTTGCTAGCAGAAAAGATTGATGGGAAAGAACGACCAGTTTATTACCTCAGCAGGATCATCCATGGGCCAGAAGTCAGATATAGTAGCTTAGAAAGGCATTGTTTAGCCTTAGTATTTATAGCGTAAAAACTTAGACATTATTCATATTGTAACGAGATGTGATCCCATTAAGTATTTTCTTTCAAGAACTATATTTATTGGCAGGGCAGCTAGATGGTTCCTTATCCTCTCGGAATATGACTTAAAGTGTGTGGTTCCTCGCGTAATCAGAAGCCAGGCGTATGCCGATCTATTGGTTATTTTACCTTCAGGAACGTTTGAGCCTCCCAAAGAAAGCATTCCAGGAGATGACTTGTAGGCCAGTCACCTAGATGCAACAGATAAAGAATGGAAAATGCAGTTCGATGGGTCATCGACAGAAAAGAAAGGAGGAACAGGGGTTATTCCTTCGAAAGGAATGGAGGAGATTTGCCTTTCTTACAAGTTAGATTTCCCCAGCTCTAACAACGAGGCAGAATATGAAGCATTGGTGTTGGGATTGCTAGAGGCTCTTCGAAGAGGGATCCGTTCACTTTGCATCAAAGGGGATTCGAACTTGGTGGTTTAGTAAGTGAATGGAGAATACGCATTGAAACACATGAGCCTGACACCATACAGAATGATCATTTAGAGGATCCTTGGCCAGTTCTATCGGACCAAGATCAAGAGGCAGCCCAGAACGATGAATCGTCACCCAGATGCCTATGCCACCATTTCCCAAAAGATGATCATGAGGAGAGATACAACTACTGTCGTGATTCAACGAAGAACAACTCCTTCGATGGTACAGTCAATTTTACCAATAGAAGAAGATGCGGACTGGAGGGGGGAGATTAAGAGGCAACTGGAGTTTGGGGAAGGAATGATGGGGATCAGAGAATTGGCCCAGTACTTTACAAACTAGGGAAAACTTTACTTTAGAAATGCAGGAGGATGGATATCAAGACGCATCAGTCCAGAAAAAGCATGGCGGAGGCTGAAGAAAACGCACGAAGAGCAGTGCGAAATGACTAAGATCCATCTTTATAGAAGAATTCAAAGGGAGGGATATTTCTGGCCTAACATAACATAGGATGCAGTCGAGTTGCAATGGAAGTTCGATAAATGCCAGTTATTTTTTGAAGTAGCAGAATGTCACTTCGTGGAGACTCAACCTAACTGGAGACAGCCCTATATTGACTTCATTAAAGATGGAGTTGTCCCAACAGAGAAAATTAACGCGATGGGGCTTCGGTGAAGATCCCCGAGATTCTACGTACAGGAGGGGCAGCTTTATCGAAGAGGATACTTCAACAGGCCGTTGCGTTGCATCACAAAGGAAGAGGTGATCGAGGTTCTCAAATAGGCGCACGATCCATCTCATATAGGAGGGGAATAGTTATATGACCAATTGATGACTTTAGGGTATTATTGGCCAACGATGGATAAATATTCCGCTGAGTTCGTTCGAAGGTGCAAGGCTTGCCATCTCCATGGAAATATGATCCATGCCACGTCGGTGGATCTACACTCCCTAGCAACACCTTATCCTTTTCACACTTGGGCATTCGACCTGGTAGCGGTAATACACCCTTCTTCGAGGGGCAGGATATGGATCCTAGTAGCAACAGAGTGTTTCACAAAGTAGGCCGAGGCGATACCACTGAGAAGGGCAACAACAGGAGTAGTGAGCAACTTCATCAGGGAATACATCATTTGTTGCTTCGGGATCCCAAAGGTTATCCTTTCTGATAATGGAACCCCTTTCATCAATTCAGAGGTAACGATGCTCACAAACAAGTACTCCATTGTCCATCACACTTCGACGGTGGCATACCTAATGGGGAACGGTTAAGCCGAAGCGACTAACAAGACTTTGGTCAATATCTTGGCTAAAATGATGGAGGATTTCCCAGGATCGTGGGATGACAAAATAACAGCCGTTTTATATGCCTATCGGATAACTAAGAGGAATCCTACAGGGTATACACCGTTCTCTCTTGTTTATGGGGCTGAGGCAATTCTCTCGGTAGAATTAGAAGTTCCCTTGGCTCGATATGCTTTGCGAAGCAGCATGCTCCCTCAGAATAGACACGTGCAGTTGGAAGCGTTGGACAAACACATGGATAATGCGATGAAACACTTTTAAATGTATACGAGGCAGCTCTCTAGGGCATATGATAACTTGGTGAGACCAAGGAAATTCGTGGAGGGAGATCTCGTATTAAAGGCAGCAGTTAAACATATTAGGGGGCTCCCTCTACCTAAGTTTGCAGCGAATTGGGAGGGACCTTTCATCGTAAAGGAGGCTCATGACTCAGGTTATTGCTTAATTTCTAAGATAGAAGAAGACAAGACATTTAAGATTACCAACAAATGGTTGAAGGTCTATTACGTGTAAGCAATTATGTTTGTGTCCACCGATGTATTTAACTGTTATGAATATACGAGTTCATTTTGTTTTATGCATGTTCTCTTTATCTTAATTCAAGTACAGATGAAAGAACTACATAATATATTTTCACAATCTATGTAAACAGTTGTAACACAAAGAAATGGCATGGGAATAAGTATCTTTCTCCATTCATATACTTTGGGGCATTATAAAATTGGGAGCTATCCCCCAAGAATTACATTAGAAGGAAAAATACATATACAAAAAACTCATTGACCCAGGAGGAACCACAATCTTGGGAGGAGAAAAAATCTCCAGGAAGGCCCGAAGAAGCTTCTAAGCAAGACCTTTGGGCATGAACGGAAACTTCTAACCTGGTCTGTGCTTGTGTACGTTCGATAAGAAGTTTTTCTGGATTTAGCTTTGCCAAATGCAGAGATTCTTCGAGGTCCTCCACCTTCTTATCAATGGCTCCGAGGAGAGGTACTATCTCGGCCAGCTTGGCTTCTTCGGCCCTCTGATCCTCCTGATGTTTTTATAAGAACTCCCTTTGGCTGTCCAACCGTTGGCTCTTCAAAGTCTTCAAGTGTGCAATGAACCAGTGAAAATAGAACCCGTTAAGACCCAACTCGCTCAGATAACACAGGAATTAGTTGAGAAGGGGTCGGGTCACGTTCGCAGTAGGAGTGGTGGCGATTTTAGCAATAATGGTGGCCATGCCTTGGAGCCTATAACTCATAACTGTGATGTTTGAACAAAGGCAGTCCACCATAAAGGTCTCAGGATGATGGCTCACAAGTTGCTCAATGGACAAACGGTGGTTGGCAGGCATTTGGGGAGAACGTTGGAGCACCATCAGGTAGAAGGCAGGAGGAGCCAAGTCGAGCAGAGGAAGCTCGCACCCAGATTCGCTTTTCGCGACAGCACTTGTCGTGGAACCTTAATCATCATGGATGGATCCTTCGGAGGAGATAGGTTCACGAGGTGGCGAGGCAACGGGCGAAGGAACTGGTGGAGAATCCTCCTGAGCAACCTGAAAACAGTTAGAGGAAACAAGGAGTTTATGAAAATATCTTAACATGTGTTTTCGTTGTTAAGTCACCGTTATAGGTGGAGTTTGTGAAAAAATCTTAACAAGTGTTCGCGTTGTTAAGTCACCGTTATAGGTGGAGTTTAGAAAAAAAATCTTAACAAGTGTTTTCATTGTTAAGTCACCATTATAGGTGGAGTTTATGAAAAAAATCTTAACAAGTGTTTGTGTAGTTAAGTCACCGTTATAGGTGGAGTTTAGAAAAAATCTTAACAATTGTTTTTGTTGTTAAGTCACTGTTATAGGTTGATTTTGTGGAAGAAACTTAACAAGCGTTTTCGTTGTTAAGTCACCGTTATAGGCGGAGTTTGTGGAAAAAATCTTAACAAGTGTTTTCATTATTAAGTCACCGTTATAGGTGGAGTTTAGGAAAAATCTTAACAAGTGTTTTCGTTGTTAAGTCACCGTTATAGGTGGAGTTTGCAAAAAAAAACTTAACAAGCATTTTCGTTGTTAAGTCACCTATGCAAGTGGAGTTTCAAAAGCTGAGAAATAAAGAGAAATTAGAGAAGTTCCTCAGCAGCAGCAGGAGCGAGATGGGTAGTTACCACGGGAGGCATAATACTAGAAACTGTGGGATACGGGCCCGTTACCTAATAAGCTTCAATGGAGCCTCCGACTGTAGAAGCCTCAAAGGTAGGCACACCCCCCTCGCCAGCATAGGGTACTATGTCCAGCACGGGCGCATCATCAGAAGGAGATGTTGGACCTTCGAGAGATGCCCCAACGAGATCAACTGCACCAACCTGGGCCTGGGAGGGAAAAAGGCCAATCAGGGCAAAGGGTGGAGAGAGACTTGGAGAAAGCTGCCAATGAAAATCCAAGTGTCAGACACAAGAAGAATGTTGATAATGCAGGAGGAAGGAGGAAGGAGGAAGGAGAATGTTGGCTATCAGCGAGGAACTGCAGTAATGGGTCTTGATAATGTAGGAGGAAGGAGAATGTTGGCTATCAGCGACGCCACTTCCACCTAAAATAGGCCAAAATGTTAGAGTTGATAAATAAACCAATGGGATAAATAAAAGATGCAAGGCTTGGAACGGAATCTACCTGTGGGGCACTCTCTTCTACCAGAACAAGGGGCAAAGAGACCTCCCTCTCCGAGGGTAACTCAGAGGAAGCTGGCACAGTTACCTCGGGCTAGTTAGACATCTCAATAGCACCCACGGAGGAATTTCCAGCTTGGTGGGAGGAGGGATGACGCGAATAGGTAAGGCTTATTAACGGAGAGCGTGGAAGGGCGACAGTGGATGGAAGAGTATCGCAACGCCCCCCCCCCCCCCCCCACAAAACGACTCACTGGGTGACTGGGGGGACTGAGAGGACTGACCCTCACTTCTTCCACTCCCTGCACCAAAGATAAGAGGCAATAAGTAAAGCCGATATGTCAAGAAAAGAAGAACGATAAATACAGAATGCACATATACCTCAGATCCGGAGGGAGAACGAGAGGGTATGACCACCGGTGAATGTGGCGAGGGGGAAGCAACAAAAAGAACTGGGGATGAGGGCTCCTCATGTGTCTGTTTCCTCTGGGACTTAGTACCCAGTGTTTTCTTCCTGGAGCTCGTTGCACCACCAGCTTCAGGTACCTTCGAACTTCTTCTCCTTTTTACTGAGGGCTCACTAGGATCAACCATGATTATGGGGAACGTACCAGGAGGAGGAACAGGGACTGCTCACCGTTGGAATTTAGCATTTATTCGAACAACTTCAGCCTCCATCCGCCTTCTCAGCTCTTCAGCCATTTTTGGAGATATGGGAGGGGGAACGGAGGCAATTGGGGATGCCTCTAATGGAGTTTCCATTTGACCTCGGGCCTTGGGCTTCTTAAACTTGGATTTCTTGTCTTTCTTAGTAGGTGGCTGAGAAGGCCCTTCTCCCGTGGCAGCTTCGGTCGTAGGGACAGATGGTTTGAGGGTCGCAGTGGCCTTTAGTTTGGGTGTGGCAACAGGGATCATGGGGTAGTATGGAGGAAGCTCTGTGGGTGGTTCTTTGGGGGTCTGGCTTAGAGGGAACTCAACCTCGAGAACCGAATTACCCTTCAGGCCCAGCTCCAGGGAAAAAAATAAAAGAACTGGGGGATACACGGGATCACCCTCGATGAATTCAATAATTTGGGCCAGTTGCCTTGGCCAATACTTTATGGAAAACAGAGGGGTCACGTCCCCTTGCCTAGTGATGATGGGGATAGTGACTCACCCAGCTAATGTCGAACTCACTCCCCACACGACTGTTGAGGAAAATAGAGAACATGCCGCTCCAAAAGATACCTTGGGGTTAGATAGCTGAAACACCGGGCGAGGAGACCCTTGATCAAAGCCAAATTAACGGCTTCATCGATTAGGATTGTAATGTTCGCTGGTATATCCCCACTCGGTGTATGAGGGCAGGTATTCTTGTGAAAATAGAAGCACAACGGCCAATGAAGGGTCTTTGGTAATGAGGTTTACGGTGGTTGGCTGTACCACTCTTTGCCCCATACTTGAAAAAATCACAAGTATGAAGAAAAATATCTTCTTCATAGGGCCTCATTACAAACCTTGAAAAGTTATCAATAAAGGAGGTCAGCTCTTTTCGGCTCTGCCTCTTGTGGTAAACAAATGAGCGAGGGGGCAGGATTACTTCTCCCGAGGGAGGACGATTAGTCTTGGCGGCTATGACCGGGAAGCGCACATAAAGGAAACTTGGAAGGAGAACGCAGTTGGAAAAATTGGCTTGGTTGTAACGACCCAGAGATTGCTCCATGTCAAAAAGGACCCTGTCAAGCCATGTGTAGAGGAACCCCAAGGCGATTACAGCCAGAGGGAGCTTGATACCTCGGGCCAATCGAAGAGATAGGTTGATGAGGTCCCTTCAGGGCTGGTCGTTGGGCTTCCCTTTTAAAAAGAAGCGAGAAAGAATGACAAGGATATAGGCAGGAATCTCTAGCGATGTACCTTGTCCATGGGCAGCCTCAGAGTAATTCCCTTCGTAAGGATCCTTGAAGAAGTAGTTGATTAGGTGTGTGAACGTGGATTTGTTTGAAGTACCTATGCACCTTTGGCATATATGGTCCAGCTCCAAACGGTCAGCGGTTTCTTGGGCATCCAGAGCTTCATCGGAATAGGGCTTATGACATGTTGCCTCAAGGCCTAGGAGCTCGCACACGTCTTCCAATGTTATTGTAAACTCTCCCCATGCAGCGATGAACGTGTGAGTAGTAACATTCCAATGAGATACCAAAACGGGAAGATAAGTATTGTTCTTGGAGAGGGTGAACTCACCAAACCACTTGGCTCGATGTAGCCTAATCTTAGAAAGAATATTAGCATGGGAACTCTGCATATGAGAATTCCAAGCAGCAAAGTGAGCAGGAGAGCCTCCAGGACTTTCAAAATCGATATGGGAGCATGGGAAGTCCCCTCGCTCAAGACGAAACCTGAGAGTCCCCTCGGGAGGAAAAAAGCCCCATTCATCAGAATCCTCATTTTCATCACCAAGTGTCATGGCATCATACTTGGCGTTAAAAATGTAACTCTTACAAAACCCAGCAAAGTCACCACCTTTGCCAAAAATGGGGGACCGGTGGTAGAAACACAACTGTTCGTTACGAGCAGCGGTCAATGAGGTAGCAGAGGGGGTGGTGACAACGGAGGCGGGAGGAGGAGCACTGGTGGCAGGATTGCTTGAAGAGGCCATTGTAGACAACAGAATTACGAAAATGTCTGATAAAAGAAGAGTTGGAAATGAATAGGGAGGTGCATAACCGCTGGTGGTGGTGCAAAGGATGAGAGGAGGAGGAGACTGAGTAAAGAAGAAGGTAATAATGGAGGTCGAACAGGGTTTCTCTCTCTAAAAGAGGTGGGGAGCTCGAAGAAGATAAAGAAGATGAGGATATGGAAGGATTTTAAAATAAAAGAGACGTTTGAAGGGTTTCAAACTCGACAGTTGGAGTTTCCCACCATCGCACGTGAAAGGGCCGCCTCTAATCATTTCAAATGAACACGTGGCACATCGAGAAGGGTCTCGACAGCTGAAAAGATAGCGTTATGTCGAATACAAAGTGACGTCTGGGGAATATAAAGGGTTACCTTCCTAACCAAGTTTGTGTTTTGGCGCCAAATTGGTGTCAGACTTATCCGCCACCGCCTAACGGTAAATATGTCCCAACAGTTCAGCTACGATGACTGACTCAGTCACATCGGGGATAATTTCACTTACCACGAGTCCAAATGAGTACTTGAGAAGGTTAGTAGGCCTTTCAGGAGAATTTAAAATAGTAAAGCTAGAATGGTTGAGGCTCAGCATGAGGAAAAAGTGGCGATGTCCCTTCGCCCAAGCCCCAATGATAATGGTGCCTCGGCTCAGGTACATCGGGGAGAATTTAAATTTTTCCAAGAGATTAAATCACTACGGTTCTAACGAGGGAAAGAAGGTCAGAATTTAACTTCACGCAGAGAAGTTTCATCGGATTGAGAAGTTTCGTGTAGACATTTATTGTTCCAACAAATCTCTCCACCAAGGGGAAAATATAGAGGGGGCTTGAAGGTAATTCTGAGATTAGGGATAATTCCCTAATTGGCAATAGTATTTGAGATTAAGCAACCGAGGCAGCTTAAGCGTGGCAGCTCGAGCATGGAAACTCAGCAAAACTTATACTTTAGCTTGTTGTGTTAGACATATTGTATCTTTGTTTATATTGACTGTAAGATATAACGATTGTAATGATGTAACCAGAATAATAATGAGTTTGTGTGAGGTCAAACGGTAGTCGTGAGAGACCAGGCCTGGCAGGGCCTGGGAGAGCTTTCATGCTCTATCGAATGACCTCACCGTGGGAACTTTAGAGGGAATTGGTTTGGAGGATTGAGAAGTGAGGCACCGTTGGGGCTTGTACTGACCATCTTAGATACACCTGGTAAAAACACCAAAGGATCCTGACCGTGGAACCTCGGGCGGAGCAGCTTGGAGTTCTATCGGGCTTCGAGTTGTGAACCAAACAATCCTCTACTTAAAGTCACATCTACTGTAGGTGATGTCACTGTCCCGCTAAACAATGTCAGACATGCACTTGAGTAAACCACTGTGGTATTTGGGGCTGTCAGGCAGTTGGTGAGCCACCTCTGCGATAACAACCCCCTGACATAGTGGTTAGGCAAAAGGCATGTCTTGGCATTTAATGTTTATGACGTAGAGACAACTAGTGCATCAGGCATTTAATGTTGTGACATAAAGTGTGAGGGATGTCTTTCATAGTCTTTAATGACTGAGTTGCCTCGGGGGTGGCGTGGGGGGCTATTTAAGGACCCCAACCACCTTTGAGGAAAGAGAGATCTTTTGAGAGTTCTGGAATTATTGCTAGAGGGAATACACATCAGAGAGAGTTATTGCAAATTATAGGGTTTACTCACTCGCCATTGTTATTTATTACGAAGCTTTTAATACTTGACACAGATTCTTGAGGGTGTTTGGTGTGTTTCTACCTGCCTACCAAGGTGTATCTAGGGTGCTTAATTCTCTCTCCCTTTAGCTAAGGTACTTCTAAAGTTCATTACTATCTTCTGAGTTATGCACGAGAGATTTGTGAGTTTAAACTGAGTTTATCTTCATTGGGATTGCGTTTGTGTGTCCTATAATTAATCCAAAGCTTTGGCCAATTATCTTATCATTACCATACTCAAATAGGGGTTACGCCTCCATCTATAATCTAAAGTACACTCTTACACATACGTAGTAAGTTTATCCCGAACATCCTACGTAATATATATTTAGCTTGATAACTCTCTTGTCGTATCAATTTAAGTACCTAAACCTATCCTAAAAGGTTACTAGGTCTCCTATTAGTTTCTAATGTTATCTCAGTAACTTAAAGTCCCTCCGTAACTGTTCTTATCCTTACATCATTATTCATTCCCATTATAGTTTCAATTCAAACAATTTCTAACCGTACCTCACTCGGTAGACCCTCGTAAGTAATAACATTCAATTTCATAAGGTAAACCATTTTTTTGGGCATCAACTAAGACCCTACTGACCTAACTAAGTCCTACAATATTATATTAATCACCCTAAGAATCATTACCGGCTTTGGAATGTTCATTTAGCCTTAAAGGAAAACAATTACCAAAAATCAGAAGAGGTCGATCGATCGAAGAAAAAGGGTCGATCGATCGACATTCTTGAGTCGATCGATCGATCAAGCAGGTATTTGCCCAGAATTTCCTTAAACAGTTACGGGTTTCATCTTTTTACACCTCTAATTCTTCATTAAAACGTCCCAAACTCCTAACCAAGTATACTAATCATCATACCAACAATTTTACATAATTTCTAACATTATTAGAATCATTAAATCATCCTTAATTAACAGTTTCTTAGATCAAAAGGCATAATTATTCCTCTAAACCTACTTCTTCCATATTTCTTAAAGAACATCATCAATCCTGATTAAATTTTGTACTTCCCAACACATGAAGCATGATTTCATATCTAATATACAGCCAAAATTTTTAACTACATTCAACCCTACCGAGATTCAATGTTTAATTCTCCCATTTCACAATTTATTTCATTATTCACGATGAATCTTCAAATCTACACTATCATGTAAAATATATGCTTTGAATCTTTGCAAGATAAATCACTTGCATCTGTTTAGAAGTTCTGATTCATTGATGACGGTATTGTTCTGTTCTCCCTCTCTTTCCGGTCACAAATCTGGCGATGGTGGTGGTATCTGGTGGTTGTTTTGCCTTGGAAACCCTTGGAGTTCTCCTGAAACCCTTTTTTTCTTCTCACGTTACTCTCTCTTGTGTTTAGCAAATAATGGCCCTAATAACCGTAAGTGTTGGCTGATAAATAAAACCTAAATTTCGTAGGTCACTATTCACCAAAAATAGGAATGTCTAAAATACCCTTCCGGGTTGCCGGTTAGGCCTAAAAATGCCCCGGGACCCAAACTAAACCCCCGTCTAGTGTTTTCTGACTATTTCGACCCTTTCGGACACATTGGTGCACTCAAAATGATCATACGAATGATAAAAATGTAATTTACTTTTAAATTCATTCAAATTGATTTTAAACGCGACTGACACACGCGTTCCAACTTAATTACCGAAACTGCCGTATTTTCAACTCACGACAATATTAATAAATTCATTAATCATATATTACCATACTCATTCAGTACTATTCAACATTATTATCATAATCAAATACCAACTCTCGTCTCACTAGTATTTAAATTCGGATTAACTTCCAATTAATTATCTCAAATTAATCCCATAATTAAAAGTAATTTTATTCAATTAAACTCATAATTAAAAGCCATAAAAATACGGGGTATTACATACTCCCCCCTAATCACGGAATTTCGTCCCAAAATTCAGAAAAGTAAGGCATACCTGGAAAATTTGGTATCCTACAGTACTCAAAACAAAATTCAAAGTAAGGTCCAATCACTACAGCCCCCGCTTCACAACAATCTTGTTGAACACTCTCGACACTTTATCAGTTATGGGGTCACCTCAATAAATGGACCTCACCTTGTGTTCTTACTAAACAACATTCGATTAAGAATAGCCCATACATTATTGACCGCATTATCTCAATATTATTGGGAGGTTGCACCTCCTTCGTATCAAGTCCTATGTTTATTTAAACGCAAAACTTTCATCCTGGGAGAAACCATAGGACATCTGACTACTCTTGTCCATTATTTGAGTCTCAATTCTTGGCGGTGTAACTTTTACAAAAGGAAAAATCCACCTAAGACGGTTTGTGGTTATCCCATTATAGTCATCGTGACGCCCTTATACTTTTGACTCATTTGAGTCTAAACTGTATAAGAGCTCATCTAGTTTGGAAATTGTGACAAAATAGTGTCTATCCTAGAAACCAAAGAACTTCAGAGATTGGGTTGATTCTTCTTCCATACATCTTGTGATGATCCCGAGACTATAGCCATCACTCATACACTTAGAATTTTATTCTTGCATATCATATTGCACCTCTATGTGTATTAATGTTGTGAGTGTGTTTAAATCCCTCAATTTGATTTTTAATAATTTTTTTGGGAATTTTAAACATATTTTAAACAAGGTTTTATTTAATTAAAACTTGATTTAAAAAGTCTTGGGGTTAATATATAAATATGTATTGTTGTGTTTATTGGCCTAAAGTTACTCTGGGTAGAAACCGAAAGCGCTAGAGACTCTAGGGTTGGCTTTGTAATTATTTTGGGACGCGCGTTTACATTCGTCCTCAGGCCAACACTTGCTGTTCTCTGATTGGCCCTAGGTGTGTTTCTTTACAGAGACATACCATCGCTTGTTATCAGCCCTTGGATCAACCCTTATTGATGGCCTGCATGTCTTTTGAGTGAATCCCCGTGTAAATCCTTAAGCCAATCACAGCCTGTTTAATCCACCGCCTGTTGTGATCCCTTGGATTGCAGTCAAAGGAGCTTGACTCAATCTCAGCCATTGTTTTTGAACGATGCTCTGGAATTTTCCTCTCTTCCTATTTAAAGGCCTCCCATCTCAGCCTTCGAGAGCTTTTGCCATTTTGAAAAATCTCAGAGAATAGAGAGAGAGAGAGAGAGAGAGAGAGAGAGAGAGAGAGAGAGAGAGAAGAGAGAAGAGAGAAGAGAGAAGAGAGAAGTTAGAGAGAGAAACCAGACCCAAGTTAGAAACCCTAACTTCGTCCAAATACTTCTCAATCCCAAACTACTTACCTCTCCAGAAAAAAACACCATAACCAAATAAACACCATCCTTAGTGTTTTCTTGGGTTTATGAGAGTTCTGGTTGTGAGATCTTGGGTTGCTGAAATCCTTGTGTTCATAAATCTTATTTCCAACTTAGACATAGACTCAGATCTTGTTTCTGGTTCAATAGAAATCATAGATCTGTAGTTTTGCATGTCATAATACACTTAGTTGCATTTATTTCTCATCTTGAGAATTTCGTTGTTGATTGTTTTCTGTTAAAACATTTTCTTACTTCAGAATCAACAATAGATGTTTTTTTATTTCTGTTTTTACAAAACTTAACCTGACCTAGTTAGATTCGCACTTGGAGGGTTCTCAATCTCCATAATATTTTCAAAAGTGATTGAGAAAGGTCTTGACCGATTTCTTAAGCAAGATCTCCGTGGAATCTGGGTTATTTTGAAAGGTCAAAAAGGTTCTTGGTTTTGTAAGAAAGAAAAATAACAAATACACTGCATATAGACTTTATATGTGATTTGTTAGGATCGTCTGTAACTAATAAGTGTGTGTGTGTGCATGCATGTGTTTTAGAACACTATTCACAAACATCTTCACACTACAAACACTGAAAGTGTTGGCTATAAGATTTGGTGAACATAAGTCGACGTAAAGTGCTGAAACAAAGAAGAGTTGACAAACTGAGACAACTACATCAACAAACAAGATCTGCAGAAAAGTTAAGGACGCCAGAGGGTACAATCCTGAACTTGTATAGATTTGTTTTTGTGTGCATGTTAGTTAAATAAGTTGTAACTCGCATATTTGTTTTAGTGATTGTTTTTGTTTTACTCCGTAGAGGGAGTCGTGGATGTTTCCTCAAGGTTGAGGTTTTACCACGTAAAAATCCTGAGTATCAATATTTCTACATCTTCTCATCCCATTCTGATGTGTGCTGAGTTTAAAACATTTTAAACTGTTTACTAAAACTTGTTATCAAATCTTGTCCATATCTCGTACATATTTTTTGTTAACACATCTTGTGTTCAAAATCAGTTTGATTTTAGTAAAGAGTTTCTTCAACAAACTTTCGGGGTTGCTTAAATAGTTTATTTTCATAAACGGCCTTGGCAACGATATTTTAATTGGTATCAGAGCTTTTGGTGAACTTTTTTCAAAAAGATCCTGAGTTTCTGAAACTGTTTTCTCAAAATCAATTATGGACGAGAAAAACGAAAGATATGGTAACTTGACCAGACCTCCAGTCTTTGATGGAACCAATTTCTCTTACTGGAAAGTAAGAATGATTGCTTTCATTCAAGGAACCCTGGGAGATGATGTCTGGGATATTATTGAAAATGGATACTCTTATCCAACTAAACCAGCCACTGATGGAAGCAATGAAAGGATTAAGAAAATATTGAGTGAGTTTACTCAAGAAGAGAAACAGGTTTCTCGAAATAATAACAAAGGCAAGAACGCTATATTTATGTCCATTAACGAACATGAGTTCAAGAGAATCTCATCTTGTACCACTTCCAAGGAAGCATGGGATACCTTGATTACTGTCCACGAAGGAGACTCTAGGGTAAAAGCTGCTAAGACTCAGATGTTAATCCAACAGTATAATACCTTAATCATGTCTGAATCTGAGTCTTTCGATGATTTTTATATGAACCTTACTGATATTGTCACTAAACTTCATGCCAATGGTATAACTTATGATAGACAAGAAATTGTGTCTAAAATTCTGAGATCATTACCACAGAAACTTGACAATAAAAGATATGCTATTGAGGAGATGTGTGATATTAATCTCACTCCTGAATTACTCTGTAGTAAATTAAGAACTGTGGAAATGGAATTAGAGTTTAAGAAACAATTAACCCACACTCATAGGAAAAATACCAATTCCAATCTTAGCTTTACCTCTAAAATGATTAAGCCTGAGTTAAACACCCCTAGTAATGATTCTGATGAGGACTGTGACTTAGAAAGTCTAGATAATCAGATTGCCCTAATGACAAAACAATTTAAGAAAATTGTTAAATTTAGAAACAGTGTTGCAAATAGACAGGGCAAGTCTAATTATTCTACTCCTTCAAATCACAAGCCCCATGAGAAACCTCATGACAAATAGAACAAGGACAACACAAGACCTCACAGAGACCTCAAGAAGACTGAATGCTATAGATGTGGTAAACTAGGACACATTGCTCAAGACTGTAGAGTTAATTTAAATGCCCAAAACAAACACTCTAGAGCCAACATCTGCAAAACCTGGGATGACTCAAGTGATTCTGAAAATGAGGAACCTGAGACATCCGATGGTTTTGATCCTTGTTTATCCTTCTTTGCCAAAATCATATATAATGATGATATGCCTATGCTTGATAGTGAGGATGAGTTTAGTAATTCTAGTTCTGTTGCTTTGAATCATACTTTAACTGGTTTAGATGCTTTACTTACTGAGAACCTTAATACTTCTTCTTCGGGGTGTGTGAGTCAAAGGGGAATCGATACTGCTGATGTCAATGGGTGTGTGAGTTTAAGAAATGAAACTTTAGGGGTCACTTCACACACTTCACTTAGTGACTCTGACAATGATGATCTCCCAGACATCCACACTCTATATACTAAAACTCTTAAGAAAAGCACTAGACTAGAAAAGATTGTGAAAGATCTTACCAAAAAGCTAGAGGATCTAAGCCTAATGGTAAAACTGAATGCTGAAGAGTATACTACACAATGCATGTCTCATGAAAGTGAAGTTAAAGTGTTTGATGAAAAACTAAAAACTTTGACTGAAGCTAATGAAATTCTGGAGAAAAAATACAAAGGAACATTATTAGAATTGGAACAAACAAAAGAAAAGACAGCAACTGTTTTCAAAAAATTTACCAAATTTGAAAACAATTCTAAATGTTTTGAGGAATTCGTTGCTGAATCTAAAACCAATTCTGATGATAGAACTGGAATAGGGTTTTGCCTCAATTTAAAGACACAAACAAAACATGTTGAACCTATCAAGTTTGTGTCAGGAGGCAAAAGACCTATTGAAACATGTCCAGACTTTCATTCTCTAAAAACTAAGTTTGACCATCAAAACACTAACACTGGAGATGCAAGTTGCTCTAAGCATGAAAGTTTGCCAAAGGGAAAATATGTCTGCCCTCCTATTAGGAAAAGTGAACCTGCTTTCAAACCTGTGCTACCTAGGAATAAAATTCAGCCTCAAAATTTCTCAAAACCTTTGTTTAGAGACTTTCCTAAGGAAAACCCAACTCTGAGCAATCTTTATTGCTCATATTGTGATATATACGGCCACTCGTTTGATAATTGCTATGCTAGGAGACTGATTAAACCTGTCTACAATTCTTCCATATATCCTAACTTTAACTACTCTGGGAGGAGTCGTAATAACTATGTCCTTCCCAGGCCACCAGACAAAAACTCTAACTATAGGAATAGAAGGACCAAACCTAAAAGGACATTTACTAGAAGGATTACCAGAAACTTTTCTAAATCAAATGCTCAGGAATTCAAATTTACTCAAAATCATGCTCAAAATGTTTTTCAACAAAAATCTAATGCTCGCAAATTTTATCAAATGAGAGCAAACAAGCGCAAACAGAAAACCAGAGCAATTTGGGTTAGAAAAGATGATCTAGAACCCCAGATGAAGTGTAATATTGTTGTTTCTGCTCTAAAAGCTGAACTTACAACTTCTGGTTGGTACTTGGATTCTGGATGTTCCAAGCATATGACAGGTGATGATACAAAACTTTTGAATAAAACCCACTTTGATGGTGGAAAAGTTGTTTTTGGTGATGGAGTATCATCCCAGATCATAGGCAAAGGAACTCTTAAAGAAAAAGGTCTTCCTGTTCTTGAAAATGTTCTCTTAGTTAAAGGTCTTAAGGCTAATTTACTTAGCATTTCGCAATTTTGTGACTCAAACTATACTGTCACCTTTTCAAAGAACAATTGCAAGATTTTAAATGAAAAGGGAGAATGCTTAATTACAGGATTCAGGACTCCTGACAATTGTTATACTGTCATGTCTAGTTCTGAAATCTGTAATGTTGCCAGAATGGATGACAATGAGATATGGCATAACAGAATGGGTCACATTAATTACGAAAATTTGAGTAAATTATCCTGTCAACAAATAGTTAGAGGAATACCAAAAAGTAAACCTATTCATAACATTGTCTGTGGTCCCTGCCAAGAAGGAAAAATTGTTAAAGCACCTCATAAAAGGGTTAAAGATATCCTTACCTCTAATCCCTTAGAACTCATCCATATGGACCTAATGGGTCCTTCTCAAACTGTTAGTCTTTGTGGACACAGTTATATTCTAGTTATGGTTGATGACTTCACCAGATTCACTTGGGTAGCTTTCTTAAAACAAAAATCCGATACTTTTCAAACTTTTTTAAAGATTCTTTTACGGATTGAGAATGAAAAAGACACTCAAGTGAATAGAATCAGAAGTGATAGAGGTGGTGAATTTAAAGACACTGGTATTGTAGAATATTGTGACTATAATGGTTACAAACATGAGTTCAGTGCTCCTAAGACCCCTCAACAAAATGGAATAGCTGAGAGAAAGAATCTAACTCTTCAAGAGATGGCACGTGTCATGCTCCATGCTAAGAACTTACCTAAGTATTTTTGGGTAGAATCTATTCGTACAGCTTGCCATCTTATTAATAGGGTCTATCTTAGAAAGAATTCGAAACAAACCTCTTATGAACTTTGGTACAATAAAAAGCCTAATCTTAAGTACCTTAGAACCTTTGGTAGTACCTGCTATGTTTGCAAAGATAGGGAACACTTATCTAAATTTGAGAGTAGAGGAGATAAAGCCATAGTTTTAGGTTATTCACCTAACAGTAGAGCTTATCGAGTGTATAATCTTCGCACTAAGACCTTAATGGAATCCATAAATGTAATTGTTAGTAACACTACTATAGAAAGCAAGACTAGTGAATTAACTATAGAAGAAGAATCGTCAAATATGTTAGAAAATGACTCTTCTGAAATAGATAATTCATTACCTATTGAGTCACCTGAAGTACCTAACTGGGTTTCTAAAGATCATCCTATAAACAACATAGTTGGTAACCCTAGTGAACCAGTACGTACAAGATCCCAACTTAGAAATTATGCTCTCTATGCATGCTTTGTTTCTCTCTTGGAACCAAAGAATGTAAATGAGGCATTGAATGACACTCACTGGATTTCTGCTATGCAGGATGAACTTTTACAATTTGTCATTCATGATGTATGGTATCTTGTTCCACGTCCTGATCACAAAAAGGTTATTGGTACTCGTTGGATTTTCAAAAATAAAACTGATGAAAATGGGATGATAATTAGAAATAAAGCTAGACTAGTTGCTCAAGGTTATTCCCAAATAGAAGGACTTGATTTTAATGAGACATTTGCTCCTGTTACTCGTTTAGAATCAGTTCGTCTGCTTCTTGCTATAGCTTGTCACATGCATTTTACATTATATCAAATGGATGTTAAATCTGCGTTCCTTAATGGAATACTTGCCGAGGAAACCTATGTAGAACAACCTAAAGGGTTCATTGACCCTAATTATCCTAATCATGTATTTCGGTTGAAAAAGGCTTTATATGGTCTTAAGCAAGCTCCTAGAGCTTGGTATGAGCGCCTGTCCAGTTTTCTGCTGGACAAAGGTTTCAAAAGAGGTGGAAATGACCAAACCTTATTTGTCAAACATTTTGGCAAACACATTACTATCGCTCAAGTCTATGTAGACGATATCATATTTGGGTCCACTTCTACCTCAGAAGTAAAATCTTTTGCTGAAATTATGAGTAAGGAATTTCAGATGTCCCTTATGGGGGAGTTACAGTTCTTCCTAGGTCTCCAAGTCAAACAACAACCAGATGGCTTGTTTCTTTCGCAGACTAAGTACGCATTGGAGATAGTTAAAAAATTTGGCCTCGAGAGTGCTAAAAGTGCTA
Organism: Sambucus nigra; assembly: GCA_949130495.1. NCBI lineage: Eukaryota > Viridiplantae > Streptophyta > Magnoliopsida > Dipsacales > Adoxaceae > Sambucus > Sambucus nigra. The sequence goes on along the minus strand of OX422209.1, from coordinate 373,220,197 downwards.
AAACGCCTATGAGTACTACAGAGAAATTATCTAAAGATGAAAATGGAAAATCTGTAGACTCTACCTTATATCGTAGTATGATTGGCACATTACTCTATCTGACTACCTCGCGTCCTGATATCATGTATGTTGTTTGTGTTTGTGCGCGTTATCAAAACAACCCCAAGGAGAGCCATTTAAACGCTGTTAAACGCATAATTAAATATGTTAAAGGCACTCTAAATTTAGGAATTTGGTACACGAATGACACACCTAGCACTATTATTGGGTACACTGATGCTGATTGGGCTGGGTGTACTGATGATAGTAAAAGCACTTCAGGCGCTTGTTGTTATATTGGTAATAACTTGGTAGGATGGAGTAGTAAAAAACAGAACTGCACATCTCTCTCGACTGCTGAATCTGAATACATAGCCGCCGGTAGCTGTTGTGCCCAATTGTTATGGCTTAAACAAATGCTAAGTGATTATGGTATTTTAGAACCCACACTTCATCTCTATTGTGATAATCAAAGTGCGATTAATATTTCTAAGAACCCAGTTCAACACTCGCGAACTAAGCACATTAAAATAAGACATCATTTTATTCGTGAATTAGTTGAAACCAAGGAATTAGAAATCAATTATCTTTCTACTAATCTACAACTTGCAGATTTATTTACCAAACCTCTTGATTATAATAGATTCATTTCTTTACGTAAATCTATTGGTATGATTTGTGTTGAATAAATACCTGTCATATTTTCCAAGTTCCTTCCCTTTGTCCATTTGAGACAAAATGGGGGAGAAATTTGAGTCTACTGCATATACTAAAAATCTTGATCTTAGTAATTCTTTGCAGGTATTCTTCTTGTAAAGTCATTCTTTATTGTAATAATAGGATGTTAAACTGTATATAGTTGAGTTATGTAATTTTTGCTTTCTAGGATTTGGGTAGATAGATCTTTTATAGGAATAGGATTTTCTTATTTGTTGTCGCCCTACGAGTTTAGATGACTCAAAGGAGATTTTGTCTCATATTTCCAAAGGGGGAGATTGAAGCCCTTATACTTTTGACTCATTTGAGTCTAGACTGTATAAGAGCTCATCTATTTTGGAAATTGTGACAAAATAGTGTCTATCCTAGAAACCAAAGAACTTCAGAGATTGGGTTGCTTCTTCTTCCATTCATCTTGTGATGATCCTGAGACTATAGCCATCACTCATACACTTAGAATTTTATTCTTGCATATCATATTGCACCTCTATGTGTATTAATGTTGTGAGTGTGTTTAAATCCCTCAATTTGATTTTTAATAATTTTTTTGGGAATTTTAAACATATTTTAAACAAGGTTTTATTTAATTAAAACTTGATTTAAAAAGTCTTGGGGTTAATATATAAATATGTATTGTTGTGTTTATTGGCCTAAAGTTACTCTGGGTAGAAACCGAAAGCGCTAGAGACTCTAGGGTTGGCTTTGTAATTATTTTGGGACGCGCGTTTACATTCATCCTCAGGCCAACACTTGCTGTTCTCTGATTGGCCCTAGGTGTGTTTCTTTACAGAGACATACCATCGCTTGTTATCAGCCCTTGGATCAACCCTTATTGATGGCCTGCATGTCTTTTGAGTGAATCCCCGTGTAAATCCTTAAGCCAATCACAGCCTGTTTAATCCACCGCCTGTTGTGAGCCCTTGGATTGCAGTCAAAGGAGCTTGACTCAATCTCAGCCATTGTTTTTGAACAATGCTCTGGAATCTTCCTCTCTTCCTATTTAAAGGCCTCCCATCTCAGCCTTCGAGAGCTTTTGCCATTTTGAAAAATCTCAGAGAATAGAGAGAGAGAGAGAGAAGAGAGAAGTTAGAGAGAGAAACCAGACCCAAGTTAGAAACCCTAACTTCGTCCAAATACTTCTCAAGCCCAAACTACTTACCTCTCCAGAAAAAAACACCATAACCAAATAAACATCATCCTTAGTGTTTTCTTGGGTTTATGAGAGTTCTGGTTGTGAGATCTTGGGTTGCTGAAATCCTTGTGTTCATAAATCTTATTTCCAACTTAGACATAGACTCAGATCTTGTTTCTGGTTCAATAGAAATCATAGATCTGTAGTTTTGCATGTCATAATACACTTAGTTGCATTTATTTCTCATCTTGAGAATTTCGTTGTTGATTGTTTTCTGTTAAAACATTTTCTTACTTCAGAATCAACAATAGATGTTTTTCTATTTCTGTTTTTACAAAACTTAACCTGACCTAGTTAGATTCGCACTTGGAGGGTTCTCAATCTCCATAATATTTTCAAAAGTGATTGAGAAAGGTCTTGACCGATTTCTTAAGCAAGATCTCCGTGGAATCTGGGTTATTTTGAAAGGTCAAAAAGGTTCTTGGTTTTGTAAGAAAGAAAAATAACAAATACACTGCATATAGACTTTATATGTGATTTGTTAGGATCGTCTGTAACTAATAAGTGTGTGTGTGTGCATGCATGTGTTTTAGAACACTATTCACAAACATCTTCACACTACAAACACTGAAAGTGTTGGCTATAAGATTTGGTGAACATAAGTCGACGTAAAGTGCTGAAACAAAGAAGAGTTGACAAACTGAGACAACTACATCAACAAACAAGATCTGCAGAAAAGTTAAGGACGCCAGAGGGTACAATCCTGAACTTGTATAGATTTGTTTTTGTGTGCATGTTAGTTAAATAAGTTGTAACTCGCATATTTGTTTTAGTGATTGTTTTTGTTTTACTCCGTAGAGGGAGTCGTGGATGTTTCCTCAAGGTTGAGGTTTTACCACGTAAAAATCCTGAGTATCAATATTTCTACATCTTCTCATCCCATTCTGATGTGTGCTGAGTTTAAAACATTTTAAACTGTTTACTAAAACTTGTTATCAAATCTTGTCCATATCTCGTACATATTTTTTGTTAACACATCTTGTGTTCAAAATCAGTTTGATTTTAGTAAAGAGTTTCTTCAACAAACTTTCGGAGTTGCTTAAATAGTTTATTTTCATAAACGGCCTTGGCAACGATATTTCACATCGGACTCTAACTTCTAACTGATCCAAAACTCTGATAATCCTCTTACCTCTAGACATCCAGAGGAAGAATGGTAAGGTGTATCCACACAAAACCTCAGTAAACACCTTGTCCATTATAAATAGGTACGGGTTCTTTCACACAACTCTACTATTAGGTAATATCTTCTCCCCATTACCATATTATACTTCACTTACTAGCTATACCCGTTGTGGAAATGAAATGATCGCAATGAGTCCAAAATTACTTTTATATAGCTTCACCAGCCATCAATCACTTTGTGCCTACTACTCGGGCTACAGGTGATATAACCTGCTCAAAACAAAACGTTATTCCCACTACTTCCTGATAGACCATATTGAAGGTGGATTTCGGGGATCTCATCCTAGTTCAGAATAATGCTGGGTAGGACCACGTACTGGTACGATCACTATCTAATAGTGTAAATCATTCAAGGATACAACAATTACTTTCCTTTTGGACAACCTATTCCACACATTCGAAGGAACTCGTTACTTATCTTTAAGTTGGCAACCCATCAAAGAAATTTACCAATTGACTCTTACATCACTGGAATCGTCGGCTTGATACAAAATTTTTTGGTTGATTATCTCACTCCAATTTTTTTCTATCTATGAGCGGTGCACATGGAGATTACTTACTATACCCCGCTCAACACTGACTTTCACTTATAATTCTTCCCGTTAAGTGATACTTAATAACCCTCTTCTTCCCTCGGCGCATACCAAAAGTTTTGACCACGATGTGCACTTCGAGACTCTTCATATCTTATTGATATCAGCATTCTATTTACTCGCAAGTCACTCTCAATATTTTACTGGGTAGAACTCTGCTCCAAATATCGATAATAGTTAATAATTTGTCTTCTCAAAGGATACCCCATTTTTAAATGACTTCCCACTGCCTTTCCACCAAGTTTGGACGTGCTACTCTAATTGTATATAAATATACTGCTTAACATCCTTCTCTTACGATGCTTAATCCATTCTACCACTACCATTTTGTAATATCAGTCCCACAAGCATATTTTTCACCCATCTATATGTTTCTTCTTCCAACGATCTAGACACCGGCAAACCAAGGTGTCCATACACCATATAAACTGTACATACAGGTCTAAACGTCATGTACGCTTCATATGTACACTTAATTCTTTTTTCCCCCTGTATTCGCAACGTGGCTATACCACTTGGGCATTCTAAATTACCGCAGAATTTTAAATCCTAAATCCTCCTTAACATCATTCCATCATTCAGCCCGCTGTAATAAAACAAAATTTTCAGTACTTCCTCACCACATAACTAGCTTGGCCTTATATCATAATTTACCTTTTAACTTACAGTTATAACTACATACTTCCATAACGACCGAGGTACCGAACTCATGGAAGAATGGCCAAACATCTTCCTACTACCAACCTTACACTAAGTTTCATGCGTGGGATGTCTCACAAAGCGAAATCCAAACAAGGAACCCCCCTAATACACTACTACCTAGCATTATCGGTCATCGAAATCTGTAGGCCCTCAGTCCACAACATGTACCCCTATATTCCCGTCTCTTGACAACAAAGTTACATCTCCTTCGACAATTACACTTAAACAAGGAATTTCTTCCAAAAGACACTGTCTCTTAACATTGATGGTAATCACATTCCATAAACATCATGCAAATATAATCGGGGCTCTCAAAATCCCATCCCCAGACATACAACTATGAGTATTAACTTCCACGTCTCTAAAGGGTGATATAACAATGCACTTTTTTCCTATTACCACATTCTGAGCATTAGTTAAAATAACCAGCTAAATCTTTTCGCTAAACAGTAAACCAAATACACTCCGAATTATATTAATGAAGTCCCTACACATATCGGGATCAAATATCCGAGACCATTATAGCTTTCTAAGTCTTGATAATATATATATATATATATATATATATATATATATATATATATATATATATATATATATATATATATATAAACATATAAACGCGAGTCCAACCCTCTCGCAGATGAGGTCTCATCAGAATAAAACATTCTACCCTGAGGTAGTAACCTCGATAGACTTGTGACATGCGCCCACTATCGGTCTAAGCATCACTATAAAATCATAATCAAGATAATATCATACTCATATAACACACATCACTAAAACGAGTAATCTCAATAAAGTATATGCCACTATCGATACACCCATTCATCCTCCACGGATAACACTAAAGGTAACTCCACTATACCAGGGAAAATATTCACATAAATAATAACATTACCGATATACGCACTAAACTCATATCTCATGCGAATATAGCAATAGTAAAAATGTAGTAACTCGTTCCTGTCACATACAACACGCATCATCTGAGGATATAACTCATACTTCTACCTTGCCAATCACCCTGGCTGCTCAAATGGTTCCTGGACTTAACACACCTGTCCGTACCAAACCAAAAATTTCAATAACTATTGCTCTTGCTAGGTACCATACCCTTATCCCTATACTTTCTTTGGAAAAAATTTAACGCACGGGTTTCACTCTCCACAAAATACCTCTGCACATACTCCACTTATCTCCGATCACACTGACCATGTTAGGGTTGTCCTTATCTCGAACTTTGCTAGTCTCGATTCTGATGGCTACCTCCATTGTTCCCTTAGCTTTGATGGCCCTAAGGAACACGCTACTAGTTTTAACAACTCTTACTAAAGTCACCATTGCCCGATAATTTGTTTTCTATCCGAATCATTTAAATGGGGTCCCCTGATGGGTCTCTCCCTTGTGGTGCTTCACCAACACCATTTCCCTCAGTCTTACTCTCTGACTAAATTCTTCGATTCTTGTAGCTCCCCACACAAGGAAGCTTTTACCTCCATATTAACAAAATGCGACATTGTTACCATCTGCATTGACCGTCTAAGCGAAATTCCCCAGAAGTGCTAGAAATTCTTCTTGTAAGTTAATTTTTCCCTTTAATGTCCTCTTCTCCATTGTACTTACTTCATCCGGTGTAAGGGTCGCTAATTAATTAAATTTCTTTTGACAAAGTGACCTCTGTTCGACCCTCTTGTGTGAGTTCAGGACAACGTTCGCATCTTATCCTGAACATCTGATGAAGGAACCTATGGTAAAACCCTACCTATGCGCCTTCTCTTGACAAAATATTTCACTTCTAAGTGTGGTGGTTGCCTCTCACCATTGTAACTCTACTCTTAAGAGCCAAGAAAAATTTTACCCTAAATTTTCACTCCTGATTTTCCATACTCCGACATATGCCCAAGCCTTTGGATATTTTACCTTCGTTGGCTAACACATGCCATTTTCGCATTTCTAGAATTCCCACTGCTGGTTGTCTTCAATGTTTCGTCTGACTCCCTCCCAACACAACCTTACTGGGTGAGTCTAATTTGACCCCACTTTCTACTATAGTGATAACTAGAAGTCATATGTTGTGCCTTAGTCGTCTTTACCATCCTGGCCTTCCGTACCATAATAGGGGTGCCCTCAACTACGGTCATCATTCTTGAATATACCCTATAACCTCAACTGAGCTTTACCTCCTGCTGTCCGCCCAACTGCCCTCGCTTGACATACTGCATTGTTCAACATGTGAACACCCTCGAATGCACATAAGATTCACTATTTTATGGATTATAGAAGGAGAGCGAAATCTCCCCAAAGAAATCAACATCTTAAACATAGGGCTCTATATTAAAGAAAGCTACGATGGAAGCATAATAAGCCGCACAGATCCTAAAGGACACTAGAACCTGATACTTTGATACCACCTGTGACACCCCGACTAATTAAATACCGGGTAGCTACTCCTTTATTAAACTAATATAGAAAATCAAGTTGGTTTTGTCTTAGCATCATTGCCGAAAACATTTAGTTACTTACTAGCCCCCTAATATTTAAAATAGAGGGATGTCAAATTTTAATAATTAAATTAACAATAAATAAGTAATTAAATCATCAACCATCAATCGCATAAACAATATCATATGAATAACCAACGAAATGAAATAAATTGGGTTCGGAGTAAACACTCCAATAATAATGCTAGAGTAAAATAAAATCCCGATACATGAGTCTGAATAAATAAACCAACATCTGAAATAAAACAGAAAGTCTGAGAATACTATCTCTAAATGGAAATGGGCGACATACCCTAACAGATGAGTAACCCTGAATAGAATCAAGTGCAGAATGTGAAGGAGTCTAATACTGAGATCCTGTAACTTCCACAGCAGCTACAGAACGTCAATGAAATGGAACTCTTATGCTTGGCGTCCCTGTGGCTGGGGAACCTAAAATGTTTTTACAAAACAAAATAGATTTGGAGGAAAATGGGTCAGAGCTCGAGGTGAAATCAGTTTAAAAATATAGCAAGTGTTTAAATTATAATTAAACAACACATATTATAAACATGTTAGTTGCGTACTCTCACATGAGTTTCTCACCTCTCCACTAATGTGCTCGCTTAATGTATACCCTTAACCCATCCTAGTTATGCCACTATTTAACTAGTCCGTACTAACCCCTGCTATCATATTCTAATATAAGATGTCTACTCGTATTACACAAATAAGTCATGTTTATAAATCACATCCACATTCATTAAATTACTTATCATAAGTGTTATTTAAATTCTCATATTCGAAGCCCATTCAAATATCTTAGTTATTCACATATACTAAGCAATAGTGAACCAATCACAAGTGTATATATATAAATCACTCTCAATACATATATACATATATGGCACCCAAAGGCTAAGCTGCGGTGCACGCATACTCTGTTATCGAATCCCAGTTCATCACGTACATAAGGACTATCATCTACTAAGCAATAGTGAACCACTCACAAGTGTATATATATAAATCACTCTCAATACATATATACATATATGGCACCCAAAGGCTAAGTTGTGGTGCATGCATACTTTGCTATCGAATCCCGGTACATCATGTACATAAGGACTACGCGTTTTGAATCACTCAGGAACCGTTTCAATAAACAAAATCACACATATTGGAGGCGAACATAGTTCACATACCCATGGGTCACGCACATACCTACGCTCCCATGGTCAGCTGACTTATCAACTCACAAATAAATCATTCACAGTCCTATGTCCTTAAGGTACAATCAAAATACCCCCCGTAGGCACACAAAGATCAGATGGTCCATTTTCGAAAGCCAACCTCTCATGATAGTGAGTATGGTAGGTATGTCATACACGTAAGAAATCCATACACTAGGCATTTACACAACCCAAGTAATCATATATCAATATTGGTATTCACACATTCCATCTTACAAGTCTCATACGTAGTAAGTTTATCCCTAACATCCTATGTAATATATATTTAGTTTGATAACTCTCTTGTCATATCAATTTGTGTACCTAAACCTATCCCAAAAGGTTACTAGGTATCCTATTAGTTTCTAATGTTATCTCAGTAACATAAATTCCCTCCGTTATTGTTCTTATCCTTACATCATCATTCATTCCCATTATAGTTTCAATTTGAACGATTTCTAACTGTACCTCACTCGGTAGACCCTCGTAACTAATAACATTCAATTCCATAAGGTAAACCTTTTTTTCGGGCATCAACTAAGACCCTACTGACCTTAACTAAGTCCCACACTATTATATTAACCACCCTAAGAATCATTATCGGCTTTGAAATTTTTATTAAACCTTAAAGGAAAACAATTACCAAATATCAGAAGAGGTCGATCGATCGAAGAAAAAGGGTCGATCGATCGACATTCTTGAGTCTATCGATCGATCAAGCAGGTATTTGCCCAGAATTTCCTTAAACAGTTACGGGTTTCCTCTTTTTACACCTCTAATTCTTCATTAAAACGTCCCAGACTCCTAATCAAGTATACTAATCATCATACCAACATGTTTACATAATTTCTAACGTTATTAGAATCATTAAATCATGCTCAATTAACAGTTTCTTGGATCAGAAGTCATAATTATTCCTCTAAACCTAGTTCTTCCAAAATTCTTAAAGAACATCATAAATCCTGATTAAATTTTGTACTTTCCTACATGCGAAGCATGATTTCATATCTAATATATGGCCAGAAGTTTTAACTACATGCAACCCTACCCAGATTCAATGTTTAATTCTCCCATTTCACAATTTATTTCATTGTTCATGATGAATCTTCAAATCTACACTATCATGTAAAATATATGCTTTGAATCTTTTCAAGATAAATCTCTTGCCTCTGTTTAGAAGTTATGATCCATTGATGATGGTATTGGTAGGTTCTCCCTCTCTTTCCAGTCATAAATCCGGTGATGGTGGTGGTATGTGGTGGTTGTTTTGCCAAGGAAACCCTTGGAGTTCTCCTAAAACTCTTTATTTCTTCTCACGTTACTCTCTCTTGTGTTTAACAAATAATGGCCATAATAACCGTAAGTGTTGGTTGATAAATAAAACCTAAATTTCGTAGGTCACTATTCACCAAAAATAGGAATGACTAAAATATCCTCCTCGGTTACCGGTTAGGCCTAAAAATGCCTCGGAATCCAAACTAAACCATCGGCTAGTGTTTTCTGACTATTTAGACCCTTTCGGGCACGTTGGCGCACTCAAAATGATCATACGGATGATACAAATGTAATTTACTTTTAAATTCATTGAAATTGATTTCAGACGTGACTGACACGCACGTCCCAACTTAATTACCGAAACTGCTGTATTTTCAACTCACGACAATATTAATAAATTCAATAATCATATATTACCACATTCACTCAGTAATATTCAACATTATTATCATAATCAAATACCAACTCTCGTCTCGCTAGTATTTAAATCCGGATTAACTTCCAATTAATTATCTCAAATTAATCCCATAATTAAAAGAAATTTTATTTAATTAAACTCATAATTAAAAGCCATAAAAAATGGGGTGTTACAAAAGGATTTTACTCCATCTGGTGGATCAATTACACCTGTTAAGGGAGTTACCAAAAATCCCCTTGCTGTTCAAAAAGAGGCAACACCCTTGATTGAAGAGGCTGTTGTTGTTCGAAAAGAGGCAGCACCTTTGATTGAAGAAGCTGCACCTTTGAGAAGATTGAGAAGGGGTCTTGCTGAGAAGACCGTTCCTGTTGTTGCTCAACCTGTTGGGGTTGAAATACCTTCCTTGAAGGCTGGTCCTCTAGAATTCATTACTTCTGGTTTGTCCAGGAAATTAATTTGGTCTAGAACTCTTCCTAGTCACAGAACTACTGAGACCTCTACTCATCGGGGAAAGTCTTTGATTTGGCAGACCAACACCTTGCATCAGTAAGGGTTATTATACCTTGTCATTTCAGTTCTGCTTTTAATTTTTATATTCTAACTTGAGTTTTTATTTGTCTTGTAGTTTTTGGTGTATTTCAATAATATCTTGGAGAAGGATGAAGCTATCAACATTGCTTCCTCTTCCAGTGACGTTGAAGAAGCCCTTATTGCGTTATCAAAATCTTTGGGTGACTCCCAGTAAAAATATGAAGATGACAAATCTTCTTGGGAGAATAAAATCAATGCTGCTGAGACAGCTCAACAAAAAGTTATGGATGCTGCAAAGGAGGCTGATCTAGCTCGACAAAAAGTCAGAGATACTTCTAAGGAGGCAAAGGAGAAATTAAAGGTTTCCATTACCATCAAGGAGGAAGCTGAGGGCAAGATTAAAGAGGATGAACGACATAAGAAGGATCTTGAACAAAAAGTAAAATATATTGAAGATCTTCTTAGGTAAAATACTTCCTTGGAGAGGACGAAGAGAAGGTCTGATGTGAAGAAGTCATTTAGCTCTGGCTGGAACAAAGCTGTAACTGTTGCCTCTGCTCAAATGGAGTATGCAAGTTTGAGATTCTTTAGTGATGGATGGTTTGCTGCGTTGAAAGAATTGAATATTACTAAAGACTATGAATTATTTCAAAAACATGTCCACGACCTTCCTCCTGACATTGAAGAAGAAGAAGAAGAGTATGAAGCTAGATCTGATGAATCTTCTTTCATGATGGTAGAACAAAGACCTGCTACCACCGTCCCTCAATCTTTCGAGAAAGCTCAACAAATAACTACTTCTTTCGAGCAACGTCAGATGCCTTTTGAGCAACTTCAGCAATTAACTCCTTCTTCAAAATCAGCTGAGGATGTAGTGGGGGATAAGAAGAAGGTGTAACGTTGCTCAGTAACTTTTTTATTTTACCCTTTTGTTTTTGTTATTCGTTTTGTTCCTATGGTTGTACTCTCATCCATTATGATCAATAAAATTGACTTGTTATTTATCTGACTTTCTCCTCTACTGTTCAATATAGATATGCTATTGTTGGTCTTGTTTTTACTTTTCCTTAGTAGTTTATTTCCAAGATGGAACTATTGTCACCTCATGATACAGAGTTGATGAAGAAATGTACAAATTACTTCAAAGCTAGTCGTGTAGATTTTATTTAAGCACAAATAATTGACATTCTTGGTCTTGATGCCTCTGAACAAGCAATTGAGGCTTACTAATATTTGAAATGTTTACTTGATTATGAAGTAGCGAATAATGTAGCTTACTACGAAATAATTAAGGATCTCCAAGGAATGATTGAAGACCTTCAACTGCAACACAAGGAAAACACTTCTCTTCTTCATGAAGGTTATGAGAAGAAGTACCAACAGTTGAGTGCTAATTGGGGTTATAACAAATTTATCTCTGCCCATAATAAAAGAGAGTGTGTGCTGAGACTTGAAATTGAGGAGCATAGAAACATTGGCAAACTACTCGAGGAAGAAAATATTGCTTTAAGAGAAGAACTAAGATAGCTAAAGTTTGCTTCTTCCTATGGAGCCCTGGTCCCGGTTATTGATGAAGGTTTTTTTTTTGGAAAGTGAAAATGCTTCATTAAGGGGAGAATTGGAAGCTTTAATAAGATTTAGACCTGCATTCACTTCCCAAGGTAGAACAAGAGCTGGTCAGAGTAGTATTGAAGAGACTAGAACTCCGCAAGTTTTAGAAAATCAAGATGCTCAAAAGAAAGCAAAAAATCAAGCTCTCGTAGAGATGCCCCAGAAGATTCAAACCCTTACAGAACAATTATCTAATCATATTTCTGCATTGCAGAATAAAGAAAGTGTGCTGAAAAGACTTCATCAATATGTTGAACGATTAACTTATTAGTTTCACAAGCAGCCCAGAGAGTTATGGAAGGAAGAATACAATGAAGCTTTATATCATCTCGATGCCAGATTAAAATAATTAAACAATGATGGGTAAAAACATGGGTGGCTGAATGCCTTAACTGTAATGAAAGTTGAATAAGGAACTGAACTGTGGGATTGGTATGACCCTGGTCTACTTGATCTGCCACTACCACCTTTTCAACTATATGTTAATTGGATTTCAGTTAGCTCCATTCCTTATAGTTTGATTTCCAAATACCTTGACGATTATAGTCTTCATGAAGAATTTGAGATATCCCGACCTCCTCAATTGCAAGATCGACCAAGCTCGAGTAACACCAGAATGCCACAGGACTAGAATTTTATCAATTATCCTTATGCTTTAGATGACCCTCCACCTGGAATTGACCCTGTATCAAAATCTAAAGGAAAGAAACCAACAGAATAGGCTGTTTGTATTTTGTTAGTAATTCTTGTTGTAAATGAAGGAAAATCATCTTCTTATAATTTTGTTTTTTCGAAAATAAAATGATTGCATGATGTTTATTTTGTCAATCTTTGTTCATAACATGAGATCAAAAGGCTACTTTTCAGTCACACACACACACACACACACACACACACACACACACATATATATATATATATGGGAAGTTTTCCCTTTTTTGATTTGATTGCCTAGACAATGGAACTTTTGGCCCATGTGTTTGTCTAGTTGTAGTGATTGTTTTATCACCCATAAGTGCTTAAGCAATGGAATTATTTTTATCCCATGTTCCTGCTTAGTTGTAACAATATTATTTAGATTGCCTTGGTTCCCAGGCAGTGGATATTTTATCAACTTCTTGCCTAGTTTATATGCCTTCTTAGGTCACCCATAATCCAGCAGGACTTGCCTTGCTCTATTATTTTACCAACATTATTGGTGTTTATGTTGATGCCGACCAACTTTTAGTTGGTGGTTGTTGATGCCGAGTAACTTTTAGTGGGTGGTTGCTGATGCTGACCAACCTTTAGTTAGTGCTTGTTGCTTTTTAAATGTGTTTGCAAGCTGTTATGCAAGCTATTATTGAGTGTAGTGTGTAGCACTAGTACTCCGAAAAAAAAATGAAATGGGAAATCATCAATTTCATTCATATTGATACAACTGAGTACATAGGCTGTTACATTACTGGTAGTATTTTCGCAGGTGCTCTGCATTCCAGGCATTTTTGAATCCTTCCTCTTCAAGAGTTTCTATTCAGTAAGTGCCAGGTCGAACAATTGTTGTGATACGATAAGGCCCATGCCAATTGGCCTCCAACTTATTATGCTTTTGAATTACCTTCTTGATCACGTAATCGCCTTCTTTTAGATCATATTTCTTGACCCCTTTATTATAGAACATGGCAGTCCGTTGCTGATAGGCAGCATTGCGGATCGCTGCATCCTCTCTGACTTTTTTGAGCATGTCCAAATCCAAGCGTCGCATCAAATCACTCACTAGGGAATTAAATTTGGGCACCCTATGAGTAGGTAATCCTAGCTCAGCAGGTATCATTGCTTCATTCCCAAAAGCCAACATGTAAGGGAATTCCCCAATTGCTGTTCGGGGAGTTGTTCGGTAAGCCCATAACACTGAGTACAACTCGCTGATCCAATTCCCTTTAGCATCATCTAATCGCTTATTCAACCCATTCAATAAAGTTCTATTTGTCACCTCTGTTTGACCATTACTTTAGGGATGACCTGGAGCAAAATGGACTCTTTGAATGTTGGACTGTAGACAGTACGCTGCAAACTCATTGTCAAATTAGGTACCATGATCAGTGATAAAGTCATGGGGCAGACCATATCTGCAAATAATATTCTTCTAAACGAATTGATAGACCCTTTCATAGGCCATATCGATGAGCGGTTTAGCTTTCACCTAATTTGTGAAGTAATCAACAACTACCACCAAATATTTGAATCGTTCTCTTATAGTTGGCAGAGGTTCAACTAAGTCAATTCCCCATATAGTTAATGTCCAAGGTGAAGTGATTGGTGTTAGCAACGCTTGAGGAGTTCTTCGTATGGTAGAAACTCGCTGGAACTTGTCACATTTTTTAGCATAAGTTGTGCAATCAGTGCGCATTGTTAGCCACTAGTATCTTTCCGTATTCATTCTCTGTAGTAAAGCTCTTCTGGCTACATGACCCCCACAAGATCCTTCATGAATTTCCTTTATGAGGTCCTTAACTTTTGCTAGATGAACACACCTCTACAAACCAGCTATCAAACCTCTCCTGTACAGAACTCCATTATTCAAAACATATTTAGCAGCCTTGTACTTCAACCTTTTGGCTGCAAGTAGGTTGGTTGGTAAAATACCTCCTTCAATATAAGCCCTGATGGGATCCATCCAAGATGGTCCCATATCCAAGGTGATAAAATTCACCATCAGGTCTTCATCAATACTTCTGCTTGTAAGTACTTTAATATGAATTTTTCTCCTTCTACTGGCTAGGATAATAAAGGAGGTGTCCCCAAATATCTCTTCAGCTCTAAGAATGCCTTCTCACATTCGTCGTTCCACTCAAAGGTATTTTTGAGCACCTTGAAGAATGGAATACATCTATCAGTTGCTCGGGAGATGAATCTATTGAGAGCTGTAACATGCCTCGTAAGGCTCTGCACTTCCTTCTTGGTGGTTGGAGATTATAATTCTAGCAATGCTTTTATCTTGTCAGGATTCGATTCAATACCTCTTTGATTCACAACGTATCCGAGGAACATGCCTTCCTGTATGCCAAAAATGCACTTGATCGGGTTCAGCTTCATCTGGTACTTCTTCAGTTGATCAAATGTTTGGCTCAAATCAGATATATGGTCAGCAGATTTCTTACTTTTAGTCAACATGTCGTCAATGTATACCTCCATATTTTTACCAATCTGCTCCGTAAACACCTTGTTCATCAGTCGATGATATGTAGCACCTGTATTTTTTATACCAAAAGGCATAACATTGTAATAATATGTTCCTCGGGGAGTAATGAAAGAGGTATTTTCCCTGTCTTTTGGCTTCATTTTAATTTGATTATATCTTGAATAGGCATCCATGAAGCTTAACAGCACATGCCCTGAGGTTTCATCCACTAGCTGATCTATTCTGAGTAGAGGAAATTGATATTTTGGGCAAGCTTTATTCAGATATGTGAAGTCCACACACATTGTCCATTTATTCTTCTTCTTCTCGACCATCACAACGTTAGCCAGCTAATCTGGATATTTCACGTCTTTGATAAATGAAGCTTTTTGTAGCCTTTCCACTTTTTCTTGAATAACCTGGTTCTTCTCCAGACTAAAGACTCTTCTCCTTTGCTTCACTGGTTTGATCTCCTTGTTGACATTGAGCTCGTGACATAAGAAATTTGGGTCTATCCCCGGCATATCCTCGTGACTCCATGCAAATATCTATTTTTTGTGCTTTAAAAATGCCACCAGCTCTTGCTTCAATACTGGATTAAGTGAAGCGCCAATCTGAGTTATTCTTTTTGGTTGCTCGCCATCTAGAATAATAATTTATGTTTCTTCCATGACTTGGCCTTTGACGAGTTCTATTTCATCTCTTGGGTCTAAGGTTTCAATCTCAGACTCATCAGATTCATCCACTTGATAAGTGGTTGTTTTCTTCCTGGAATCCTCCAATTCCTCTTGCTCGACAGATGAGTAGTAGCACTCCCGAGCTACCTTTTGATCTCCATTCACAATTCTAACCCCAAAGTTGGTCGGGAACTTTAAACACTGATGTACAGTAGATGGAACTACTTTAAACTTTTTTAGGCCTACTCTCCCCATAATTATATTGTAGGCTAACTGGACGTTTTTATCCATTATGAAGAAGCGCAGACTCTCTGGCCAAGTACCAATCATCATGTCTAACTTGATCGTTCCAAGTGGAAAAACTTTTTCTTCGAAAAACCTAATGAGAGACCTGTGATACGTCTCCAACTGACCTAGTTTTAAGTTCAAACTATCAAAGCAAGGGTAGAACATGATGTCGACCGAGCTACCATTATCCACCAACACTCTTGAAATGATTACATCCTTCATTCTCATTTTGATCACCATATGATCATCATGAGGGTACAAAATGCCTTCCAGATCATTTAAAAAAAACTAATGACCAGTTTATATTTGTTGACCTTTCTTAGGCGATCTTCTTCTGCCAGATTTATTCACTGTATATAGGAACAAGCTTGAGCCTCATTGAGGTAAGCTTTCCTTTCAGCGGTATGATTACCCCCTCCCGCATATCAATCTGTAATCATGTTACAATCAAATGAACCGAAACGTATCAAAAATACCTCACGTTCAGGTTGTCTTGGCCTTTTTAGGAGATTAGGATCCTCTTCAGGATCATCTTCATGGTCTCTTTTCTTATCTTCTCTTGGTCGGCAATGAGACTTAGACCTCTGTCGATCTCTATTATTGGTCCTTCCACCGTTATGACAATCAACAAACTTGTTCAATTTTCCTCATCTAATGAGTGCTTCTATCTTATTTTGGAGAGCTACACACTTATTGGTTGTATAACCATAATATTTATGAAACTCGCAATACTTGGATTTATCCCTCCTTTCGTGGGTAATCCTTAGCTTTTCTGGACAATTCAGTTCCTCGTTGTTCTTCATTTCTTCCAAAACGTGATTTATATCCACTTTTAAGGGAGTATCCTTAAGTGATTCAATGTTTCTTTGCCTTTCAACTTCTTCCTCCCACTATTATTCTTATGATCTTTCTTCTCCGACTTGCCTTCAGTTTTACTTCCACCTTTGCCTCAACATTCTTCTTCGCAGCCATAGCTTCCTCAGCATTCATAATTTTAGCTGCTTTTGCCATTAATTTCGCCATGGATTTGGGGGTATCCTTGGCCAAGGTGTAGTACAGATTATCTAGAGAAAGACCACTCATGAGAGCTGTAATGGTTGTTTTGTCCTCATAGTTTATAACCTTCAGTTTCTCATTGTTGAAACGAGTGATGCTATCCCTGGTACTTTCACTTGCTTTCTGCCTGACACAAATGTGCTTCCCTTTTAACTGGTTTTGCACCAAAATAGAAATTTCCGATAAAGAACTCTACTAATTAATGGAAGGTCGCAATCTTCCCTCGAGGAAGGCTATTGTACCATATCTGAGCAGATCTGGTAATGGTTCCTGAGAATGCCCTACATCTCATTTCATCTGGGACTGCATAAATATCTACTGCAGCTTGGCACTGCTCTATATGAAGAACATGATCGATTTTTCCATCGTACTTCGGTGTGACCACAGGAGCCTTGAATTTGGATAGTGTGGGAAAATCCATAATCGCTTGTACAAATGGAGATCCCTTAATAAAGGTTCTTTAGAGAGGGCTCTTGGCCGTATCCATCTCTCCTAACCTATCTTCTGATCCCTGAATAGATCCTTTCCATGCGTCATTTCTAGACCCTAATTTATTTGTGTCTGCCCGAGCAACAGATCTTACAGAATTTTCCTCTTGGGATCTTTCTCTTCGAGCTGTAGGTCTTGGGTTAGGATGTGATTGGGTTGAACCTTCCCTTAAATCATTTGGTCATTGAGAATTTCTCGACACGGACCGAGGAGAATTTTTATTCCTCCTGGGACCCAAACAATCGAAGGGTGAGGCTCTACTCAACCTTTCCAGAGCACTTGGTATTTCTGGCATTAGATGATGTTTTCTTGTGAATTCAGAATTCTTATAGGGGAGGTTGCACCAGGGGCGATAAGACGGATCACTTGAGTTTCTAGAATAATTGACTTCAGTATGTCTGGATCGTGACAGATCGTGGCTGTCGTGAAGATGGTGGATGTATGCTTCTTTAAACGCTTCGTTGACCTGACTGGGCAGTGCTCTATTTTGACCAGTCTGAATGAACTGTCGCATAGTTTCCCGCATAGGCGTTTGTCCCCTGGCTAAGCTTGCCAAAATTCTAGTGATATCATTTACATTTGGAGGGACGAAAGGGTTAGGAAGATTCCCTTCATTATTCCTATTGCTATATTCTGGAATATCAGCCATTTATGATAAGTTTTTGGGTGAAAAACGCCAATTTATTGATGTAAAAAACTAGATTTGATCTAATTAATTAGTCACAGATAAAAATGAATAAAGAAATAAGACAAGAGATTTTCAAAGTGGTTCAGCCTTAATAAAATGGCCTACGTCCATTATTTTGTATTACGGGGTGTCTTGCCTTGATCTCAATTATGTTTTTATGGTTGGCTTACCTTTCCATGAGGGTATTACAATGTATTTATAGCCTTTGGGCTGTCAATGTGAATGGATAATATGCTGTTATCGAATAGGCATATACATCTGTACATAGTAAGGACTGATTGTAATACAAGAAACATTGAATCTGAATGGTCGTTTGGTCTTCCCAATAAGTTGCTCGGTATGTTGAATTGATTGGTACGCTAAGTAGTTTGGTAGATTGAGTAGCTCGGTACCTGATCTTGTGCCATGTTGGATGACGCGTGTCCCCATATAATTGGTCCATGTCAGCTGACTGATTTTTGTATCAACAACTATGATTGCTTTCAAACGTTTGTGAAAATGACGACGAATAGTCTCACCGGATCGTCGAAAGAAAAATGACATTGCTCGGTTCCTCATATCTTCTGACAATATATGAAGGAACTTAACAACTTTGTCCTCAACTAACACTCGTCGTATTGGCCGGAAACCGCCATATTTTTCTAATATTTGGCAAAGTCCAATAAAAGCTTGTGGTCCCATGCATATAATATTGCGACATTGTTCTGATGTGGTAAGTTGTAACATTAATTCTTCCCGTAATTTTTGTCTCTTTATCATTGAACCCCAAATATGTCGTTCACTACGAAGTCTTCGATACGCGATATAACGAATGACTTGACACATAACTTCAATTACAATTAGTTGTCGATTCCTTACGAGCATAATCAATTCATTTACATCATCGTTTTCTTGCATAACCATTTAGGGATAAAAAATTCTTAGTCAATTAAATAGATATAATTGATATTAAACATATGCATAAATATAATTTTTGAATAAGATGGTGGAATAAATCTGAATAAACATGTATATATACTAATAATAATATTGATATATACATTACTAAAATTTTGAGAAAGCAAATATAAAACTTCTTACAAATATTGATATTGTTAACAAATATAATACACTTTACGAATATAATTGTGTATACATATTGATATTTTTTTTTATTAAAAATTTGAATTTGTACAAATGTTAATGCAATCAAATTTGTTTTCCTTAAAAAAATATAATTTTTTATACAATATGCAATGCACTGTCCGTTCACAATGTAAATGATTTCCAACTGTCAAAAGAAATGGACAATACTTGAGTGGGTGACTGAAAACAAAACATGGGAAGTGTGGTTGAAAGTATAGCTTGGTTAGGAAAAGTAGTAGTAGCTCGTTTACCAAGGAAAAGTAGTAACAACAGTCGTTTATTATAATAAGATGGGTATATATATAGGGGGCGGCTATTGCCGCTCCAAATAATCTGTTGGCACTCCAAGTTATTTGTCAAATACCAAATATACCCCTTTTTATATAATATCAAAGTTAGGAATTTTTAGCTTATGGATCCGTGGCATTTAAGTAGAGAAAAATGGGGTTGACTTGATACTTAATTTTGATATTGATAGAAAGTTGTGAGAGATGCAATTACTATTTTAAATAATTTTAATTCCAATAAATTTATAGAAGAAATTAAATAATGTTTATTTTCTAAAAAATATTTTATTTAAGATTTAGTCCAACACATTTAAAAAAATAATTTTTAGTTCTATAGTGACATTAGCTGTACACATAATTAGTGTCACTATTGTATTTATGTTTGGTAAAAGAAAAATAAAATAAGATTTTGTATCGTGTCGCTTTACTTGGAACGTGTTCGTATTATGTTAAAAAACGTTTTGTGTTTTATCGTATTTTAATTGGGTCGTATTTGTTTTTGATTAAAAAATAAAATTTCGTGTCGTGTCGCTTTTATTTGGCCGTATTTGTCTTTGGTAAAAAAATTAAATAAGATTTCTTATTATGTCACATTTTAATTTGTTTGTGTTTGTGCTTTTATAAAAAAAATAAAATAAGATTTCGTGGCAGGTTGATTTTACTTGCATTGTGTCCAAGTAAAATCAACTTGGTACGACGCGAAATTTTATTTTGATTTTTTTACAAAATACAAACACAACCAAATAAATGCGACACGATACGTCCCGACGCAAAATTTTATTTGTGTTTGGAAAAATAATCATGTAATGGCGTGTTATTGTCGCTTTAATATTATTAAATTCATAATATTATGAAACTTTATCTAACTTTATATTTTAATGTATACACACACACACACACACACACATATATATATATATATATATATATATATTAAAATTAAAATATGAAACGACATGAATTTGTTTTTACTTGACATGAATATGATCCAAGTAAAAGAGACACGACATAATTTTTTTTATCAAATGCAAACACGACCCAATGAAAATTGGATACAACACAATTTTTTTTTTAACTTAACACGAACACAATCCAAATAAAAGAGACATGACATGACACGAAATACTATTTTAATTTATTTGCAAAAACAGAAACACGACCGAACAAAAAAAATGAGTTCGTATTGTGTGATATTTTAATTTGGTCGTGCTTCTATTTTTGTAAAAAAAAAAATTCACAACACGGCCAAATTAAAATTATGTTAAAGCGACACAACATGATTTTTTTTTGTTTAACAAACACTAACACGATCCGATGTGGTGTGGTATTTATGTTTTACTTCGATCGTGTTTGTGTTTGGTAAAAAAAATATTATTTGTGTTTGGAAAAAAAATCTTGTAATGGCAGTTTGGTAAAAATAAATTATAACGGACAGTTATGAAAAGTAATTTATTTTTATAAATTCATCACAAACCGCCATTACAGGATTTTTTCTCCAAACACAAATAATTTTTTTTTACCAAATACAAACACGATTTTTTTTTACCAAACATAAACACAAACACGATCGAAGTAAAACATAAACAATACACCCATCGAATCGTGTTAGTGTTTGTTAAGCAAAAAAAATAAATATGTTGTGTCGCTTTAACTTGCCCTTTTTGGGAAAAAAATGATTTCGTATTGTGTCATTTTAATTTGGCCATGTTTCTGTTTTTGTAAAAAAAAAAAGATTTCACAACATGATTTTAATTTGGCCGTGTTGTGAAATCTTTATTTTACAAAAATAGAAACAGGACCAAATTAAAATGTCACACAATACGAAATCATTTTTTTTGTTCGATCGTGTTTCTGATTCTGTAAATAAATTAAAATAATATTTTGTGTCATGTCGTGTCTCTTTTATTTGGATTGTGTTCGTGTTAAGTTATAAAAAAATCGTGTTGTATCCAAGTTTACTGGGTCGTGTTTGCATTTGATAAAAAATATTATGTCGTGTCGCTTGTACTTAGATCGTATTCGTGTTAAGTAAAAATAAATTCATGTAGTTTTATATTTTAATTTGACGATGTTCTTATTTGGTTAAAAAAAAATTATTTATTCATTTATATATATATATATATATATATATATATATATATAAAGTTATATAAAATTCCATAATATTATCAGCTTAAAATATTTGTTAACACTACTTATTTCTTAGTGTTGGAGAACATGGGAAATGGGAGGGTTTCCTTTTATTAGCACTAAGGTTAGTTTTGTCATTTGAAATTTTTTTGGAGCGCCACAAGAATTTGGTGGAGTGCGGATAGCTTAGCCCTATATATATATACTAGCGGATGCCCGTGCCCTCGGGCACGGCGATAAATTTTCCCTCGTGATAAAACCCAATCCATAATAACCACCTTTTTTAAAAAAAAAACTTTTGAAAAAAATATTTAAAAAAAAGTTTTTTTATAAAAAAAAAAATTTTAAAATTTATTTAAAAAAAATATATTATTAAAAAAATAATAAAATAATAATGTATACATGTATGTGTATGCATGCAAGCATGCAACACATAAAATGCCATGAATGTTTATCATGCATATTTATCATGTATAAGTTACTATTTATAACACCATTGTCCCATATTATATAGATATATATATATATATATATATATATAACTGGCCATCAATCAACACAGTTGGCGTGCAAGAGTCTAGTAGCAGCAGTAGAAAAATTCATTTATACAACTGTCCAATACAGTATAGTAGGTGGCGTAAAAACCAAAGGCTTTGGGTATATGAACTAAATTGACATGAAATAGACTACATACTTTTCACAGCAAACTGATCCTATTCTTCTTACGCATTTCTTCTTCTTCTACATGTTTCTTGATGATAATAGCTTTCATGAATGTGGTTTAATTTATAGTATTTGTCTATCTTGTTACATAAGAAAAAAGAGTCCCACACGTTATGGACAAGGATAAAAGAGTCTTTGTAAAAATATCAAGAAGTCCCAATATTTCTTTCTCTCCTTTTCTGTCCAACTTGGAAAGAAGATTTTTGGGGGAAAAAAATATGTTATAACAAAAAAAAAAAGTTTCGTCTCATTCCCTCCATGTCTCTCTCAATAAAACTCACAAACAGAAGAAAATCCAAATTTTCTCTCCATTTCTCTTCCTTTCCCTCCATTTTTAAACTCCCAAACAGGTTGTAAATGGGTTTATGTAAACCCATCAAACCCATGAAACTATTTTATATAAAGCCTGCTTTTATTTGAACCTGCTAATTCAGTAAACAACCCCTGATATGTTCTTTTGTAGATTAAACACAGGTAAAAGATACAATGACAAAATAGCCCTTTTTTAACTACCGATAAAAATAAAGGGTGTTTTTAAATGAACCTTATTATTTAATTATCAATACCCAATTTATTGATTGAGGGATTAAAAGCATATACACAGTATTCTATCCCTTTCTTAACCCATCGGAAGAAAAAAAACTTAACAACTTACACTTCGTCCTCCAATCCTTATCCCATTAACAACAACTGAAGATACTAAATGATGTCCAACATTATATAAAAAAATAGGTCCAAATCTATTCAAATTCACGGTCCCAAACATAAAAAAGTGTCCCATTCTTTTCGATCACAGGTCCCAGCAGAGTAAACATAAATAAATTAATGTTGTAGATCCTAGGAGGGAAAAAAGTTGCTATTTTCAATAAACAAATTTTTTCTTCTATGTTGATTTTGAATTTGGAAATGTTGAAGTAGAACCAATCTTCATCTTCTCTACGATTTCATCTCCATCTTCATATTCATCTTGTGTCTTTGTTTTGGTCTTCAATTGGCCATAAAATGAAGGTGGTTGTTCCTGT
Organism: Sambucus nigra; assembly: GCA_949130495.1. Taxonomy (NCBI): domain Eukaryota; kingdom Viridiplantae; phylum Streptophyta; class Magnoliopsida; order Dipsacales; family Adoxaceae; genus Sambucus; species Sambucus nigra. The sequence goes on along the minus strand of OX422209.1, from coordinate 373,196,577 downwards.
TTGAAGAACGAGATGATTGAACTATATTTGGGTTTGGAAAATGATATTGGGCATGAATTTTTTACCGAAAGTGGAATTACCGAATGAGGTGGAGGGTTTCTATTGGTTCTTTGGTGGGGTCCACGCCAGTGGTATCAGAGAATTAACCAATAACACCCCGCCATGTGTATTTTCGGTCAAAAATTATGTCAAAAATTCAGTTACAATAGAAGGACTCTTTGGGTTTTGTCCCAAAAACTTGTTTGGTCTAAATATTCCCTTTTCCACCTTTTTTTCACACACCACGATTAGGGGGTGGAGTTAAAAGGTTATGAGCCCATTTATGTGGTATAGTTAAATGTGGGTGGTTGTTAACATAATAGTGTGGTGTAAATAAAAATACCCTATACAAAAGGGTGTTTGGACATAACCCCTTATTGGTTTTAAAACACATATTTCATTATTAAGCATAACCCCACAATATTTTAAGACAACCCACACCTCACCCTCTTGACCACATCACTATTCACCTCACATATAAACCCATTTAGGTTCTTCTTCCCCATTTAATAGATTATTAAAGAGAAAATGGGAGTAAACCCAATCTCTATTATTGATGCTATGTCGGGTCGACCATTGCCTTGGACCACCAGTGGGTGGTCCAACAACCTCTAAAGGACCCGTCAAAGACTCGCTATCTCCTCTCATCTTCTCCACCTCTTCTAGTTTTGTTTTCTTTCTTTTCTCTCAGCTTTGGGGTTCCCTCGAGAAAATATAATTTGAGACGAGTTTGATTAGTGGTGGTGTTGAAAATGGTGGGGGGTTTAATGGATGGGTTTAATATGGTTAATTTGTTCGATTTCAGTGGTTGGTATATGGTAATTATAGATTTGAATTGTTTTTTGCACCAAGATGGTTATGATGGTTCTAGTGGGATCGAGAGAGGGCGATGATGGGTCCAATGGCGATTGTTAATGGTAAGATGGTGGGTTGAGCACAACATGCATTTAGGGGTGTGGTGTTTGGTTATGGTGGTGGTTGGTGGAGTTGGTGGTGGAAGGTGGTGATGAATGTCAGAGGTGGGTCAACTTGTTTTTGTTATTAATTGTTTTAGAGTTCAAGTAATGTAATGTGTAAATGGATGTCGGAAAGTGTAATTGTGGATGATGATGAAGTTTTAGGGTTTAATGAAGATTTGGGGAAGATGATAGAGTGATATAAGGTATTGTTTAGCATATTAGAGTTTTAGAACAGATCTCTAAAGGTGTAACAAAAGTGGAGTTGATGTATAACACATTAGTAAAGTTGAGGTTACGTCAAATAAGACATTATAAACTGGGAGGTTATGTGAAAAAAACTATACAAAACCCTTTGTAACGAATCGAATTGAGTGAAATAAAAAGAATACATATTTATTCATATTTCCTAAAATGCTGTCATATTTGAATTACTTTATATTTCCTTACTAACCCTTCTAATTATTGTTTCAGGAGGGAAACAAAAGAAATGATGATTTATCCATTTATATATAGTATGCATAAAATTGATTCTTTAATATGCATTTTTTTTTCTATATGATTTTTTTAAATGAAAATTTACTTATGGTATATCTAGGAACCACAGTTCCATGCCTTGAAATTGGAATTCAAAAATTTTCAATTAATGTTTTTTAAATATATTTACCTATGATGGGTATGGGTTGAGATAGATTGAGCTAGCATTATATCCTTTTGCTAAGTAACATACTAATGAAACTGAAACGATAGGTGGGGAACATAAGAGAATGGTATGGTAAGGATGACTCTAAGTGAATTTTGGGGTAGTTAGTGTTGAACTTACTTCATGGTATGAAATTAGGTGAGGGGTTAAGTAGTTATGATTAACTAGTAATTTTATCATGTGGATCAAGCAGGTCATGATAGTTTAGATTATTATATGATAATATTCGACTTCGTATGAAATGGATCGTGGTGAAGGGAAGTTTTAATCCCCATTTGGTTTATTGAGCTGTTAAGATGCTCTATTGGGATTCCTAATGGGCAGAGTTATGTCGTAGTGGCCAGTGTTTGTGCATTTATTTTTTGGAAACTTTAAATGAGATATATTTGGGGAATTAAGGTGTCACATTGAAATTGGGTAAACCAAAGGTGGGGTGATATATGGAGTACTTAGTTAGCAAGTGCTCTCATCGATAGAGGTAGTCGGATATCTTGTTATCATTAGGTTATGGAGTTAATATTAGACTATTAGGATGAAAGTGGTTGCATTGGTTATTATATTTTTCAAGATAGGTAAATATGATTAAGGAAGTGCCTTAGTAAGCAAAGACCAAAAACTATTATCTCTAGATAACTAACTAGACGTAAGTGTATTAGATGGTTACTTGTTTGGATTCTCACGTTCCATGCATGGATTCTAGTGCTGGTTGGGAGTTAGGTAATGATGTGATGTTGTCACATTTAATTCTAGTATGATATTATGGTGGTCAAGTGAGATATATGCCAAGGAATGAGTAGAGGTTTGGTGGTTAGTATTCGAATATGAGTTAGACTATAGTAGTACTCGTAGGTTGCACGGGAGTAGGGTTTTCCTTTTAGATAAAAGTACCTTGTGGTTAGTGCGTAATTTAAGGTCGCATGTTATCATTGGACTAAAACTTCACAATTTAAAATTGTGTTACTTTCTATTTAGGATCATTTGAGACATTATATACATATTATTGTTTATGAATTTTATATTTGCATTTCCACCTTGAGGAACACATTTTTATAATATGCTTTATTCTTGTCACCATTTGTTTAAGTACTAGACTTCTCGCTAGGGGTTTTTAACCCTCTTTCTATGACTAATATTTTCAGTTTTTTTTGTGGGGAATAGAGGATGTGCTTAGTATTGTTGAGTCCTTAGTAGGGATCGCAGCTGAGGATATGTGTAGTGTAGTAATATTCTATTTTAGTTATGTGGTGGTAAAGGATGTACTTATTTATTCAGTTGTTGAATTTGTACTCAGAGAAGTTGTAAGGTTTTTGAGTTCTGTTTTTTTATTTAGTCACATATTTTATACATGTGGGTATTCAAGTTTTTATTTATTGCCATATATTCATATGGTTTGATTTTATCCATATTTTGTTGCACTCTTATGTTATTCTACATTCTTAAAATGTTAATTATTACTTGACTCTCGTAAATTGTGTATTTGGGACTAGTCACCCTAAATATTGAATTTACGAGGCGTCGTAGTTGGTATCAAAGCATAGTATTGAGCTATTGGAGCATAGCGAGTTCATTTGGTTTTACACTGATATTTCTTTGATACGTTTAGATATTCTCACAATATTTTTTAATCTGGCACCTCAATGACGCATGTGTTGACGTTAATTATTTCCAGTTGAGGAGAGGTTGGCAAACTCGAGGAACAGTTATGTATAGAAGGATTACGCCGATAAAGATTCATTATAGAATCAAGACTAAGGATAGTCTTAGTGGTTAGGCAAGGAAGTCTGCCACACTTATTGGAAAGGATTAAGAAAGTGGTTACTATTGAGGGTTATGGATCCATTTAATATTTTCAATGGTATAAATAGAATAAGTATCATTTTTTGTACCTACTTTAAAAAGATAAGGTGTTGGAGAATAGACCCATTAGAGTTACAAGGTCTACGCATGATATGGTTATCTTACAATGTCAATGGGTTTTACAAAGACACCTCCATTAAATGAACCGAGATACAAAAGCGAGCAATTGTTATGATGTAACAGGATAGATATGTTATAGTAAGATGGATTGGAATGATTAGTTATATTGAGAGGATGGTGTTGAGTTATGCTCAAGTTTCGAGTTATGACAAGTAATTTATTTATGTGATTCATAAGACAAGAAATTTTATGAACTTAGACCAGGTTGATTGGGCGATAGGTGAATGTGAGTTGGAGTTTACGAGATGGTATTTAGTTACACCTGAAGGGGTTGAAACCGAGTATAAGTAAAATTTTCAGCCGAGTCAATTTTTATGTATTTTGGCTTTATTCCATTTGGACAAAACTGTTTGAGTCATAGATTAGGATATGATTTTATTTGTCCTTCAAGCCTATGGTGCATGATTGAATATCGTAGCGACCAAGTAAAGCAGCTTCATGATGATGTCGTGTTTCGTGTCGATTTTATTCTTTAACATCCATAGGATCTCAAGAGGTATGAATGCCTATTATTGGTTTATCCCTGGATACATGCTTTGGGGGTTGTTTTAAAAATGTTTTTGAGACTATTTTTTGTAAAAGGTTTTTAAAAGAAAAATATATTATTTACAAAGTTGTTCAAAAGAACCGGTCAATGTCATTCAAATGAGTTTCTTAAAGTCGTTCGAACGACCTGCTTCAAATGAATATTAGTGTTTCATTCAAATGAGCATCAAACGAGATTTTTCTATTTTACAAAAACTTTTTGTTCAAATATCGTTCAATGGTTATTCAAATGAGTTTGGCTATCCCATTCAAATGAGATTTATTATGTTCAAATGAGAATGAACAACTCGTTCGAATAAACCTAGTGATTTCGTTTGAACGAGTTTTCTTGATTTTTTTATTGCATCGTTTTTTATGTTTTCTATAAATATTAGGGCTGGAAAAGGGTTTTTAAGGTGGAAGGATTTCAAATTTATTTTCTAAGAAAAAAGTGCTCCAAACCCTAGTTTACAACCAGTCATTTGAGATCCAAATTTCATCTTAATATGCTAGTTCGAGCTCTCATCTTTCATCTCATTTTTGAGCACCAACGTTTTCTTACTCTTCATCTTTGATGAGCATTGTTTCATACAATGGATTATGCGTGTGTTGCAGTTTGATGCGGTGGACTCCGCGTTGCAGTGATAGTTTCTAGATAAGATTGGTGGATGTCGAGACATCTGAGGAGCATGCGTTGTGGCATTCATGGGTGAGCGAAGATAACATCAAGGCTTGAAGGAGTTGAGCCGGTTGAGTAGTTCATCTGTCATCCTTATGTAATTCCTATATCATAGTGAATTTGTGTGGCTGGGTCATCCAAGTTTTTTTTTTGTTATGAGGTTTTCCTTGTATATCTGCGTGTTGTGGTTTGTTTTATTTTACTCTTGATTATATCACCTAAATACATGTTTTTTTGCAAGATTAAATTGGGGTTATTATTTATAAAATATTCGATTTAATTATTGCATGATTAATTGGGTTTATTGTTTAATTAAAATTGATAAATTAAAAACTCGTATTTATTTGGCAAACTAGATAAGCCTTAGTGTTTTATCTCTTTCAAATTGGTATCAGAACAAGTATCTTTAAGTTATTTAGGTAAGGATCCGGGAGGTTGTTATATGTAAGGTTATCTATATCTAGGCCACCTTTATTTGACGGGTTCAATTATGCGTACTAGAAAGCGCGTGTGAAATTTATACATAAGTTCCTTAATGAGCAGGTATAGGTATCTATGGAAAAGGGGTGGTCTGCACCCATAACACTAGTAAGTGATATTAGAGTCCCTAAACCCGCTGAGAGTTGGAGTGAGGATGGGCATAAGTTGTGTAACTATAATTCTTTTGGTCTGAATACTTTCTTTTGTGTGGTTATACCGAAGGAGTTCTGATAAATTTTGATGTGTGAAATGTCCAAAGATTCTTGGGACATAATTCAACTCACCTATGAGGAAACTAATGTAGTTAAAGCTTCCAAACTTCAAAATCTCACCACACAGTTTGAAGCCATCAGGTTGGATGAAGGAGAAACCTTCGATGAGATCTACGCGAGATTTTTTGATATTGTAAACTCATTTTTCAACTTGGGAGAGAGAATCCCCGAAACAAAAGTTATGAAGAAAATCTTAAGGTCCTTACCGGAAAGATTTAATCCAAAAGTTACTATCTTGAACTCGTTGGGAACTGTTGCCTCATTGAAACTCGAAGAGCTTGTTGGTAACCTTCAAACCTATGAGCTTGAAATGTTTCCTCCCAACAATAAGAAGAAAGACAAGGGCATTGCTTTCATATCCCAGAAGGAGGAAACACCTATTTGTGATGGTGTATCTGACATTGATTTCGATGATATGTCTATGTTTGCTACAAACTTTATGAAATTTCTCAAGTTTAAGAAACATAACTCTAAATTTGATGAAAAGAAATTTAAGAAGAATAAATTTAATAAGGCTGAAAAATTCCCTAACATTCGTGATTTTAAAAAGAATTGAAATAATTTTTTTAAAAGGGATGATTCAAATAGATGCTTTGCGTGTGAGGGTCATGTCCATATGGAAATCGAGTGTCCTTCTAATCTTAAGAGACATGACAAGAACAAAGCTGCTTACAATACAACTCTTAGCGATAGTGAGTCAAAAGAGGCACCTGATTCTCCTATGGATCATAACTACACCACTTTTACGACTAGTCATGTGAGCCTAAATGAATAATCTTACATTGAAGATGATCATATGCATGACGATTCTGAGTTCCAATCTTGTGATTCCCAAGTGAGTGGTGAGGAAGAATAATAGGAGGAGAGTGCGCTTCAAGTTACCTTTCGAGAGTTGTATACCGAGTCATTGAAGTTGAAAAGGCAAATTTGAAGTTAGAGGCACAATTGAAGGATCATGCCATAGGCAACAATGATGAGAAATTGACTGAGAATTTAAGCGCACATAAGAAGACTCTTAGAGAGAAGCACAAGTACATTAAAGAATAAAGAGATAACCTTTGTGGTTTGTTTGAGAATTCGAAGGAGTACCTAATGTTTGGAGAGTCTAGGAGTTTACTTAAGTCTAGAATTGAAAAGTTAGAAGAGAGATTGAGAGACTTAAGTCATGTCAAATTTTATTTAGAATCTAGGTAGGAGAAGTTAGATAAGATTTTAGGCGCCGTTCAAATAAAAAATGATAATTCTGGAATGCTTCCGCTACTAAAGCTAAGACTAACATTTTAAGAGAATCAACCATAGGAAAGGATGTTATAAAATGTAATTTTAAGGGTGACATTCATTGTCGTGTCTACACTGCACACATTCCAATAAGAAAGGTCACATTACAAAGTTTTGTTATGATCTTAGAAAAAATTCTAGAAAGTCTAAGTCTAGTGTCACCAAGATTCTCAAATCCCAACATCATTATGTTACATCTATGTAGGTTAGAAAATCAGATTTGGAGGCGTTTATTGTTAAGCTTATTGACTCTTGCATGCTTGCGCTTGACTCTTCTCATTATATGCCTAATAGTTAATGTGTTGGGATGTTTTCGTACACTAGCTTTTTTGCTTCATGTTTTATGTTATTGCTAGTTGTATAATGTTTGTGTCTTTTGTATTTTAATTTTTCATTTATTGGGTCTTTATGAGAAAAATACAAAAAGATTTTTTTTTTTGTCTTTTGAGTCATTTTAAAAAATGTTTAAAAACACAAAAAGGTTTTTAGTTTATTTGTGTAGTTTGGTTTTACACATTTTTTGTGGCATGTCAGTGTGTGTAAATCCTATGTTTCCATGTGGCTAAAATATTTGGTTATGGTTTACGATGCTTTGGATTGTTCTTAATCATGCTTATAAGGAGTTGTTCGAACTTTGATTTGCTTAATGGATTCAGTTTGCATATGTCTCCACACACACTTTCACTAGAGCTGCTTTGGATTGTAACTACCTATATTTCATGAGCTAAGTGGGGTGTTCTACTATCAATCTTATCATATACAAATATATTTGATTGGGGTGTTCTATATTTCATATTTATTTTTATTTAAAAATATGAGTGTGCAATGGAAAAGGGCTACGAAGGGAGAAATTTCCTTTGGTGAAAAGCCACCATTAGCAAGAACCTTCGAAAGAAAAAGAGGCAAAATAAAATAAATAGTTGCCAAGGCTAAAGTTTTGTATTGATCTCAAAAGTGTGATATCTTCAAAAATAAAAAGAGAGAAAGAATAATATATGTTTATTTTGAGGGTGTTATAAGTTGAGAATCAATGAGTTTGCACAATGAGTCCTAGTTATTTTAAATGCTTGACGCTATTGATTTGAGAATCATCAAGATTCTAGGCTAGTGTGCCTTATGTATGTTTATCCATTATGAGTCCTTTTTTGTTATCTGAGGCTAAAGCGAAGTTTGATTAATTAATGCGGTCAAATAGAACTCCTTGGACGATCTTGAGTGATTAGGATATATTTCTTTTGTTTTCTAGTTCACGCCCCTTCACTTCGTATCATACACATTTATAACATATGAATATGGAAAGCTTATGTGTTTTATGTATTTTGTGGTATTTATACTTATATATGCATGTGCGTTATTGTTAGGTGTGTGTGTGTGTGTATACGATATTTTGTTTTGAGTCTTTGCGTTGCATTTAATCCATATGTTCCATATGTTTCATATTTGTATCAAATTGGCATGTCATAATGATCATATTGGTATCTTTTGTTTCATGTTTACATTGGTATAATTTATTTTCGTTATTTGGATTATTTGTACTTGTGTTGCCGAGTGTCTTTGTTGTTGTCGTTTCACTTCACATCATCGCATGATAATGCTTGTTTTCCTTTATGTTCACATATGTTACATTTTGGTGTTACATTTTGGAGTAAAAGATATTATGAACTTTAATTTGTCTATTCCTGAACAAAGAGGGGTGGAAGTATAACTTAAGGGGGATGCATACTCTAAGGGGGATAGGTTTAATAAAATGGGGGTTATTTTTCATATGCGGCTTATATGTTATATTCTTTTGCCATTTGAAAGGTGTGTTTAAGTATGTGGCTGTTCAACGATACGATAAAGTTTCACAATAGCAATTTTTCTCAAAGTTTGTGTTTGTCAAGTGTGTGTACTTTTTACTTTTTGGGTGGGATTGAGTCTTAGGAGATCTTGACTGATGATACGAGAAATCAGCCACAAGGCATTCTCATACCAGCAAGTCAAGAGTAGAGTGTGTGATGAACAAATAAAGCAAGTAAATAGAGAGAAGACAAGATATGGAGTGGTTCAGCCTTTAAAATAGGCCTGCATCCACTGTGTTGCCCCGTTCTCATTATATGCGTCGCATTGTACAGTATAATCGTGCCTAAAGTGGCATACAAATATGAGAATAAAAGAGAATACATGGCCGTACTGAGGACTCCCGAGTGCCGGATAGGTGGTTGCGATGTAGATGTGTGGCCTCCAAGTTGTGTATTGAGGTTGTGTAGTGAGGATCTGTATTGTAGAGCCTGCCTCGAGCGTAGGTGGAATCGATCTCCCCCTCTATCTCGAGGTGTGGACTCTAATTTATAGGAGGTCTGCGTGTTGAATCACGTGTCTTGAGTACGTGGCGTTTACCAAGTCCGCAGCAGATGTGAATGAGGGCACGCGCCTAGAGCAGCAGCGCTGAGCTATTTGAAGGAGCTCCGCGAAACTTGGTCATTGGGGGTGCCGCGGCATCTTATGTGAATGCCGCACTATGCCGGAGTTCTGGCCGCGCCCTGTGTGGGTTACAGGCCGCGGCGTATATGCCTCGTATGCGATTATAGAAGTACTGCCATGACAGGGTGCTATACTTGTACTATCAATAAGCCCCCAAGCCGTAGTGTCAAGGGAGACATATTGGGATTGCGGCTTAGTAGCCAAGGTGCCGCGGTGCTTCCAAAGCGACGATTCGTCTTCCGCGCTCCCTTATATAAATTGTTTCTGGCCGTGGACTTCATTACGTTTCCAAATCTTTTGAGAGCAAATCGAGAGCGAAACTCTGCCCGTTTCTTCCTGCATATTTCGGCGAGCCTCTGAGGCGGTGTGTGGTAGTTCAAGGCGGTCTGTAGCTGATCTTCACGATTCTTATCACTTCCAGGTGACTTTTCAAACACTACTCTCACTTTTCTTCACTGTTTATGCCTTTCTTTGTCCGTTTGCCAGAAATCTAGGGTTTTACTTGTTTGTTTTTCTTTTTTCCCGCATATGCTGCATATGACATTCATACCACTGTTCTTGACATTCATAGCTGAAAACTCCACATTTTGTGAATTTGATCTTAGGATAGTTAAAATTTGGTTAATCAACTGTTTAGGATAAATGCCGCGGCACTATAGGATTATGATAATCGTCCGAACTAGAAATTTTTGCGCCAAAATGTGCTAAATGGCCGCGGTCCCTTAAGTCCACATCCGCGGTATCTACATACACTAATTCCCCTTGTCCATCTTGGAACAACCTTGAAACTTTCATGAATCCCAAGACATCCATGTAGAATAACTGTAGTTGCTACTAGAGCATTTCGAATTGTCTGAAAAATTAGGAATGGCCGCGGTCGGTGATGCCTTATGGCAACTCTAATACATTCCCGTGGCGGCGCAGGTTCCATAAAAATGGAACTGCCCGCGGACAGTTGGGACCGTTTGGTCCCATAAGCAATAGAGTTCGCTTATTAATAACTGTATTAGGGACGTAATTCCAGCTTTTAAGACTTAAAACAAACAACCTTTGCGGCTTCTTGAAGTCTTACAAGTCATACTGGCTGCGGCGCCTAACTGCGAATTCTGCTTTTCAGGTACTGCTGCAGCCATATGAGCTTTGACCCAGACGAGTTCCTTAGAGGCTTTTGAGCAAAGCATTTTGGGACTTCTCCCCCAGAACTTACTTCCGTGCCGCCTCTAAGATCAGTTGGGCCCTGCAAACTGAAAGATTGCCCGAACTGCGTGGTAATTGACTCAACCTCCGCGGATTCTGCATCTGGGAAGGATTCCCCATCTCACTTGATGGAGGAGGAAGCCAACTCAAGCACTCATCCCATGGGAGAAGGAAATATTGCCGCGGCATCTAGAAATAAGCCTGGAAGTACATCAGGGAGGGCTGCAAAACCATTGACCGCTCTTGACATCCGCAGCTCGATGACCCAAGAATGGGTTGAGCAGGTTACTGAGGCTTTCGAGTTTCCAGAAAACTTGACATGTTCAGCCCCTGCCGCGAACCAGAGACCGTGCACGGCACTTTCTGACGATGGGATTTGCTTCCCTTTGCACGCGTTCATCTATGGGCTACGGTTGCCTGTTCCTGTTCCCATCCGTCGCATTTTCCAGACGATGAAACTGGCTCCAGCTCAGTTAGACCCCAACGGTTGGAGAGCTGTTCTTGCTGCAGTTGTCCTTTGGCAGAAGTTGTTCAAAAAGGACATTACTCCCGCGGAGTTCTTCCAATTCTACCGCCCAAAGGAGAACTCAGTAAAGTTCGCGGGCTACTATTACTTTTCTAGCCGCGACAGG